>JAYESD010000005.1:24792620-25268924 GCA_036927565.1 Tuctoria greenei
CTTGGCCTCGTGGTGGCACTGTAGTCCTGGCTTATTCTCGCATGAACCGGTCCTTAGATATAAAGCAAGCAAACCACTGTAACATCCACCCCATCCACATACCAGGCTTGCTTAGATCACCCGTTACCATACCGTATCGACCAGTTCAAATTAACCAGAATATCATTAATACATAATTAAATGTGTAGTGTTGTTTTCCCATCCCAATTAATCAAGCGAAGCAAAAAGGTAAAAGCCCTTCCCGACTCTCTACCATAAATTCCAGGTGACAAGGGTGGTTAAACAATTCTAGTAAACTTCCTATCATAGCATTCCCATCAAATTGACACAAGCATGCAATTTTGCAAACAAAACATTTATTTTAAAACAGGATCAATATGCTTCAAGGACACTTCCCTTGCTCTTGCTGTTGATTAGGGTAAAAACCTTCAAACTCTTGGTGCTGGAGATCCTCTGCGGCACTTTCTAGCGCAAATCCGTCTAATCCACACAATAAACATACAAGACAAGAAAAACAACCAAAGAGTGCACATATATTACTCAATATGACATGACATGCATGATTAATGCAAATGCAAGGTAGAACTTGTTAATAGATTGCTTTTAATGATCACTAACTAGTTCTAATAGCTTTTAACAAGTTTATACAGGTTTGGATTCGATTAGATCAAATTTTAGAATTAATTCAACACAATTTAACCAAAAAAACGGACTAGTCCGCTAGAGACCGGACAAGTCCGCCCTCTGCGAGATCAGCGGATTAGGGTTTTCTAGATCGACGTAAATTGAGAGATTAGGGGTTGAATTCACGTAAGGAAAAGAGAATAGAAGGTATATCAGGTGCTTAGGACTCCAATGAACCAAGAAACGTGGAGATAACACTTGGATCTTGGTGATCTAGGGTTGGTGATCAACTTGGAGATGAATTGGTGATGAAGAACGAAAGCTTGGTGGAGATCTTGACCCTCTTTCGTTTCCTCCTCTTCTTCTTCTTTCTTGGGATCTTCTCCTCCCTCCTTGATGGTGGCTCTCCACGAACTAGGGTTTGGGTGGGGTGGAAAAGTGGAAAATAGATGTCAAACCAAGCGGTGGGGCTGTTTATATAGAGGTGGAGGCTAGGGTTAGATGGATTTCGAGTTTGGGATGAGTAGAGGCCGGTTTAGAGTCCCACATGGGCTCTAATAGAGTTAGGCACGACGTCCCTAGGCCCACTTAACGTGAAACCCAAGAAACAAGTCGTAAAACAAAAGATCAACTCGGAGTCGCGAAATATCGGACAAGTCTGGAAAGGACCGGACTAGTCCGAAGTCGTCCAGGGAGAAAATCGGACAAGTCTGGCCAAAAATCGGACAAGTCCGACTTTTAACAGAGAGGAAATCGAACAAGTCCGCTGGAACACCGGACCAGTCTGGAAAAGTACAAGGACATAGCAAATTTTCAAGGATTCTTGGAATATCGGACTAGTCCGCACAAAATCGGACAAGTCCGAAAGTTTCCAGAGCCAAAATCGGACTAGTCCGCAGCAAAAACGGACAAGTCCGTTTTTAGTCAGAGAGAAATCGGACTAGTCCGAAAGTTTCCAGAGCCAAAATCGGACTAGTCCGCAGCAAAAACGGACAAGTCCGTTTTTAGTCAGAGAGAAATCGGACTAGTCCTCAGTAAAATCGGACTAGTCCGCACTTTCCTGCGTTTTAAGTGCGGTTTTGCTCCAAATCAATTTTAAATGCTTCGAATCAATTTAAAACTCGTTCCTCTTTATGTGGGTTAATGTTAAACATGTATATGAGTGTATGTAGGGCATGATGCATGAAAATTAGGGTGTTACAAACCTACACCCCTTAAAATGAATCTCGCCCTCGAGATTCGACGCAGAAGAGAAGAGATAGGGAAATTCCTTCTTGAGATCATTCTCCAATTCCCACGTTGCTTTTTTTCTGTGTGGTGCTTCCATTGAACTTTACACCATCTAATAACCTTGTTCCTTGTGACTCTCTCCTTGGTTTCCAAGATTTTGATTGGTTGCTCGGCATAAGTCAAATCTTCCTCTAGCTCCAATCCTTCCCTTGGCACTTGTTCTTCCGGTACTCTCAAGCACTTATTGAGCTGGGAAACATGAAAGACATCATGTACGTCTGAAAGTTGAGCTGGCATCTCCAACTTATACGCTACTTCTCCTGTTTTGTCCAAAATCTTGAATGGTCCAATATAACGAGGTGCGAGCTTGCCCCTTATGTTAAACCTCTTATGACCTCTCATTGGTGACACCTTGAGGTAAACAAAATCTCCTATTTCAAAGGCTAATTTCCTTCTCCTATTGTCCGCATATCCCTTTTGTCTCGACTGGGCAGCTCTCAAGTTTTCACGAATTATTTGGACTTGCTTTTCGGCTTCTTGCAACATATCCAGACCAAACACTTGAGTTTCTCCTGCCTCATTCCAGAATAAAGGTGTCCTACACTTCCTCCCATAAAGTGCTTCATATTGTGACATCTTCAAACTTGCTTGGTAACTATTGTTGTATGAAAATTCTGCGTATGGCAAGCTTTTGTCCCAACTTTTCCCATGCTTCAAAGCACAAGCTCTTAACATGTCCTCCAAAATCTGATTGGTCCTCTCGGTTTGTCCATCCGTTTGAGGATGATATGCTGAACTAAAATTCAGCCTCGTTCCCAAAGTTTCATGCAATTTTTGCCAAAATCTGGAGGTGAATTGAGAACCTCTATCCGAGACTACCTTCTTAGGGACTCCGTGTCGACACACAACATGCTCCATGTATATTTCGGCCAATTATGCAGCTGTATACTTGGTCTTCACAGGGACAAAATGAGATGACTTGGTTAAGCGATCCACAATTACCCAAATTGAGTCATACCCGGACTGAGTACGTGGTAACCCAACTATGAAGTCCATACCGATTTCTTCCCACTTCCATTCTGGGATCTTCAATGGTTGCAATAATCCCGCTGGCCTTTGATGTTCCGCCTTGACTCGTTGACACACATCACACAATGCCGCATATTCAACTATGTCCTTCTTCATGCTATCCCACCAATAGCATGTCTTCAAGTCTTTGTACATCTTTGTACAACCAGGGTGAATCGAGTACGGCGAGTCATGTGCCTCCTTTATTATTGTCTCCCAAATATGCTTCTCCTTAGGCACGACAATCCTTTTTCCAAGCCATAAGGTACCATGTTCGTCCTCATCGAACCTGAATTCTCTCCGTTCTTCGGTCCTTTCCTTGATTTCCTTGATCTCTTCGTCCGTGGTTTGTGCCTCTCGGATTTCTTGCTCCAAGGTTGGGTTTAACTCCATCATCTCCATCTCATTTACAAACCCGAGGTTCAACCTTTCAAACTCCTTACATAACTCGAATGGTAATTCTCGAACTGTGAGTTGATGACTTACTCCTTTTCTACTCAAAGCATCGGCCACTACATTGGCTTTTCTCGGATGATAGTTGATCCCCAAATCATAATCTTTGATGAGCTCCAACCATCTTCATTGCCTCAAGTTCAGATCTGTTTGTGTGAAAATATACTTCAAACTCTTATGATCCGTATAAATTTCACACCTATGTCCAAGGATATAGTGTCTCCAAATCTTCAATGCGTGTACCACGGCCGCGAGTTCCAAATCATGTGTTGGGTAATTCTGCTCATGTTTCTTCAATTGTCTTGATGCATAGGCGACCACTTGACCTTCTTGCATCAATACACATCCAAGTCCTTGTCTTGATGCATCGCAATAAATATCAAAACTCTTGCTCACGTCCAACAATACCAAAACTGGGGCTGTTGTCAACCTCTTCTTCAACTCCTCAAAACTATTTTGACAAGCTTGAGTCCATTGGAAAGCCTTTCCCTTCATTAGCAACTCCGTCACAGGCTTGGCTATCTTGGAAAAGTCCTTGATGAATCTACGGTAATATCCAGCCATACCGAGAAAAGTCCTTATTCACTACAGGAATACCGGTCACTTACGTCGGCCAAAGCCGACATAAGTTAGGCTTAAACCGACGTAATTAACTTAATTACGACGGTTTTTGCTTAATTACGTCGGCTTTCAGCCGACGTAGGGTTTTGGACGTAATTAAGGTAACTTACGTCGGCGACCGACGTAAGTTACCTTAATTACGTCGGTCTGCAGGAGCCGACGTAAGTTCACCCTCGAGATGGGCCTTGGGCTGGGCCGGATGACTTACGGCGGCTTGGGCAGGCCGACGTAAGTTAAGTGCTGTAACTTACGTCGGCCAGGGCAAACCGACGTAAGTTAAGTGGTTTAACTTACGTCGGTCTGGCCATACCGACGTAATTTAACCTGGGCAAACTTACGTCGGCATGCTCATAGCCGACGTAAGTTAAGTTTTCGAAATTTTTTTAAAAACAGAAACTGTCTACCTCGCTCGATGGCGAGTCACAGAACAGTCAAAAAATATATACAGATATATACAAATATATACAGTCACAGAACAGTCAATATAAGTTCGCCCATGGTTCAAAACATCAACAAACACCACAATTTTCCAAATAAATTACACCGGGCTACACGCTAGCCCCTCCATTACCTCCAGGATCTTCCCGGCGCGTTCCGGATCCCTGCAAAACAAACATAATCACTAGTAAGCATCAATGTCAACTAAGTGATAACATAAGAGGCCAAGAACATCAGTGACAAAAGAAGGAAGCATGATGTAGTTTCAAATGAAGTAATGTACTATATCACTAGTTAAATGGAAGCACTAGCCCTTTGTTAACTCAATGAACATCAGTTTCGACATAAGAAGGTAACATCAGTGATAATCACTAGCTCTTTTGTTAAATGGAAGCACTAACCACCAGTTCTGCTCTTCCAACCAGTGTACATCCAACTACGGTCTTCGCCCATGTTTGACTCTGCAGTTTAACGCGAAAGAAATTATCGTTAATGTATTGTTATGTTATGTGTCACGGCCCTACAACCTAGGCAGATAGATCCTAAACCCACCCAAGAGTGACCGAGCGGAGCGTGCTCATGACGAGACGCGTGATCCGGATTCGAACGAAATTTCGGCAGCATAACCCCGCTGTTCTCCACTGCACGCCCAAAAATGGTGCAGCAGAGAACAACAGGGTTACGCCACCGAAATCTCGTCCAAATTCGGACCCGCGTCTCGTCACAAGCCACGCCCCCTCGGTCACTCTGAGGCTGTCCAAAAAGGGACAATTCCGAACCTGCACGTCTCACATGCCAATGGCATGTGAGATGTGCCGATCCGAAACGGGTAACACATTGCTATAGGTTACGTTGCTCATTTTCATTTTGAGGTCATTTAAGAGAGAGGAAAGAACTAGAGAAAGACTGAGAGGAAAGTTGGTCTTAGAGAAGGAGGCGGAGGACTAAGCCATCGGGGGAGGCAGAGGACTGAGGCGAGTGAGCCGTCAGATAATATCCGACGGTCCACACTTCAGATCGGCCACATAAAAGTCCTCCCCGACCTAACCCTACTCATTTTCCTTTCTCTTCTCCACGATTCCATCACTCCAGAGTCCAGATACGGCAGCCGCGACGATCCCCTTCTCCTCTCCTCGATACCCCTACTCCAGCGACGGTCCTCCAGGTGCTTGCCATCCTCACCGTCGTCATTCGCATACTTTACCTTACCACTAAATGGGCCTTGTCGGGCCTTGTCAAGCCTGTCCGAAGCCCATTTATGTATATATAGTACTAGAACACTCAAGCAATCAAAATTAAAATTGTAACCATAATTTAAGCAATTTAAGCATAATTAAACATAATTAAATACACCACCTAAGCGTAATTAAGCAAATTAAGCAAAAATAAGGAAATTAAGCATAATTATGCATAATTAAGCAAATTAATCATAATAAAATAAACCACTTAAGCATATTTATGCAAATTAATCAAAAATAAGGAAATTAAGCATAATTATGCATAACTAAGCAAATTAATCATAATAAAATAAACCACTAATGCATATTTAAGCAAATTAAGGAAAAATAAGGAAATTAAGCATAATGAAGCAAATTAATCATAATAAAATAAACCACTCATGCATATTTAAGTAAATTAAGCAAAAATAAGCAAATTAAGCTCCGGGGCCGGCCGGGAATGGCGGGGCGGCGCTCCGGGTCCGGGCCGGCGGTCAGGGAGGGTGAGGGGGAGGGGGTCGGGGAGGGTTGGGGAGGGGAGGGGAAGGGGGGCGGCGCTCCCCGTGGAGGGGAGGGGGAGGGGGAGGCAGCGGTGCGGTGGTGGCGTCGGCCGGGAAGGGCTGCAAGATATCTATGTCATGTCATCTAGTCGTCTACGTTGCTGAGGGAGACGATCGGCGCCGGGCCGGCGGTCAGGAAGGGTGAGGGCCAGGGGAGGGGGTCGGGGAGGGGAGGGGAAGGGGCCGGGGCGGCGCTCGCCGTGGAGGGGAGGGGGAGGGGGAGGGGGAGGCGGCGGTGCCGTCGGCCGGGAAGCCGTGGCGGCGCTCCTCGGGGTCGGGCCGCTGGCGGTGAGGGCCGGGGGAGCTAGTGGGAGGGGGGTCGGGGAGGAGGGGAGGCCGGGTCGGGGAGCTAGGGGAGGAGGGGACGGTCGGGGAGTAGGGGAGGGGAAGGGGCCGGGGCGGGGCGGCGCTCGCCGTGGAGGGGAGCCGGCGGTGGCATCGGCCGGGAAGGCGGCGGGTGGCGTCGGCCGGGAAGCGGCGGCGGTGGCGCTCGGGGCCGGGCCGCCGGCGGTTAGGGAGGGGAGGAGGGGAGGAGGGGAGGGGAGGAGGGGAAGGGGCCGGGGTGGGGCGGCGCTCGCCGTGGAGGGGAGCCGGCAGTGGCGTCGGCCGGGAAGGTGGCGGTGGCGTCGGCCGGGAATCGGCGGCGGTGGCGCTCGGGGCCGGGCAGCCGGCGGTTAGGGAGGGGAGGAGGGGAGGGGAGGAGGGGAAGGGGCCGGGGCGGGGCGGCGCTCGCCGTGGAGGGGAGCCGGCGGTCGCGTCGGCCGGCAAGACGGCCGTGCATATTTAAGCAAATAATCAATCAAACAATTAAGCAATTAAATAATTTCAGCATAATTTTATAAACAATTAAGGAATTTCAGCAAATTTAAATTAAGCAATTAAACAATTTCAGCAAACAATTAAGCAATTAAACAATTAAGCAATCAAACAATTAATCAATCAAACAATTAAGAATTTAAACAATTAATCAATTAAATTGGGGAGGAGGAGGGGGAGAGAAGGGGCTCGGGATGGGAGGGGAGGGGAAGGGGGGGCGCTCGGCCGTGGAGGGGAGGTCGACGGGGAGGGCGGCGTCGGGATGGGGAGGTGGACGGCGGCGGCAGGTTGGCGGCGGCCCGTGGGGTGGGGGGGTCGGGGAGGAGAGGAGGGAGGGGAGAGGAGGGATTACCTTGCTTGTGGCGGCCGGGCGGCGACGGCGACGGCGGGGCGGCCGGGCGGCGTCGGGCGGCCGGGGGTGGCGACGGCGGGGCGGCGACGGGGCGGCGGCGGCGGGGGCGGCGGCGGCTCGGGTCGGCGGGCGTCGGTTGGGAAAAGGATAGCGCGTGTGAAATGAGAGCGCGCACCGCTCGCGCGGTTAGGTTAAACAACTACTTACGTCGGCCCGACTTACTTACGTCGGCCAACGTCAGGGCCGACGTAAGTTAGGCTTAACTTACGTCGGCCAATTAACTTACGTCGGCTATGGGCCGAGGCCGACGTGGGTAATTTTTATTACTGTCGGTCCATATACTTACGTCGGTCTGCCGACGTAATTTATTTAACTTACGTCGGCTACCAGGGACCGACGTAAGTTACTTACTTACGTCGGCCAGCCGACGTAAGTTGCTCTGGCCGACGTAAGTGATCGATATTCCTGTAGTGATTTCCTTGACATTTTGCGGCGGTTCCCACTTCAACACGTCTCTCACTTTTCCGGGTTCAACCGATACTCCTCCTCCTGAGATTATATGACCCAAAAACGACACCTCTTTCAACCAAAACTGACACTTGTTGAACTTGTCATACAATTGATGCTCCCTCAATTTCTGCAGTGTAAGCCTCAAGTGTTCCTCATGTTCCTTCTCACCCTTCGAGTAGATCATAATGTCATCAATAAACACCACAACGAACTTATCCAAGTACTCCATGAAGACCTTATTCATGAGGTACATAAAGTAGGCAGGTGCATTTGTCAATCCAAAAGACATCACGGTGTACTCATAAGATCCATACTGTGTCCTAAAAGTTGTCTTGGGTATGTTCGATGGTCTAATCTTCATTTGAAAATATCCCGACCTCAAGTCAATTTTAGAGAAGACACAAGCACCCTTCATCTGATCAAACAAGTCCTCTATACGTGGCAAGGTATACTTGTTCTTAATTGTTACCTCGTTGAGAGCTCGGTAGTCCATGCACATCCTTTGGGATCCATCCTTCTTGTCCACAAATAGAACGGGCGCTCCCCAAGGCGAAGAGCTAGGGCGAATAAAACCCTTCTCTAGTTGCTCTTGAATTTGCTTCTTGAGCTCCGCTAATTCCATAGGAGGCATCCTATACGGCCTCTTAGCTATAGGTGCAGTTTCAGGTATTAAATCAATAACAAACTCAATGTCTCGATCAGGTGGCATACCTTGCAACTCATCCGGAAAAAACATCCAAAAATTCACACACCACCGGAATCTCCTCAATTGTGGCACCGTCCATATGATTCAGCTCCAATTGCTTTAGTGTGGTTTGAGATGCTTCAAATTCTATGGTGATCCCTTCTTCGTTGGTCATCTTCACCGTCTTCGTGGCACACTCAATAACTCCATTGTGCTTCCTCAACCAGTCCATACCAAGTATAATGTCCAATCCTTGAGAATCCAAGACAATGAGGTTGGCGGAGAAGTCTACCCCCCTTATTTTAAGGCTTACTTTTGGACATACTATATTTGTCCTCATCTCTCCTCCAGGAGACTTAACCAATAGAGTAAACTTCATATGAGAGATAGGAAGACTATACATGACAACATACTTCGATGCAATGAATGAATGCGATGCTCCAGAATCAAATAACATAGTCGCGGGGTTGGAGTTGGCGAGAAACATACCAATGACCACGTCATCCGCTTGTTGAGCATCCTCCGTAGAGACATGGTTCACGTTGCCACGAGCAAAATTCTGCTGTCCACGATTCCCTTGTGGTTGTCCTCCATTGGGTCTTGGGTTTTGCCTCGGCGCATTGCTTCCTTGACCAAGGCCTGACTTAGGACATTGGTGCGCAAAGTGTCCAGCTTCTCCACAAGTGTCGCACTTCTTAACTCCACCAGAATTATTGGGACGAGCTTGGTTTTGAACATTTGCAGAAGGAAAATTAGCACGAGGCGCATAAGGCATTGGAGGCCTAGGTGCTTGCATAACAGGGCGCTGCTGCACAAACTGAGTTGGGCGTGGTGCATAACCGGGGCGCTAAGCAGGAATAGAGGAGCTGTAATAGGGCGCATTGGGTGGTGCAAGGCGAGGGCGCACATTACTTTCTTGTTGCTGTCCTTGATATGGCGCCTTCCTCTTAATTTCTTGCTCAATCTCACGGATCTTGTTCTCAAACACAATTGCTTTGTCCACAAGCTTCTGAAAATTGGGATAATCACAATTGAGTAGTTGCACTTGGATCTCATTGTTCAAGCCCCTCATGAACAAGTATTGTTTCCGGCTGTCCCGACTAACATCCTCAGGCGCGTACCTTGAGAGTTGAGTGAACTTGTTGAGATATTCACTCACGCTCGATCTTCCTTGCCTTAAGTTCTCAAATTCTTGCCTCTTCAAAATCATAACACCTTCCGGCACATAATGAGAACAAAAATTCTCCTTGAATTCGGCCCAAGTAATTCTCTCTTGGTTCTCATGAGCATTGCAATAAGCATTCCACCAATCCGCAGCTGCTTGATGAGAATCAAACAAGACCTTCTCCCGGTCATTGCATTGGACAATAGCTAACTTCTTCTCCACAGACTTGAGCCAATCATCCCCATCCATAGGGTCGGCGGCTTGAGCAAAGGTTGGCGGCCTAGTCCTCATAAACTCTCCCAATCGGTTATGAGGAGGCGGGGGGTGGCGGTGAAGGCATGTGGGGCTGATTGTTGATGTTGCCAGCCTGCAGCTGTCCCATAGTCTGTATCATGGTATGCATGAGCTGGTTTTGCATAGCCAATAGCTGCTCAATGTTGATAGCTCCCTGAGTAGATCCTTGTCCAATGTTGTTCTGAGGCACTCCATCGTTCTCCTCCTCGTCATTTCCATCCATCTGGTTGCGAGTCCTCACCATCTGAAGAAAAGCAATAGGTAAGAATTAGAGAACGTCCCCAACTATATGCATCAAGGGATATGAAACTAAACAGCTAGCTACACTAGCCTAGGTGGACATGGCAATGCTAAAGCATCCCAAAACCCTCTATTAAGCACCCAAGCAACTAATATATATAGCAAACAGCACTCCAAGCAAAAACACATCGATTCCTGAGTGATCCTATGTGCTCTAATGTGTCCATTCTATCTAGGCTGCATCCTACGGTCAACCTGTGGCTCTAATACCAATCTGTGATGCTCGGTTCCGAAAAAATGAACCAAGCTAACGGATATGTGTGCCCAGGATGTTCACCACACATACACGAGTGCAATCACAAAAGAGTATACATAAAATTACCACAGTACAAGATTAATTAACCAAATTTTATTACACAAACCAGATTATCCTCGAACACAAGCTCTAATGAATATTAATGACAAGTTCAACTAATGTAGCGGAAATAAACTAATTAAGAAAACTAAACAGCTAGGCTACATAAGCAATAGGGTATAGCGCAGCTCCAAGCAACACCACAGGCAAAGCTGACGGTAGACACGGCCTAGAACTCCACATTATCGCCATTAAACTCCCAATCCTGACCAGCAACTGTTGGGGGGGATTGCAAGAGTGAGTACATGTCGTACTCAGCAAGTGTGGAAAATATGACATGTGGCTGATTCAAATGATGACAATAATAATGGAAAAGTGCTGAAAAGTACATTAAAACATTTGAAAAGCAATATATTACATGTATGTGAAATAAACCCATCATAATCATAAGTAATATCATAATACCAGTCTGAATTCACTACCATCATCAATAATTTCAGATTTCACCATTGCCAATAACCATATTCAATATCAGAAATAAATACATAACCAACCATAACCATTACCAAACCATAACCATCCCAAATACCATTCCAATACCGAGTTCCCTCTAATCATGGAAGTTGTCCAGGTGCTCATAACCAGGAGCACGGCTATCATGATAGTTTTAGACACACTCTGCAGAGGTTGTACCACTTTACCCACGTGTTTGTGATTTCATCACCTTTCGATGACTAGAACCTCTATCATGCCGTCTCACACTTCCATCAGTGTGTGGCCAAGAGATCACAAAATAGCCTTTACAAAGGGATTACTAGTCTATTTAGACCCCACTGAGTTTCACCGGTGGCGATGCCTCCAACTGAGCACATCTTCAACCAAGGGCCCCCTCTTGAGCCATTCGGATCCCAGGGTAGTCCCAACAATCATCAACAAACCTAATCCGACTACCCCTTCCCCGAGCATCCTTAACGGTCCAAATAGCACTGGCAAAGTCCTAATTAATCAGCTACACCGCACCCATACTTGGCCTCGTTGTGGCACTATAGTCCTAGCTTATTCTCGCATGAACCGGTCCTTAGATCTAAAGCAAGCAAACCACCATAACATCCAACACATCCACATACCAGGCTTGCTTATATCACCAATTACCATACCGTATTGACCAGTTCACATTAACCAGAATATGATTAATACATAACTAAATGTGTAGTGTTGTTTTCCCATCCCAATTAATCAAGCGAAGCAAAAAGGTAAAAGCCCTTCCCGACTCTCTACCATAAATTCCAGGTGACAAGGGTGGTTAAACAATTCTAGTAAACTTCCTATCATAGGATTCCCATCAAATTGACACAAGCATGCAATTTTGCAAACAAAACACTTATTTGAAAATAGGATCAATATGCTTCAAGGACACTTGCCTTGCTCTTGCTGTTGATTAGGGTCAAAGCCTTCAAACTCTTGGTGCTGGAGATCCTCCACGGCACTTTCTAGCACAAATCCGTCTAATCCACACAACAAACATACAAGACTAGAAACACAATCAAAGAGTGCACATATATTACTCAATATGACATGACATGCATGATTAATGCAAATGCAAGGTAGAACTTGTTAATAGATTGCTTTTAATGATCACTAACTACTTCTAATAGCTTTTAACAAGTTTATACAGGTTTGGATTCGATTAGATCAAATTTTAGAATTAATTCAACACAATTTAACCAAAAAAATCGGACTAGTCCGCTAGAGACCGGACAAGTCCGCCCTCTACGAGATCAGCAGATTAGGGTTTTCTAGATCGATGTAAATTCAGAGATTAGGGGTTGAATTCACGTAAGGAAAAGAGAATAGAAGGTATACCAGGTGTTTAGGACTCCAATGAATCAAGAAACTAGGAGGTAACACTTGGATCTTGGTGATCTAGGGTTGGTGATGAACTTGGAAATGAATTGGTGATGAAGAACGAAAGCTTGGTGGAGATCTTGATCCTCTTTCATTTCCTCCTATTCTTCTACTTGCTTGGGATCTTCTCCTCCCTCCTTGATGGTGGCTCTCCACGAACTAGGCTTTTGGTGGGGTGGAAAAGTGACAAATAGATGTCAAACCAAGCGGTGGGGCTGTTTATATAGAGGTGGAGCTAGGGTTAGATGGATTTCGAGTTTGGGATGAGTAGAGGCCGGTTTAGAGTCCCACATGGGCTCTAAAAGAGTTAGGCACGACGTCCCTAGGCCCACTTAATGTGAAACCCAAGAAACAAGTCGTAAAACAAAAGATCAACTCGGAGTCGCGAAATATCGGACAAGTCCGAAAAGGACCGGACTTGTCCGAAGTCGTCCAGAGAGAAAATCGGACAAGTCCGGCCAAAAATCGGACAAGTCCAACTTTTAACAGAGAGGAAATCGGACAAGTCCGCTGGAACACCGGACTAGTCCGAAAAAGTACATGGACTTAGCAAATTTTCAAGGATTCTTGGAATATCGGACTAGTCCGCACAAAATCGGACAAGTCCGAAAGTTTCCAGAGCAAAAATTAGACTAGTCCGCAGCAAAAACGGACAAGTCCGTTTTTAGTCAGAGAGAAATCGGACTAGTCCGCACTTTCATACGTTTTAAGTGCGGTTTTGCTCCAAATCAATTTTAAATGCTCCGAATCAATTTTAAACTCGTTCCTCTTAAATGTGGGTTAATGTTAAACATGTATATGAGTGTATGTAGGGCATGATGCATGAAAATTAGGGTGTTACAATTGTACATATACATAGTCTAAACTAATTATTTATAAGCTAGATCAATAGTGAATACTTATGCTATGTGGTTCAACACATCGGGCACAGGCTTACCCCTAGCAATACTAGGGCGACTCCCGCCAAGAGCCTGTGGCATAGCGGAACGTGGAGGATTACAAAGGACAGATAGGGCTGTCACTAACTACTGCCTACCTCTTCAATCCGTGGGTCTACGAGACATCCAATGCTACTTAGCTATCCTAGCACCATGCTAACATATTAAGTAATTACCTTAAGAGCCTAGGCACGATCCATCCTAAGGCAATGAATTGAATCATCATTGAACCAATGTTGATACACAACATAATTATCCATACTAACCTAGTTATGTTATAATTAACTAGACTATAGTGGGGGTTTATAGGTTCTATGATAATGAGATATGTTTATGATGAAATAGTCATAGAAGTTATACCTTCCACATACAAGGACTCCAAAATCAAACAAGAAACACTTTGCCCAAGTATATGTATAAGTAGAGATTAAAGATACTATCTTTATTATGCATAAAGTCACAATTACAAGAAAGAATACATGAGCCATACCTTTATCAATGTAGGATTGGAAAGATAGAGACTCCTTACTCCTTTCCCAATTTGGACTTGGGACTAGAGACTCTCCTCTGTACAACCTAACTCCTCTAAGACTATGGATGATAGTGTATACAATAGAGATGAAGATCAAGTGGTGTGTGTTGAAGTGAGGGGTCGGGGGTCCTATTTATACTAGTGTTGAGGTCGGTTCTCGCCACCAAAAGCGCGCGAATTAGTCACCATTGACTCCTTCAAGCCAGGAGGAGCCAACACGCGTTGTTTGACCGCGTTTGGCGCCAGGAAGAGGTCGGCCGAACCAGGGGTTCGACCGGCCTGGTCAGCACTCCAAACGCGGAGTGCTTCCTCCAGGTGGCTGCCAGGTTGGCCCCCTTGATGTATATGGGTGATACACCGTTGGATCTCCACGGGTACTTCTGTTTGTGGGTCATTTGATCCATGGGATGCCACGTGTCGTCGCCTGATTGTCTGGGATGATATTTTATAGGATTGGTCCCTCTATATTTCCTCATTTCTTGCATAAAATGCTGCATACACATATTTCTCCAAGTCCAAGTGGAATTGGGTTAGATAGAAAGGTGATGTGTGCAAGAAATGACAAATCCTTCACATAATTGAGTTAAATTGACGGATGAAATTGGTATATAACAGCCGTCAACACTTACATTATTTAACCTAGCTTTAGAAAACAATTGTTTTTTAAAAAATTAAAATCCTAAGTAGTAAGCATACTATGCTGTCGGGACATCTAAACTATGGTGCATTGTAGATGTCGGGCTCCCCGACAGCATTGCACAAGCGCCACAGTTTGGCGCTCATGCCACGGCGAACACCGTCAATCTCCTCCTTGAGGGCCATGATGAGGACGGGAGGAAGATGATGATTCAATGAGGTGTATAACTTTCCTCTATGTTTCCGTCCATTACATAGGCGGGGAACGACACGTTTCACCAAGGATTTTGTGGAGGATATCGAGGAGGATCAACACGAGAAAACAGAACGCGAACGGCGCAAACGGAGGGTCGGCGGACCCCCTTCTGGCTCCGTTCGGTTCACATTTTCTCGGGTCGATTAAATGGGCCTCATATATGAAGAATTGGATGGGCCCATTAGTTGGATGTGGAGAATTTAAACAGAATTGAAAGAAATGGCATGGAAATCAATTATATTTACCATGTCAAATTCTTTTTTTGTATCCTTTTGGGAATCGAGAAATAATTTGAGTCGGTGCCCATTCACTTTGAATAGTTGACCGTCATCACCTTGGAGTGTGATTGCTCCATGGGATGAAGTCTCTACTACAGTGAAGGGTCCTTCCCATTTACTTCTAAGCTTCCCGTGTCCAAAGAGTTTAATCCTAGAGTTAAAGAGTAAAACTTTATCTCCAGGTTTGAACTTTTTCGGCGTAATCCTCTTATCGTGCCATCTTTTGGTTCTCTCTTTATAAATTCTGGCATTGTGGTACGCCTTATCTCTCCATTCCTCCAACTCAGTGATTTGCTTCAATCGGTGATTTCCGGCTTCGTTAAGATTCATGTTCCACCGCTTGATGGCCCAATACGCTCTATGTTCCAATTCTACAGGAAGATGGCAAGTCTTCCCATAGACAAGTTGGAAACGAGACATGCCAATAGGTGTCTTGTAGGCAGTACGATATGCCCACAATGCGTTGGGTAGCTTTTGTGTAACATCATCATTTTCATGCATCATGCCTTGCATACACTCATATATATGTTTAACATTAACCCACAACAAGAGGAACGAGTTTAAAATTGATTTGGAGCAAAACCGCACTTAAAATGCAGGAAAGTGTGGACTAGTCCAGTTTTACTGAGGACTAGTCCGATTTCTCTCTGACTAAAATAGGCCTTGTCCATTTTTGCTACGGACTAGTCCGATTTTGCCTCTGGAAACTTTCGGACTTGTCCGATTTTGTGCGGAGTAGTCTGATATTCCATGAATCCTTGAAAATTTGCTAAGTCCCTGGACTTTTCCGGACTAGTCCGGTGTCCCAGCAGACTTGTCCGTTTTCCTCTCTGACCAAAGTCAGACTTGTTCGATTTTTTACCAGACTTGTCCGATTTTCTCTTTGGACAACTTCGGACTAGTCCGGTCCTTTTCAGACTTGTCTGATATTTTGCGACTCCGAGTTGATCTTTTGTTTTACGACTTGTTTCCTGGGTTTCACGTTAAGTGGGCCTAGGGACGTCGTGCCTAACTCTTTTAGAGCCCATGTGAGACTCTAAACCGGCCTCTACTCCTCTCAAACTCGAAATCCATCTAACCCTAGCATCCACCCTTATATAAAGAAGAAACCCTTATATAAACAACCCCACCCCTTGGCTTGACATCTATTGCCACTTTTCCACCCCACCCAAACCCTAGTTCGTGGAGAGCCACCATCAAGGAGGGAGGAGGAGATCCCAAGCAAGAAGAAGAAGAGGAGGAAACGAAAGAGGATCAAGATCTCCATGAAGTTTCATTCTTTATCACCAATTCATCTCCAAGTTCATCACCAACCCTAGATCACCAAGATCCAAGTGCTACCTCCAAGTTTCTCGATTCATTGGAGTCCTAAACACTTGGTATACCTTCTATTCTCTTTTCCTTACGTGAATTAAACACCTAATCTCCAAATTTATGTCGATCTTGAAAACCCTAGTTCGCTAGTTCTGCGAAGTACGGACTAGTCCGGCCTTCTGCAGACTAGCCCGATTTTGCTGACTAAATTGTGTTGAATTAATTCTAAAATGAGATATAATCACATCCAAACCTGTATAAACTTGTTAAAAGCTATTAGAACTAATTATTGATCATTAAAATCAATCTATTAACAAGTTCTACCTTGCATTTGCATAAATCATGCATGTCATGTCATGTTGAGTAATATTTGTGCACTCCTTGATTGTGTTTCTTGTCTTGTATGTTTATTGTGCAGATTAGATGGATTTGCGCTAGAGAGTGCCGTGGAGGATCTTCAACACCAAGAGTTTGAAGGCTTTGACCCAAACCAATCGCAAGAGCAAGGCAAGTGTCCTTGAAGCATATTGATCCTGTTTTAAAATAAATGTTTTGTTTGCAAACTGCATGCTTGTGTCAATTTGATGGGAAATCCTATGGTAGGAAGTTTACTAGAATTGTTAAACCACCCTTGTCACCTGAAATTATGGTAGAGAGTCAGGATGGGCTTTTTACCTTTTGCTTCGCTTAATTAATTGGCATGGGAAAACAATATTACACATTAATGATATATTTATGAGACTATGATTAACATGAACTGGATAATATGATATGGTAATGGGTGATCTAAGCAAGCCTGGTATGTGGATGGGTTGGATGTTACGGTGGTTTGCTTGCTCTAGATCTAAGAACCGGTTCATGCGAGAATAAGCCAAGACTACAGTACCACCATGAGGCCAAGTATGGGTGCGGCATAACTGATTAATTAGGGCTTTGCTAGTGCTGTTTGGACCATTAAGGATGCTCGGGGAAGGGGTAGTTGGATTGGGTTTGTTGATGATTGGTGGGACTACCCTAGGATCTGAATGGCTCAAGAGGGGGCCCTTGGTTGAAGATGTGCTCTGTAGGAAACATCGCCACCAGTGAAACCTAAGTGAGGTCTAAATAGGATAGTAATCCCTTTGTAAAGGCTATTTTGTGATCTCTTGACCATACACCAAAGGAAGTGTAATTGGCATAAGGGAGGTTCTTTAGTCGCCGACGGGTGATGAAATCACAAACACGTGGGTAAAGCGGTACAAACTCACCAGAGTCTAATAAAACTATCATGATAGTCGTGCTCCCGGTTATGAGCACCTGGACAACTTCCATGATTAGAGGGAACTCGGTATTGGGATGGTATTTGGGATGGGTATGGTTGGTATTATGGTTATGGATGGTTATGAATTGAATTATGGTACTGAATATGGATATTGGTATATGGATGATGGATATGGAATATGGACTGGTATTATGATTACTATATGGCTTATGATAGGTTTATTTCACATACATGATGTATATTGCTTTTCAAATGTTTTAATGTACTTTTCAGCACTCAACCATTATTATATTCGTCATTTGAATCAGCTACATGTCATACTTTCCACACATGTTGAGTACGACATGTAGTCACTCTTGCAATCCACCCCAACAGTTGCAGGTCAGGATTGAGAGTTTAATGGTGATAATGCGGAGTTCTAGGCCGTGTCTACCGTCAGCTTTGCCTGTGGTGTTGATTGGAGTTGCGCTATACCCTATCGCTTATGCTACCTAGCTGTTTAGTTTGCTTATTTAGTTTATTTCCGCTGCATTAGTTGAACTTGACATTAATATTAATTAGAGTTTGTACTTGAGGATAATATGGTTTGTGCAATAAAATTTGGTTAATTAATCTTGTTCTGTGGTAATTTTCTGTATGCTCTTTTGTGATGCACTCGTGTATGTGTGTTGAACATCCTGGGCACACATACGCGTTCACTTGATTCATTTTCGGAACCGGGTGTCACATTTTGCTTCCATCCCGTTCCCATTTCCAAGACAGTCTTTTGCATAATATTCTTAATTTGTTTATTAGATGTTTCTTCTTGACCACTTGTTTGTGGGTGGTATGGGGTAGCAATGTTATGCTGGACTCCAAGTTCCCTTAAAAAGTTTCGAAAGGTCTTATCTATGAAATGAGACCCTCCATCACTTATGACCATACGGGGAGTTCCAAAGCGTGGGAAAATGATCTCATGGAACATTTTCCTTGCTTGCTTGGAATCAGCATTTTTGCATGGCAATGCTTCTACCCATTTTGACACATAATCGACGGCAACCAGAATATACTCGCAATAATAAGACCTGGGAAAAAGTCCCATAAAATCAATACCCCATACATCAAATAATTCCACTTGGAGATTGTATGTTAGGGGCATCGCATTGTGAGCAGAGATTCCTCCATGCTTTTGGCATTTCCAACATCTGCGAATGAATTCCTTGGTATCTTCATACATTGAAGTCCAATAGAATCCACTCTGGCAGATCTTTAAGTACGGTAAACACCGTAATGACCACCATAGGGGCCAACATGGCATTTCTCTATAATTTTGGTGCCTTCGATTAATGGGACGCACCTTCTAAGAAGGCCATCGGCACATACTCGATAGAGGTAAGGGTCATCCCAAAGGTGTCTATGACTCTCATAAATGAGTTTCTTTTTGTTCTGTGACACCCGGTTCTGAAAAAATGAACCAAGCTAACGTATATGTGTGCCCATGATGTTCATCACACATACACGAGTGCAATCACAAAAGAGTATACATAAAATTACCACAAGACAAGATTAATTAACCAAGTTTTATTACACAAACTATATTATCCTCGAATACAACCTCTAATAAATATTTATGAAAAGTTCAACTAATGCAGCCGAAATAAACTAATTAAGCAAACTAAACAGCTAGGCAGCATAAGCAATAGGGTATAGCGCAGCTCCAATAACACCACAGGCGAGGCTGACGGTAGACACGGCCTTGAACTCTGCATTATCACCATTAAACTCCTGTGACGCCCGGTTCCGAAAAATGAACCAAGCTAACGCATATGTGTGCCCAGGATGTTCAACACACATACACGAGTGCAATCACAAAAGAGTATACAGAAAATTACCACAGAACAAGATTAATTATCAAATTTTATTACACAAACCATATTATCCTCGAATACAAGCTCTAATGAATATTAATGACAAGTTTAACTAATGCAGCGGAAATAAACTAATTAAGCAAACTAAGCAACTATGCAGCATAAGCGACAGGGTATGTATGCGCAGCTCCAATCAACACCACAGGCAAAGCTGACGGTAGACACGGCCTAGAACTCCGCATTATCACCATTAAACTCCCAATCCTGACCTGCAACTGTTGGGGGGGATTGCAAGAGTGAGTACATGTCGTACTCAGCAAGTGTGGAAAGTATGACATGTGGCTGATTCAAATGATGACAATAATAATGGCAAAGTGCTGAAAAGTACAGTAAAACATTTGAAAAGCAATATATATATTATATGTATGTGAAATAAACCAATCATAATCACGAGTAATACCATAATACCAAACTGAATTCATTACATCATCAATAAGTCCAGATTTCACCATTGCCAATAACCATATTCAATACCAGAAATTAAATCCATAACTGTTATCAAACCATAACCATTCCAATACCAAATTCCCTCTAATCATGGAAGTTGTCCAGGTGCTCATAACCGGGAGCACGGCTATCATGATAGTTTTAGTACTCTGCAGAGTTTGTACCACTTTACCCATGTGTTCGTGATTTCATCACCCTTCGGCGACAAAGAACATCCCTTATGCCCATGACCCGTCGGTCACATTACACACTTCCATTGGTGTGTGGCCAAGAGATCACAAAATAGCCTTTACAAAGGGATTACTAGCCTATTTAGACCCCACTGCGTTTCACCGGTGGCCATGCCTCCAACTGAGCACATCTTCAACCAAGGGCCCCCTCTTGAGCCATTCGGATCCCAGGGTAGTCCCACCAATCATCAACAAACCCAATCCGACTACCCCTTCCCCGAGCATCCATAATGGTCCAAACAGCACTAGCAAAGCCCTATTTAATCAGCTACGCCGCACCCATACTTGGCCTCGTGGTGGCACTGTAGTCCTGGCTTATTCTCGCATGAACCGGTCCTTAGATCTAAAGCAAGCAAACCACCATAACATCCAACCCATCCACATACCAGGCTTTCTTAGATCACCCATTACCAAACCGTATCGACCAGTTCACAATAACCAGAATATCATTAATACATAATTAAATGTGTAGTGTTGGTTTTTCCATCCCAATTAATTAAGCGAAGCAAAAAGGTAAAAACCCTTCCCGACTCTCTACCATATATCTCAGGTGACAAGGGTGGTCAAACAAAACTAGTAAACTTCCTACCATAGGATTCCCATCAATTTGACACAAGCATGCAGTTTTGCAAACAAAACATTTATTTTAAAATCAGGATCAATATGCTTCAAGGACACTTGCCTTGCTCTTGCTGTTGATTAGGGTCAAAGCCTTCAAACTCTTGGTGCTGTAGATCCTTCGCGGCACTCTCTAGCGCAATTCTGTCTAATCCACACAATAAACACACAAGGCAAGAAACACAATCAAAGAGTGCATAAATATTACTCAATATGACATGATATGCATGATTGATGCAAATGCAAGTTAGAACTCGTTATCAGATTGCTTTTAATGATCACTAACTAGTTCTAATAGATTTTAACAAGTTTATACAGGTTTGGGGTCGATTAGATCAAATTTTAGAATTAATTCAACACAATTTAACCAGAAAGATCGGACTAGTCCGCTAGGGGCCGGACAAGTCCGCACTCTGCGAGATCAACAGATTAGGGTCTTCTAGATCGACGTGAATTTGGAGATTAGGGGTTGAATTCACATAAGGAAAAGAGAATAGAAGGTATACCAGGTGTTTAGAACTCCAATGAATCAAGAAACTTGGAGGTAGCACTTGGATCTTGAAGATCTAGGGTTGGTGATGAACTTGGAGATGAATTGGTAGTGAAGGACGAAACTTGGTGGAGATCTTGATCCTTCTTCGTTTCCTCCACTTCTTCCTCTTGCTTGGGATCTTCTCCTCCCTCCTTGATGGTGGATCCCCACGAACTAGGGTTTGGGTGGGTGGAAAAGTGGCAAATAGATGTCAAACCAAGGGGTGGGGCTGTTTATATAGAGGTGGAGGCTAGGGTTAGATGGATTTCGAGTTTTGGGATGACTAGAGGCCGGTTTAGAGTCCCACATGGGCTCTAAAAGAGTTAGGCACGACGTTCCTAGGCCCACTTAACATGAAACCCAAGAAACAAGTCGTAAAACAAAAGATCAACTCGGAGTCGCGAAATATCGGACAAGTCCGGACAGGACCGGACTAGTCCGAAGTCGTCCAGAGAGAAAATCGGACAAGTCTGGCCAAAAATCGGACAAGTCCGAATTTGAACAGAGAGGAAAAATGGACAAGTCCGCTGGAACATCGGACTAGTCCGGAAAAGTCCAGGGACTTAGCAAATTTTCAAGGATTCATGGAATATCGGACTAGTCCGCACAAAATCGGACAAGTCCGAAAGTTTCCAGGGCCAAAATCGGACTAGTCCGCAGCAAAAACGGACAAGTCCGTTTTTAGTCAGAGAGAAATCGGACTAGTCCTCAGTAAAATCGTACTAGTCCGCACTTTCCTGCGTTTTAAGTGCGATTTTGCTCCAAATCAATTTTAAATGCTCCAAATCAATGTTAAACTCGTTCCTCTTTATGTGGGTTAATGTTAAACATGTATATGAGTGTATGTAGGGCATGATGCATGAAAATGAGGGTGCTACAAACCTACCCCCCTTAAAATGAATCTCGCCCTCGAGATTCGACGCGGAAGAGAAGAGATAGGGAAATTCCTTCTTGAGATAATCTTCTAGCTCCCAAGTTGCTTCTTTTTGGTATGGTGCTTCCATTGAACTTTACACCATCTAATGACCTTGTTCCTTGTGACCCTCTCCTTATTTTCCAAGACTTTGACCGGTTGCTCGGCGTACGTCAAATCTTCCCCTAGTTCCAATTCTTCCATTGGCACTTGTTCTTCCGGTACTCTCAAACACTTCTTGAGCTCATAAACATGAAAGACATCATGCACGTCTGAAAGATGAGCTGGCATCTCCAACTTATATGCTACTTCTCCTCTTTTATCCAAAATCTTGAATGGTCCAATATAACGAGGTGCGAGCTTGCCCCTTATGTTAAACCTCTTATGACCCCTCATTGGTGACACCTTGAGGTAAACAAAATCTCCTATTTCAAAGGCTAATTTCCTTCTCCTATTATCCGCATAGCCTTTTTGCCTTGATTAGGCAGCCCTCAAGTTTTCACGAATTATTTGGACTTGCTTTTCGGCTTCTTGCAACACGTCCGGACCAAATACTTGAGTTTCTCCTGCCTCATTCCAGAATAAAGGTGTCCTACACTTCCTCCCATAAAGTGCTTCATATGGTGACATCTTCAAGCTTGCTTGGTAACTATTGTTGTATGAAAACTCCGCGTATGGCAAGCTTTTGTCCCAACTTTTCCCATGCTTTAAAGCACAAGCTCTTAACATGTCCTCCAAAATCTGATTGGTCCTCTCGGTTTGTCCGTCCGTTTGAGGATGATATGCTGAACTAAAATTCAACCTCGTTCCCAAAGCTTCATGCAATTTTTGCCAAAATTTGGAGGTAAATTGAGAACCTCTATCCGAGACTATCTTCTTAGGGACTCCATGTCGACACACAATATGCTCCATGTATATTTCGGCCAATCGTGCAGCTGTATACTTGGTCTTCACAGGGACAAAATGAGCTGACTTGGTTAAGCGATCCACAATTACCCAAATTGAGTCATACCCGGACTGAGTACGTGGTAACCCAACTATGAAGTCCATTCCAATTTCTTCCCACTTCCATTCTGGAATCTTTAACGGTTGCAATAATCCGGCTGGCCTTTGATGTTCCGCCTTGACTCGTTGGCACACATCACACAATGCTACATATTCAGCTATGTCCTTTTTCATGCTATCCCACCAATAGCAAGCCTTCAAGTCCTTGTGCATCTTCGTACATCCGGGGTGAATCGAGTAAGGCGAGTCATGTGCCTCCTTTAATATTGTCTCCCGAATATGCTTTACATTAGGCACAATGATCCTATTTCCAAGCCATAAGGTACCATATTCGTCTTCATCAAATCTGAATTCTCTCCCTTCTTCGGTCCTTTCCTTGATTTCCTTGATCTCCTCATCTGTCGTTTGTGCCTCTCGAATTTCTTGCTCCAAGGTTGGGTTTAACTCCATCATCTCTGTCTCATTTACAAACCCGAGGTTCAACCGTTCAAACTCCTTACATAACTCGAATGGTAACTCTCGAACCGTGAGTTGATGACTTACTCCTTTTCTACTCAAAGCATCAGCCACTACATTGGCTTTTCCCGGATGATAGTTGATCCCCAAATCATAATCTTTGATGAGCTCTAACCATCTTCGTTGCCTCAAGTTCAGATCCGTTTGTGTGAAAATATAATTCAAACTCTTATGATCCGTGTAAATTTCACACCTATGTCCCAGAATATAGTGTCTCCAAATCTTCAATGCGTGTACCACGGCTGCTAGTTCAAGATCATGCGTGGGGTAATTTCGCTCATGTTTCTTCAATTGTCTTGATGCATAGGCGACCACTTGACCTTCTTGCATCAATACACACCCAAGTCCTTGTCTTGATGCATCACAATAGATGTCGAAACTCTTGCTTACATCCGGCAATACCAAAACTGGGGCTGTTGTTAACCTCTTCTTCAACTCCTCAAAACTGTTTTGACAAGCTTCAGTCCATTGGAACGCCTTTCCCTTCATTAGCAACTCCGTCATAGGCTTGGCTATCTTGGAAAAATCCTTGATAAACCGACGGTAATATCCAGCCATCCCAAGAAAACTCCTTATTTCCTTGATATTTTGCGGCGGCTCCCACTTCAACATGTCTCTCACTTTTCCGGGGTCAACCGATACTCCTCCTCCTGAGATTATATGACCCAAAAATGGCACCTCTTTCAACCAAAATTGGCACTTGTTGAACTTGACATACAATTGATGCTCCCTCAATTTCTGCAGCGTAAGCCTCAAGTGTTCCTCTTGTTCCTTCTCATCCTTCGAGTAGATCATAATATCATCAATGAACACCACAACGAACTTGTCCAAGTACTCCATGAAGACTTTATTCATGAGGTACATAAAGTAGGCAGGTGCATTTGTCAATCCAAAAGACATCACAGTGTACTCATAAGATCCATATCGTGTCCTGAAAGCTGTCTTGGGTATGTCTAATGGTCTAATCTTCATTTGAAAGTATCCCGACCTCAAATCAATCTTGGAAAACACACAGGCGCCTTTCGTCTGATCAAATAAGTCTTCTATGCTCAGCAAGGTGTACTTATTCTTGATTGTTACCTCGTTGAGAGCTCGGTAATCCACTCACATCCTTTGGGATCCATCCTTCTTGTCCACGAATAGAACGGGCGCTCCCCAAGGTGAAGAGCTAGGGCGAATAAAACCCTTCTCTAGTTGTTCTTGAATTTGCTTCTTGAGCTCCGCTAATTCCAAAGGAGGCATCCTATACGGCCTCTTAGCTATAGGTGCAATTCCAGGTATTAAATCAATAACAAACTCAATGTCTCGATCGGGTGGCATACCTGGCACTCGTCCGGAAAAACATCCAAAAATTCACACACCACTGGAATCTCCTCAATTGCGACACCGTCCATATGATTCAGCTCTAATTTCTTCGGTGCATGTTGGGTTGCTTCAAATTCTACGGTGATCCCTTCTTCATTAGTCAACTTCACCGTCTTTGTGGCACACTCAATAACTCCATTGTGCTTCCTCAACCAGTCCATACCAAGTATAATATCCAACCCTTGAGAATCTAAAACAATGAGGTTAGCGGAGAAGTCTACCCCCCTTATTCTAAGGCTTACTTTTGGACATACTATATTTGTCCTCATCTCTCCTCCAGGAGACTTAACCAACAGAGTAAACTTCATATGAGAGATAGGCAAACTATACTTGGCAACATATTTCGATGCAATGAATGAATGTGATGCTCCAGAATCAAATAACATAGTCGCGGGGTTGGAGTTGGCGAGAAACATACCAATGACCACGTCATCTGCTTGTTGAGCATCCTCCGTAGAGACATGGTTCACGTTCCCACGAGCAAAATTCTGCTGTCCACGGCTTCCTTGTGGCGCTCCTCCATTGGGTCTTGGGTTTTGCCTCGGTGCATTGCTCCCTTGACCAAGGCCTGACTTAGGACATTGATGCGCAAAGTGTCCAGCTTCTCCACAGGTATAACACTTCTTAACTCCACCAGAATTATTGGGACGAGTTTGGTTTTGAGCATTGGCTCCAGGAAAATCAGCACAAGGTGCATAAGGCATTGGAGGCCTAGGTGCTTGCATAACAGGGCGCTGCTGCACAAACTGAGTTGGGCATGGTGCATAACTAGGGCGCTGAGCAGGAATAGAGGAGTTGTAATGAGGCGCATTGGGCGGCGCAAAGCAAGGGCGCACATTACTTTCTTGTTGCTGTCCTTGATATGGTGCCTTCCTCTTGATTTCATGCTCCATCTCACGGATCTTGTTCTCAACCACAATTGCTTTGTCCACAAGCTTCTGGAAATTGACATAATCACAGTTGAGCAATTGCACTTGGATCGTATTTTTCAATCCCCTCATGAACAAGTATTGCTTCCGGCTGTCCCGACTAACGTCCTCAGGCGCATATCTTGAGAGTTGAGTGAACTTATTGAGATATTCACTCACGCTTGATTTTTCTTGTCTCAAGTTCTCAAATTCTTGCCTCTTCAAGATCATAACACCTTCCGGCACATAATGAGAACGGAAACTCTCCTTGAATTCCGTCCAGGTAATTCTCTCTTGGTTCTCATGAGCATTGCAATAAGAATCCCACCAATCTGCAGCTGCTCCAACGAGTTGATGACAAGCAAATAGCACCTTCTCCCGGTCACTGCATTGGACAATGGAAAGTTTCTTCTCCACGAACTTGAGCCAATCATCAGCATCCATTGGGTCTGTGGCTTGTGCAAAGGTTGGCGGCCTAGTCCTCATAAACTCTCCCAATCGGTTATGAGGAGGCGGGGGTGGCGGTGGAGGCATGTGGGGCTGATTGTTGTTGTTGTTGCCAGCCTGCAGCTGTCCCATGGTCTGTATCATGGTCTGCATGAGTTGGTTCTGCATAGCCAGTAGCTGCTCGATATTGATGGCTCCATGAGCAGGTCATTGTCCAATATTGTTCTGAGGTACTCCATTGTTCTCCTCCTCATCATTGCCATCCCTCTGGTTGCGAGTCCTCACCATCTGAAGGAAAGCAATAGGTAAGAATTTAGAAACGTCCCCAACTATATGCATCAAGGGATATGAAGCTAACCAACTAGCTGTACTAGCCTAGGTGGACATGGCAATGCTAACGCATCCCAAAATCCTCTATTAAGCACACAAGCAAACAATATATATAACAAACAGCACACCAAGCAGAAACACATCGATTCCTGAGTGCTCCTATGTGCTCTAAAGTGTCCATTCTATCTAGGCTGCGTCCTACGGTCAACCTGTGGCTCTGATACCAATCTATGACGCCCGGTTCCGAAAAATGAACCAAGCTAACGCATATGTGTGCCCAGGATGTTCAACACACATACACGAGTGCAATCACAAAAGAGTATACAGAAAATTACAACAGAACAAGATTAATTATCAAATTTTATTACACAAACCATATTATCCTCGAATACAAGCTCTAATGAATATTAATGACAAGTTTAACTAATGCAGCGGAAATAAACTAATTAAGCAAACTAAGCAACTATGCAGCATAAGCGACAGGGTATGTATGCACAACTCCAATCAACACCACAGGCAAAGCTGACGGTATACACGGCCTAGAACTCCGCATTATCACCATTAAACTCCCAATCCTGACCTGCAACTATTGGGGGGGATTGCAAGAGTGAGTACATGTCGTACTCAGCAAGTGTGGAAAGTATGACATGTGGCTGATTCAAATGACGACAATAATAATGGCAAAGTGCTGAAAAGTACAGTAAAACATTTGAAAAGCAATATATATATTATATGTATGTGAAATAAACCAATCATAATCACGAGTAATACCATAATACCAAACTGAATTCATTACCATCATCAATAAGTCCAGATTTCACCATTGCCAATAACCATATTCAATACCAGAAATTAAATCCATAACTGTTATCAAACCATAACCATTACAATACCAAATTCCCTCTAATCATGGAAGTTGTCCAGGTGCTCATAACCGGGAGCACGGCTATCATGATAGTTTTAGCACTCTGCAGAGTTTGTACCACTTTACCCACGTGTTCGTGATTTCATCACCCTTCGGCGACTAAGAACCTCCCTTATGCCCATGACCCGTCGGTCACATTACACACTTCCATTTGTGTGTGGCCAAGAGATCACAAAATAGCCTTTACAAAGGGATTACTAGCCTATTTAGACCCCACTGAGGTTTCACCGGTGGCGATGCCTCCAACTGAGCAAATCTTCAACCAAGGGCCCCCTCTTGAGCCATTCGGATCCCAGGGTAGTCCCACCAATCATCAACAAACCCAATTCGACTACCCCTTCCCCGAGCATCCATAATGGTCCAAACAGCACTAGCAAAGCCCTAATTAATCAGCTACACCGCACCCATACTTGGCCTCGTGGTGGCACTGTAGTCCAGGCTTATTCTCGCATGAACCGGTCCTTAGATCTAAAGCAAGCAAACCACCATAACATCCAACCCATCCACATACCAGGCTTGCTTAGATCACCCATTACCAAACCGTATCGACCAGTTCACAATAACCAGAATATCATTAATACATAATTAAATGTGTAGTGTTGGTTTTTCCATCCCAATTAATTAAGCGAAGCAAAAAGGTAAAAACCCTTCCCGACTCTCTACCATATATCCCAGGTGACAAGGGTGGTCAAACAAAACTAGTAAACTTCCTACCATAGCATTCCCATCAATTTGACACAAGGATGCAGTTTTGCAAACAAAACATTTATTTTAAAATCAGGATCAATATGCTTCAAGGACACTTGCCTTGCTCTTGCTGTTGATTAGGGTCAAAGCCTTCAAACTCTTGGTGCTGTAGATCCTCCGCGGCACTCTCTAGCGCAAATCCGTCTAATCCACACAATAAACACACAAGGCAAGAAACACAATCAAAGAGTGCACAAATATTACTCAATATGACATGATATGCATGATTGATGCAAATGCAAGTTAGAACTCGTTACCAGATTGCTTTTAATGATCACTAACTAGTTCTAATAGATTTTAACAAGTTTATACAGGTTTGGGGTCGATTAGATCAAATTTTAGAATTAATTCAACACAATTTAACCAGAAAGATCGGACTAGTCCGCTAGGGGCCGGACAAGTCCGCACTCTGCGAGATCAGCGGATTAGGGTTTTCTAGATCGACGTGAATTTGGAGATTAGGGGTTGAATTCACATAAGGAAAAGAGAATAGAAGGTATACCAGGTGTTTAGAACTCCAATGAATCAAGAAACTTGGAGGAAGCACTTGGATCTTGAAGATATAGGGTTGGTGATGAACTTGGAGATGAATTGGTGGTGAAGGACGAAACTTGGTGGAGATCTTGATCCTTCTTCGTTTCCTCCTCTTCTTCCTCTTGCTTGGGATCTTCTCCTCCCTCCTTGATGGTGGCTCCCCACGAACTAGGGTTTGGATGGGTGGAAAAGTGGCAAATAGATGTCAAACCAAGGGGTGGGGCTGTTTATATAGAGGTGGAGGCTAGGGTTAGATGGATTTCGAGTTTTGGGATGAGTAGAGGCCGGTTTAGAGTCCCACATGGGCTTTAAAAGAGTTAGGCATGACGTCCCTAGGCCCACTTAACATGAAACCCAAGAAACAAGTCGTAAAACAAAAGATCAACTTGGAGTCGCAAAATATCGGACAAGTCCAGACAGGACCGGACTAGTCCGAAGTCGTCCAGAGAGAAAATCGGACAAGTCTGGCAAAAAATCAGACAAGTCTGAATTTGAACAGAGAGGAAAAACGGACAAGTCCGCTGGAACACCGGACTAGTCCAGAAAAGTCTAGGGACTTAGCAAATTTTCAAGGATTCATGGAATATCGGACTAGTCCGCACAAAATCGGACAAGTCCGAAAGTTTCCAGGGCCAAAATCGGACTAGTCCGCAGCAAAAACGGACAAGTCCATTTTTAGTCAGAGAGAAATCGGACTAGTCCTCAGTAAAATCGAACTAGTCCGCACTTTCCTGCGTTTTAAGTGCGGTTTTGCTCCAAATCAATTTTAAATGCTCCGAATCAATGTTAAACTTGTTCCTCTTTATGTGGGTTAATGTTAAACATGTATATGAGTGTATGTAGGGCATGATGCATGAAAATGAGGGTGCTACAACTCCCAATCTTGACCTGCAACTGTTGGGGGGGATTGCAAGAGTGAGTACATGTCGTACTCAGCAAGTGTGGAAAGTATGACATGCTGCTGATTCAAATGACGACGGTAATAATGGCAAAGTGATGAAAAGTACATTAAAACATTTGAAAAGCAATATATTACATATATGTGAAGTAAACCATCATAATCATAAGTAATACCATAATACCAGTCCACAATTCACCATCCTCATCAATAATTCCAAATTTCACCATTGCCAATAACCATAATCAATACTAGAAATAAATCAATAACCAACCATAACCATTACCAAACCATAACCATCACAAATACCGTCCCAATACCAAATTCCCTCTAATCATGGAAGTTGTCCAGGTGCTCATAACCGGGAGCACGACTATCATGATAGTTTTATTTAACTCTGTAGAGTTTGTACCACTTTACCCACGTGTTCGTGATTTCATCACCTTTCGGTGACTAAGAACCTCCCTTATGCCCATGACCCGTTGGTCACATTACACACTTCCGTTGGTGTGTGGCCAAGATATCACAAAATAGCCTTTACAAAGGGATTACTAGCCTTTAGACCCCACTGAGGTTTCACCGGTGGCGATGTCTCCAACTGAGCACATCTTCAACCAAGGGCCCCCTCTTGAGCCATTCGGATCCCAGGGTAGTCCCACCAATCATCAACAACCCAATCCGACTACCCCTTCCCCGAGCATCCACAATGGTCCAAACAGCACTAGCAAAGCCCTAATTAATCAGCTACGCCGCACCCATACTTGGCCTCATGGTGGCACTGTAGTCCTGGCTTATTCTCGCATGAACCGGTCCTTATATCTAAAGCAAGCAAACCACCATAACATCCAACCCATCCACATACCAGGCTTGCTTAGATCACCCATTACCATATCATATTTAACCAGTTCATATTAACCATAATCTTTTCCATGCCTAATTAAATTGAGTGGTATAGTTGGTTTCCATCCCAGTTGATTAAGCGAGGCAAAAAGGTAAAAAGCCCTTCCTGATTCTCTACCATAAATTCCAGGTGACAAGGGTGGTTTAACAAATCTAGTAAACTTCCTATCATAGGGTTCCCATCAAATTGACACAAGCATGCAGTTTTGCAAACAAAACATTTATTTTAAAACAGGATCAATATGATTCATGGACACTTGCCTTGCTCTTGCTGATGATTAGGATCAGAGCCTTCAAACTCTTGGTGCTATAGATCCTCCGCGGCACTCTATAACGCAAATCCGTCTAATCCACACAATAAACATACAAGACAAGAACACAATTAAAGAGTGCACAAATATTACTCAATATGACATGACACGCATGATTGATGCAAATGCAAGGTAGAACTTGTTACTAGACTGCTTTTAATGATCACTAACTAGTTCTAATAGCTTTTAACAAGTTTATACAGGTTTGGAGTTGATTAGATCAAATTTTAGAATTAATTCAACACAATTTAACTAGAAAGATCAGACTAGTCCGCTAGGGACCGGACAAGTCCGCACTCCGCGAGATCAGCAGATTAGGGTTTTCTAGGTCGACGTGAATTTGGAGATTAGGGGTTGAATTCTCGCAAGGAAAAGATAATAGAAGGTATACCAGGTGTTTAGAACTCCAATTAATCAAGAAACTTGGAGGTAACACTCGAATCTTGATGATCTAGGGTTGGTGATGAACTTGGGGATGAATTGGTGGTGAAGAACGAAACATGGTGGAGATCTTGATCCTCTTTCGTTTCCTCCTCTTCTTCTTCTTGCTTGGGACCTTCTCCTCCCTCCTTGATGGTGGATTCCCACGAACTAGGGTTTGGGTGGGTGGAAAAGTGGCAAATAGATGTCAATCCAAGCGGTGGGGTTGTTTATATAGAGGTGGAGGCTAGGGCTAGATAGATTTTGAGTTTGGGATGAGTAGAGGACGGTTTAGAGTACTACATGGGCTCTAAACGAGTTAGGCACGACATATCTAGGCCCACTTAATGTGCAACCCAAGAAACAAGTCATAAAACGAAAGATCAACTCGGAGTCGCGAAATATCGGACAAGTCCGGAAAGGACCGGACTAGTCCGAAGTCGTCCAGAGAGAAAATCGGACAAGTCTGGCCAAAAATCGGACAAGTCCGACTTTAAACAGAGAGGAAAACAGACAAGTCCGCTGGAACACCGGACTAGTCCAGAAAAGTCCAAGGACTTAGCAATTTTTCAAGGATTCATGGAATATCGGACTAGTCTGCACAAAATCAGACAAGTCCGAAAGTTTCCAGAGCCAAAATCGGACTAGTCCGCAGCAAAAATGGACAAGTCCGTTTTTAGTTAGAGAGAAATCGGACTAGTCCTCAGCAAAATCGGACTAGTCCGCACTTTCCTGCATTTTAAGTGCGGTTTTGCTCCAAATCAATTTTAAATGCTTCGAATCAATTTTAAACTCGTTCCTCTTATTGTGGGTTAATGTTAAACATGTATATGAGTGTATGTAGGGCATGATGCATGAAAATGAGGGTGTTACATGTTCTCCTCCGGTGGTACGTATGTCGTGACCATAAAGTTCACGATATCCGCATACCAAGGGTGGGAGTCTGTCACCTTGAGGAGCATATCATCTCGTAGGAAGTCATTGATAGGTATGTCCATGGTTTGTGTGACTTCCATACGTGAAAGATGATCTGCTACTGAATTCTCTACTCCTTTCTTATCTCTTATTTCCAGATCAAATTCTTGGAGTAGAAGAATCCATCAAATTAGCCTGGGTTTAGCATCCTTTTTGGTAAGGAGATATTTCAAAGCAGCATGTTTGTGTAGACTATGACCTCTGCTCCAACCAAATAGGATATAAACTTGTCGATAGCAAAAACTACTGCTAGGAGCTCTTTTTCAGTTGTGGCATAATTTAGTTGGGCTCCTGTCAGAGTTTTGCTATCGTAGGCTATTGTGCGATGCTTTTTATCTTTGGTTTGGCCTAAGACCACACCAACAGCAAAGTCACTGGCATCACACATGATTTTGAATGGTAGCGTCCAATCAAGAGGTTGGATAATTGGAGCTGAGATGAGTGCCTTTTTTACAATATCAAATGATTTAAGGCATTCATCATCGAAATCAAATGGAGCTTCTTTAGCTAATAGGTTGTTGAGGGGTCTAGCAATTTTGGAGAAATCCTTGATAAATAGTCGATAGAACCCCGCATGACCTAAAAAGCTGCGGATTCCCTTAACATTGATAGGAGGTGGAAGTTTTTCAATAACTTCAATTTTAGCTTTGTCCACCTCTATCCCTCTCTCGGACACCAAGTGTCCAAGAACGATGCCTTCCTGGACCATGAAATGGCACTTTTCCCAATTAAGCACGAGGTCCTTCTCCTGGCATCTTTGTAAGACACTGTCTAAATTTTTTAGAAAATGATCAAAAGTTTTTCCATAGACGGAGAAATTGTCCATGAAAACTTCTATGATATCCTTGATCATGTATGAAAATATAGACATCATGCATCTCTGGAAAGAGGCAGGAGCGTTACACAGTCCAAAGGACATACGCCGGTAGGCATAGGTCCCGTAAGGACATGTGAACATGGTCTTACTTTGATTATCGGAATGGATAGGAATTTGATGATATCCCAAATACCCATCAAGGAAACAGAAGTAGGAGTGTTTTGCCAATCGCTCTAACATCGCATCGATGAAGGGCAATGGAAAATGGTATTTGCTTGTTGCCTTGTTAAGTTTTCGGTAGTCAATACACATCCTCCATTCTGTGACGGTCCGTTGAGGAATTAATTCATTCCTCTCATTTCGAACGACTGTCATACCTCCCTTCTTAGGCACTATTTGAGATGGACTTACCCATTCACTATGAGGAATAGGGTAAATAATCACGGCATGCAGAAGTTTCAAGACTTCTTTCTTGATAACTTCCCGCATCGCATTATTCAATCGCCTTTGAGGTTCCCTTGAGGGGACACTCTCAGGGTCAATAGGAATTACGATGGGTGCATAATGCTGGACTAATTCCCTTGAGATCTTGAAGTGAATATCCAAAAACAGCCCTATGCCTTTCTAACATGGCTGTGAGTTTGAGTGTTTCATCATCTGAAAGCTTGTCACTTATGATGACAAGGGCTTCCAAATCGCCATTTAGAAAGGCATAACGTAGGCCTGGAGGTAGAATCTTGAGCTCAACAGGAGGTTTTGGGGAGGGCTCTTCTTTTGGCAATTCAATTTCCTCCTGAAATTCTTCCTCCTCTTGGACGAAGTCTTCTTCTCCTTCAATTTCAGGGGGTTCTAAAAATTGAAGAGTCTTAACCTCCTCCATTGGCTCATCTTGGATGGGAGATTTTGCAGATGTGTTCTTTGAACGTAGAATAGGCATGGAGAAATTTCTCCCTCCAAGATTGATATTGATGCTTCCTTCCAAAGGAACTTCCACGAGAAATTTCTCTATGGGAATCCCTATCATGATGTCGAAACCTTGGATTTCAAACACGTGAAAATCTAGGATAGCCTCAACATATTTGTGTCTAACAGACACTTGTTGCAGAACCCCACATCCTTCAAGAATGGTTCCAAATGAATCTCGAAAGGATTTGCATGTTGGTGCCAATGGCACATCGCCAAGAATGGCGAGAGCACAAGAATCGGAAATGAGATTTGCTCCAACAGTGGGGTTGTATAGGATTCTCATTGGTGTCCCTCTAATAGAACATAAAATGGTATCCAAAGGTGAGGTCATCCGAAGAATTTCGGGTGAATTCTCGACTTCAGCTGTCCACTCTCTGCTTAGGATAGAGGTCAACTCCTTGACCGTCTGACAGACGAACACCCCGTCAGGTGGTTCAGGTGGAGTTGGTGGCAATGAAGGTTTCCTATAGCAACAATACTTCGAGGTATTTTCATAATCTTCAAAAAGCTCTTCCTCGAAGTAAAATGGAAACTGTGGAGGTTGAATTTCTTCTACCTTCGTAGTCTCAGGTTCGGGAGAGGATTCCTCTCCCAAGACTTGGGGTAAACAAGAAATGGGTTCATCCTTGTCCAAGAGTGTATCCTCTGTTCTTGACACGACTTTCTCTTGGGGAGGCTCATTAAGACCCATAATGAAAGAAGAATTTTCTAGAATTCTGTCCAGAAGATCCTTTCCTTCTTCTGGAGTCTTATGGAGGAAAGATAATCTAGCCGTAATGTCAAGATATAGGGCAGGCTCTTTGTTTAATCTCATGAATAAATGTTGCAAAATCATTGGATCAGAGATTAACAAATATGGGCCAGAATTTTTCAAAAGAGAAAATATGTCCCATGCTACACCTATGGATTCCTTCTCCATCTGCTAGAAGCATAGTACTTCCTTTCATAAGGAAACAATTCGGGCAATGGGAAATAAAACAAGACAAAACGTGTCTCGTAATTCGCTCCAATCACTGTTTGTCTTCCCAACGTAGTGGTTGTACCATTGTTTGGCTTTTTCCTTGAGGAAAAAAGGAAACAACTTCCATTTGAGATTTTCCTGTGTCATACCTTTGATTAGAAGGCATGAACACAGTTATTCGAACTCTCATAGATGGTGGTAAGGGTTTTCACAATCCGTTCCTGAGAAGGATTGTTCCCGAAACATGGCTATAAAGCCAGGCGAAGTTCATAGCTGGTTGAACAAATAGGTTCCACCGAAGGCAGTGGCTCAAAGAACTTGCCCTTTGGAGCAGAGTAAGAAAGAATGGTGGGTTGCTCCATTTATATGGTGGTGGTAAGGTAAGAAAAAGAAAGGTAATATGATAGACAAGGGGGATATGATACGAGGGTGATCTTGGTTCGAAGATTAACAGCAACCGTTCCCCGACAACGGCGCCAGAAATACTTGTTGGTATTTCTTAACACCACAGAGTTATCCGCAAGCGCACGGAAATATCGTTGTAGCACTTCCCCTTAAGTAGTATTCCCAAGGGTATCGAATCCAAGTGTGCTAATCTTTCGAACTAGCTCACCCAAGGACACTGTCGGTGGTTTGGATCCGGCAGATCTCCCGACACTACTAAAGTGTTAGAGGAGTTGATGTTCGGTGTGGGCACGCGGAGGTTCAAGAAGGTGAATTGTAAATAGCACAGGAGACACGGAGATTTACGTGGTTCGGGCCGCCTGAGCGTAATACCTTACTCCACGTGTGTGTTTGTGTTGTATTAGTTGTATGAGCTTGTGACGAGTATCAATGGCGTGTGTGTAGCGTCACTGAACGTGTCGTTGGCCTGTCCTTTTATAGTACAAGGGCAGTCCGTTACAAGTTAGCCTGGCCCGACATGTGGCCCAGGCGGTTACTAGTATTGATATTCATTCAACACGTTTAATTGCCCTTAATGACCGGGTAATGGGTTTTGACAGCATCGTTACTGGTAATTAAGGTCATCCGATCGTGTGTCATTAATATGGTATTAATGACACTTAATCGGGTCTTGAAGTCCTTGATTCCCCTTTGAAGATCCAGAGCCGTTGTGGAGTCTTCCGAAGGTTAGAGACTGAAGGTCCGACGGTTGGACACGTGGCAGCTCCGGAGCATACTGTGGGAAACAGGTAGCTCCGGAGCTACCTGACACGTGTCAGGTCCGGAGCTTCTCTCGATCTGGGGTTAAACCTGGAGGTGCCATTTCGGTACATGGCCCGGAGCTTCCCCCTTGTGGGCGGTAACTCCGGTTTGATAGTACACGTGGCGACCCTGGGATTAACCATGTTGGAGAAGCGGGTCTAGTTATATCTGACATGTGGGCCTCCGAAGGTCTTCAAATCAAGTATATGGCTTTCCTTTGATATCTTTGTAACCTCAAGGGGTGTACGGTTTCCAGGGTACCGATAGTGGCCCCCTGGACCCACCTCCGAGGATGACCACTGGGGTGAAGTCATTCCGCCGGAGGTGGGTCCATCCTCGCGACTTTTGAACTGAGTCTTCAAAGGTCTTCGGATGTGCCGTTGGCGAGGGTTTGGAGTTAAATCCTCGTTGTGTGGCGTATCCCGCGTGCGGCAGATGAGATCTTTGGCGTGCGGATCTCACGCAATTGAAGGTCGCCGGTTCCCGATACAAAAACCGTATCGGTTCTGCGCGCCTTGTCAGGCTGCCGCCTTTGGGCTTCCTGCCTCATGATGACAACCGTTCGCTTGGGTAAGAACCTCGACTTGATCGTCAGGGTGGTCCCGGGCCCCTTTGTCATCGGCTGGGTGGAATTTTTGAATGGTATCTTCAACTTCCTTGCGGTTTCCATCCAAGCGTTGTGAGGGCTTACTTAAGAAGGAAATTGCGCACCGTCTGGAGTTCTTTACGCCTCTCATCTGATCTTGCGCTCAAACTCCTGACTTGTGCTTCGCTTTTCCTCTCTTGCCTTGTTGTGCTGCGATGGAGTTGGGTCTCCGCGAGAGCCGTTTGAAGACCGATGGCGACCTGAAGAAGGTCCGGACCCTCATAGGGTGGTCTTCGGACTTCTTCAACCGCTCGGTCCGCGCCGGGGGAGAGCTCCCGTTTGAGAAGGAGCACGCCGGCGAAATGGTGTACTTCTCCTCGTACGCCATGGTGGGGTTGATCCCACCTTTTTCTTCCTTTTTCCTGATGCTGCTGGACTTTTATGGTCTGCAGCTATACCACCTTGGCCCTCACTCCATTCTCCTTGTGTCTATCTTTGTCCACTTCTGTGAGATGTGGGTGGGCATCCCCCCCTGCATTGAACTCTTCCGGGCCTTCTTCGCCGTCCACACCACCGGTAGGGGCAATGAGTACCTTGGCTTCTACTACTTCGTGAAGCGCAAGAAGTGTCCATTCAAGTACCTCCGGTCGTTTCCCTCTGGGAAGTGGGATGACTGGAAGAAGGACTGGATAGTCATCCGGGTGGAGGAGCACGAGAGGCTGGAGCTGCCCGAAGGCCTCCCCAACATTGACACGACGATCTGGAGTGAAGCTCCGGTGCTGGCGGACGCCTTCAACCCTGTTCTGACCAGGATCCGCCAGTGCGTGGAGGGGGGATTAACCCCTCAAGCGGTGTTTTGTAACTTCCTGGTCAACAGGTGGGCACCGCTGAAGAGAGAGAGAAACTCGCTTGGGCCCTCAACAGCGTAATGGATGACGACCGGGTCGAGACCGGGCTGAAGCCCAACATGGTGGGGACAACCTTGGAGTTTCATCTCAAGAAGTTCCAGCACGGCATCGACGTCGAGGGTGACGATCTGGCTCCTCCATCAGCTTTTCTTCCTCTGAATGTGGAAGTTGAGTTCAGCGGGGAGCTCCGGCGGAAGATGCCCGTACTTGACGACCTTGGTGTCGTCGAGAGAAGATCAATCACCAGGGTGGCGATCCCTGGAGTGTCCGAAGGTGGCTCCGACCCTGCCCCGAAGCCAAGGGCCGAGGTCGTCGGCAAGGGCAAGGAGCCAGCGGATGAACCCCTAAGCTGGAAGAGGAAGCTGCAGCATGCCGACGGAAGGTCCGTCAGGCCTGCCACCTCTGCATCAGCTCCTTCTCCCCGGAGGGGGAGGTCTTCTGCAACCGCGGCGACTGTACCCGCAGTGGGATCCTCCCGTGTTGCTAGCTCCGGGCATGCGACTCCAGCACCGGGGCCGGTTGAGGCCTCCAGGTCCGGAAGTTCTTCCCGATCGAGGGGAGCCTCGACCAAAGAAACGCCCGTGGCTACTACGATTTCCGGGGGACCTTCCAGAGCTTCCACGCCGGCTATGACCAGCCCAGAACACCCGGAAAAGAGGTTCCGCAAAAGCTGGTGCGGAAGCCTCCCAAGGTAATTTTTAATCTTTACCTTGGACAGTTGTTTTGTTGTAGTAATTGCTTTTTTAAGTTTCTTCGTCCGTCATCTGCAGCGTTCCCAAGAAGAGGAGTGAAGCTCCACCCTCAGCCACAGCAACTAAAGCTGTGAGGGCGGAAGCTTCTGCTCTTGTCCCTGTGCCGCCCCAAGTGGTGGCTGAAGCTGCGACAGCTCCGGTGCCGGCTGTCGTGGTCATGGACCTCGACTCATCCCCAGAGACTCCCGTGGTAGCGCCGGACCGCGGGAGAGAAGATGCACCAGCGGCACCTGTCCCGGAGGCTGAAGCTCCGGGTCCTGGTGCTGAGATGATGGAAGCTCCGGCTGTTGAGCCGGAGGAAGCAGTAATTCCGGCCTCAGAGCCGGAAATTGTCGAAGACCCGGCGGTTGAGCCGGAGGTGATTGAAGCCCCGACGTACGTGCTAGAAGCTGAGGAAGTTCCGGCAGTTGGGCCGGCTACCTCTGAAGCACCGGCCGCAGAGCCGGTCATTGTTAGAGCTCCGGCCGCAGGGCCGGTCGATGTTGAAGATCTTCCGACTCCCGAGCCGGTTGTTGAAGAGGCGCCAGAGCTCGAGCCCCTATCGGAGAAGGTGCCCAGACCAGAGCCAGCAGCGGCCCCTACTCCGGAAGTGACGACGTCGGAGGTACCTGCGGCTGAGCCGGAGTGCCCTAGTGAAGTCGCTGGCCCCCTGCCTGAGGGGGTGAATGAAGACCTGGCGGCGGGGTTTTCCTCGATGGCGACTGAGGCCATCCCGGAGGATGGCCCTAGTGCCATGGAGACCCAGGGGACCACTCTTGTGTAGTGGGACCCAATTTTTGTATCTGAAAACCCGCTTGAACCAGCGGAGAAGACCCCAGCAGGTCCGGAACCTATCCCGTTGTCACTGTCTATTGACAACGCATGTTCCAGTCTGCGTCAAGTCCAACTGGCCTTCTTCCACGACAGCAAGGCTCTTGAAGAGGAGCGCCAAACCCTTAGGCGGTGGCGTAACCGACTTTACTTTGAGACCAAGCTAGCGCAGTCGAGGCTAGCGGATGACAAAGAGTGGATCAAGCGGGAGAAGATCCGCCTGGAGTACTGGGGCAAGTTACTGGATGACAGGGAGAGTATGACTCGTGCCCTTGACGCTCAATCCCGGGAGATTTATGAGCAGACCAAAGCAGCTAACAGTGCGGCCGATGAACGCCAAGAAAGGCTTGAGGCCATTAACACTACACTCATCAAGCGCCGGGAGGCACTTGAGGAGAGGGAGAAACGGCTCGAAGATGAAGAGCAGAAACTCCTTGAGCTGCGGGATGACGTCCTGAGGAGGGAAGAGGAGCTCACCGAGAAGAAGGCTCTGGCTGACAAGGGCCTCGAGGAGCGCGCTAAGAAATTGGAAGAGTGCTGCATTGAGGAGGAGAAGAAGGCCTGGGTGCGAGGGCAGGAGCTCCATGAGCGGGAGTGTGCCCTTGTTGCCAGGGAAAAGAATGTGAGGGGCAGGGAGAAGGACCTGGTTGACCGCCGGAACAAGATCCACCTCCAGGAGGAGGAGCTCGGAAAACTCGAGAAACGGGTTGCTGAGAAGATTCAGCAAAACGTCAAAGAAGTTGAGCGCCTCGCCCGCAAGAATTCTGAACTGGTTGCGGCGAGAAGATCCCTGGAGGAATTAAAGGGCTTGAGGACTGCGGACTCTCGACAGATTTAGGAGTTCCTGGGCAAGGCCAACGACGCGCTGACACCGATGGGCTTCAGCCCCATGCGTCTGGATGATCCGGAGCCGGAGCCGGACCTGGCGTTGCAGGCGTTGAGCTCAGCAGGCAGCAAACTCTCCAAGGTGGGTGATGTCATCGCGGACCAATTGGAGGTTGAGGGGCAATCCCTGGCGAAGAACGTCGCAGAATATGTGCTGACGTGCTACACCAGCCGGAACTCCCAATTTCCTCTGGACCCGGTGCTCGAACGTCCGGTTGAAGGAGAAGGTGAAGCTGCACGAGCTAACGTATCGGAGGTTGCCCAGAAGGTCGCCCAATTCTTCCATAGGGTCTAGGACCATCTCTGTAGTTCCCTCTTGTATTCTCTCTTCTTCTTCCTCAATTTTGTAATCCCTTGTCTCCAGATGAATGAAATCCCCAAATTTTTGTGAATTTCACTTTTTGTCTTCAACACTTTTGTCTTCACTTGGCCCCCTGGTAGATGTACACAATTTGATTGTGAACATGTACCAAGATGATATTGCGTTTTGTTGAAGACTCATTTGCTCCGAACTTGTAGAATTTAGGTCCAAAGTCTTCGATAGTGAAGGCCCCCTGAGGTTGTCGGAGCTTAGAAGCTCCGGCATTGTCTATCATCGGAGCTTAGTAGCTCCGGCAATAGTCTCTATCAACGCGTAGAGCATCGGTAGTTAGTCCTCCGGGGTGTCGAAGCTTAGTAGCTCTGGCAGTGACCTTTGCCAACACTTAGTTTGTTGGCAGCACACTCCGTTTGCGGGGTCTTCTCACCATCTTTTATTTAGCGTCGACGGCTGGCCCCCCTAGCTTTACCGGAGCTTGATTACTCCGGTGATGCTCGTTTTCAATGCATAACATCGATTACAAGCCACCTAGGGGAGTCAGAGCTTTGTTAGCTCCGACTTTTCTCCATCAACGTAGATTTTATTTTTCCTGCACACTTAAGCCAAGAAAAATAGTAAAATTCGTTTCTTGTCTATAACTTCGTCGCGGCTTACGATTCTCAAGAAGATTTTAAGTCAAACGCAATTCTAAATACAACCGAATGCGTTGTCTTTTCTTCCAGATCCAACTGTACATGGACCCGCCTTACTTCGGCCAGCCGGGGTGTAGGTAGAGTGGCGTACTTAGGGTGCTTGACCAGGCTAAGTCGATAGCACACTCCAGCCCTAGATTGGCTTGGCGGCTTTCAGGCGAGCTGGCCATGAACAATATTTGAATCCAAAAGAATCGACAATATAACTCGTATCGTATATGAACCGGTCGAACTAAAATTTCTTAAGAATTGCACGTCTTTGTTATAAACAAGAAAGAGAAAAATAAAAAATGTTGAGCCTGTACAAAATAAATGCACGTGGAGTCTGTTTCACATGAAAATGTCTTTCATTATAGGTTCGGGGTACCGGGGAAACAAGTACACTCTTAGGGTACGGAACCAGGCTAAGCGTGTTTCATTTCTCGTTTGACCCAGGGTAGCTAGCCACACTTTTAGTCCTGAGACTGTGATAAGTGTTGCATGAACTTTGCGGACCTTTCGGGAAAGGCCCGGCTGTTCTCCCGGAGGAACTACCCGACTCTGTACAATGACTCTATAACATACACCTCAAGTTACTACAGACTCACCTCCGTGATATTAAGTGTAGAACTTATGGAGGTGCTCAATATTCCAAGGATTTGGGATAGGTGTCCCATCCTCAGTAGCCAAGCGAACGCTCCCGGGACGGGATACTTTAATAACTCGGAAGGGTCCCTCCCAGCTGGGGGAGAGTTTGTTTAACCCTTCTCTAGATTGTATTCTCTGTAGCACCAGGTCGCCTTCCTCGAGCTGTCGGTTGTGTACATGCCGCTGATGATAGTGCCGAAGGGCTTGGCCGTATCGGGCATTCCGAACAGCTGCTTGGCACCTTCCCTCCTCCAGGAGGTCTAGGTCTTCACGCCGGAGCTGGTCCTGCGTGGCTTCATCAAAGGTCCGGACCCGGAGTGACCCCAAGGTGATTTCTGGAGGAAGGATTGCTTCAGCTCCATACACCAGGAAGAAGGGTGTCTCTCCAGTTGACCGGTTTTGAGATGTCCTGTTGGCCCATAAAGTGGGCGGAAGCTCTTCAATCCAGTTGGCTCCATGTTTTTTCAAGCGCTCATAGGTACGTGTTTTGAGTCCTTTAAGGATTTCAGCATTTGCTCTCTCGGCTTGGCCATTGATTGTTGGGTGAGCTACGGAGGCGTAGCAAACTTGAATGTCGAGGTCTTCGCAATATCCTTGAAATGCAGAGCTTGTGAATTGGGTCCCATTATCAGTGATGATTTTGTTTGGTACTCCAAATCTGCATACAATGGACTGCAAAAAGTTGATAGCAGATTGCTTGCTGATTATCACAACTGGAGTTGCTTTCGGCCACTTGGTGAACTTGTCAATGGCCACGTACAGGAACTTGTAACCTCCGACGGCTCTTGGGAAAGGTCCCAAGATGTCCATCACCCACACAGCGAAAGGCCATGTAGGAGGTATCATTTGTAGGGGCTGAGCCGGTGTGTGAATTTGCTTTGCATGAAATTGGCATGCTTCGCATTTCTTCACCAGCTCAGTTGCATCCTGGAGTGCTGTAGGCCAATAGAAGCCATGCCGAAAGGCTTTACCAACCAGCGTGCGGGAAGACACATGGTTCCCACACTCGCCTCCATGGATTTCTGTGAGGAGCTCGCAGCCTTCTTCCCTTGTGATGCACTGCGCCGGTAGAGATCCCCTTCTACCAACGTGTATCTTTTAGCCAATCTGACTACCCGGTCAGCGGACACATCATCGTCAGAAAGGATGTTGTCTTTCAAGTAGTTTCGGATCTCCGAGATCCATGCATCGGAACTAACTTGAGCATTTGAGTCTTGCGTGCTGGGTTGCTCGGAGCTTCCGGCAGCACCTACAACCCTTGATGGCTGCCATGGTAACAGGGCCATTGGGACCGTCAGCTTCGGGATGTTGATCTCGCCCCCTTCGCTCAGTTCGGCAGGCTGAGCTGTGGGTTTTGACAACCTCCGGACAAAAATTCCGTTAGGAGCAGGAGCTCCGGTTGACGCTTTCGTCGAGAGTTCGTCGGCTTCAGCGTTGTGGGCACGCTGGACATGGTGGAGATCTAGGACTAGTCCTTCTAAAGCCTCTGAACTTCAAGGAGGTAAGCAGCTAGCTGTAGATTGTTGCAGGAGCATTCACCCTTCACTTGCTTAATGATGAGCTGTGAATCTCCCTTGAACAGCAGTTGCTTGACACCGTATGACAGTGCCACCTTCAGTCCGTAGATGAGTTCTTCGTACTCCACCATATTGTTGGTCGTCTTGAAGTCAAGGTGTACCATGTATTTCACCTTCTCCCCGGTCGGTGCGAGGAGAAGGACTCCAGCTCCGGCCCCCTGCTTTTGCATGGAGCCGTCGAAGTAGAGGGTCCAATGAGGCTCAGTGAGGGCCGGAGCTTCGTGTTCCGGCTTCTGCTCACTGGGGCCCCCAGGGTTTGATGGAGAGGGAGTCCATTCTGCCACGAAGTCTATCAATGCTTGACTCTTGACTGCTTGCCTTGAAATGAATTCGAGATCGAATTCAGCCAATTTCGCTGCCCACTTTGCAATATTCCCAGTTGAATTGGGATTATGCAAGATTGCTCGAAGTGGGTAAGAGGTCACCACTGAGATTTTGTGAGCTTGGAAATAATGGCGAAGCTTCCTGGAGGCAACAAGAATTGCATAGAGCAGCTTATGCACCTCTAGGTATCGAGTCTTGGCATCATGTAGTACTTCACTGATGAAGTACACTGGGCGCTGAATGGTCCGGACCCTCCCGGAGGGGCCCGGAGCTTCCTCTTCACTGACCCGGATCCTCCCGGAGGGATCCGAAGTTTCTTCGGGGACCTCCGGGTTCTGGCTGGGGGAACCCAGAGCTTCTTCAGAAGTGACCTGGACCCTCTCGGAGAGGTCTGGGCCTTCTGAAGTGATTTCTTGTGGATTCGAATCTGGGAGCTGGGACCCAGACTCGCTTTCAGGAACTTTCGAACCCTCCCGAAGGAGTCTGGATTCCTGAGTATGGGGTAGCTCTGGTCTCTCCACAACCAGAACCATACTGACGACTTCGTCAGTAGCTGAAATGTAAAGCAACAAAGGCTCACCAGGGTTCGGAGCTACCAGAGTTGGTAGGGTGGTGAGGAACTGTTTTAGCTCCTGAAATGCCTTTTCTGCTTCTTCAGACCATTGGAATGGTCCGGACTTCCTCAATAACTTGAAGAAGGGGAGTGCCCGTTCCGCCAGTCTTGAAATGAACCGGTTGAGGGCTGCTAGACATCCAGTTAGCTTTTGGACATCTTTGATGTGGGCTGGTGGCTGCATGTCTTCAATGGCCTTGATCTTCGCCGGATTAGCTTCTATGCCCCGGTGACTTACCAAGAAACCAAGAAGTTTTCCGGAGCTAACCCCGAAGACACACTTGTCTGGGTTTAGCTTTGTGCGGGTGGCCCGCAGCTTATAGAAGACAGCTTGTAAGGTGTCAAGAAGTGACTCCTTGTTCTTGACCTTGACCACGGTGTCATCCACGTACACTTCCACTATGTCTCTAATGAGGTCTTCAAAGGTTTTGTACATAGATCGTACAAAAGTTGAAGCTGCATTCTTGAGACCAAATGGCATGGTTGTATAACAGTACAATCCATCTACTGTGATGAAAGAGGTATGCTCTTCATCCTCCCTAGACATTCTGATTTGATGATACCCAGAATATGCGTCTAGGAAACACAGTAATTCGCACCTGGAGGTCGAATCCACTATCTGATCTATTCTAGGTAGTGGGAATGGATCTTTTGGACATGCCTTATTTAGTGTTGTGTAGTCGATACACATCCGAAGCTTCCCACCGGCCTTGGGCACAACGACTGGGTTTGCCAGCCATTTTGGATGGAAGACTTCTCGGATGAATCCAGCTTCGAGCAACTTCTTCACTTCTTGTCGAATGAAGTTCTGTCGCTCTATAGATTGCTTCTGAGGCTTCTGGTGCACAGGTCGGGCGTTTGGATAGATCTTTAGATTGTGCTCAATCACTTCCTTGGGGATCCCAGGCATTTGTGACGGTTGCCAGGCAAACACGTCAACAGTAGCCGGAGGAAAGCGATGAGCGCAATTCCTATTTGTCGTTCAATCCTCCCGATATACAGGTGGTTTGAGCGGCATCAGGACCGATTTGGACGAGTTTGACTGGAATGTCGGTGTCGTCGCTTGGCTGCACACGAGGTGCAGATGTCGAGCCTCGTTGACGAATGCTCGAGGGTTTTGGAGCTTGCTCCTGCCTGGAGTCCTCCTCTTGCGCCGTGGTAAGTGCATGGAGTTCTTCCAGAGCAGTTACTCCGACAGTACGATCTCCGCAGATCCGGAGAACGCCTACTGGTGTTGGCATCTTTAACACCAGATAGCCATAATGAGCAGCTGCCATGAATTTGTACAGGGCAGGCCTACCCAAGATGGCGTTGAAGGGTAAGTTGATCTGAGCGACGTCAAAGACCAACTTCTCAGTGCGATACTTCTCCCGTGTCCCGAAGGTAACGGGGAGAGTAATAGCTCCGAGTGGGGTAATGGCCCCCGGACCTACTCCGGAGAAAGGTCGGGAGGGGTGGAGATCCAAAGGTCGGAGCTGAAGCTTGGTGAAAGCTTCGAAGCTTATGAGGTTAAGCCCCGAACCTCCGTCTACCATGACATGGTGGAGCTGGATGTTATTGATGGTAGGTGATACCATCAAAGCCAGCTGACCTGCTCCAACCATGCTTCGAGGGCAGTCCGAAGCATCAAAAGTGATGGATGTGTCCATCCACTTCCGATGAGGCTCTGGTCTGGCTGTAAGGGCTACAGCAGCCATGTCCCGATGCATAGTCTTGATGACGCGGTGGGAGGTGATGTCCCATGATCCACCAAAGATGGTGTTCATGGTCTTCCAACACTCGTTGTCGGAGACGTCAGAATCATCGTCGACGGAGGTGTATACAGCCTTTAGGACCTTTTTGGGGTCCTGAAAACCTAACTCCTCTTCAGCCGGAGCTTCGTCGACTTTTTGTTTTCCTTCCCTCTGTCGGAAAGGAGTTTCTTCCCGGCGCTTGTTGTAGCGCTCGGCAAGGTTTCGGACCTCCCGGCAGTCTTCCAAACTGTGGCTGCCCGTTTTGTGAATTGGACACCACACCTTGGGTTTGCCACCGTCTTCAGAAGACGGTCGAGGTCGCTTCTCGGGGCGTGGCCCCCGGCCACCCGGAGCTGCAGCAGCTGCAACATTGGATGCACCGGCCGACGGTTTCTTCTTGCCGTTGGTCTTCTTCTTCTTTTTGCCACTCTCGGAGGTAGCGGCTTCTCCTTTGGAGGATTTCTTGTGATCCTCCGGAGTTGGTTTGGAGTGCATTTCACGGCCCTCCGCAGCTCTGGCACATTTGTCGGCCAAACTGAAGAGTTCCGTGACACTGGTGATCTCTTTGATTGCCAGTTTCTCCAGCATCTTCTTATCTCGTACACCCTGTCTGAATGCCACAATGACAGAGGCGCTAGAGATAGAAGGGATAGTGTTTCTTACCTGAGAGAACCTCTGGATGAATGATTGCAGGGATTCTCCCCCTTTTTGCACGACTGCAAAAAGGTCCAGTTCAGTGCCTGGTCGGGTGTATGAACTCCCGAAGTTGGCGTTGAACTGCTGGCACAGCTCCTCCCAACTGTTGATGGAGTTGGGTGGAAGGCTCATAAACCAGGACCTGGCGGTCCCAGTCAAAGCCACTGGGAAATAGTTGGCCATCACGGCCTCATTTCCTCCAGCTACCAGGATAGCAGTGGAGTAGATCTGAAGAAAATCAACAGGATTGACGGTCCCATCAAATTTCTCTGGCAGGTGAGACCGGAACTTCTGTGGCCACCTGACCATACGCAGATGCATGGCCAGGGCTGAACAGCCTCCTCCCACTCCTTCAGGAGCAGGAATGTCTTGAGCTTCTCGTCTTTCACGAGCACGCTCAATATGGACTCGGCTGTCCTGTTGGCGGTATCGGCGATCAAGCTCCGCCCGGAGGTCATGATTCGAAAGCCTGGATACCGTGTGGGTGCGTCGTGCCCCGGAGGGCAACGACGTCACCTGCTGTGATGCAGCTCGTCTCCTATTGTTGGAGACGTGCGGACCAAGTCTACCAGACAAGGTTCGTTGCTGCGACGGGGCCCGTCCTGGAGGAGGAGAACCCTAGTTGCTGATGCGATCGACTGCTGCTGCAACCAAATGTTCCACATTAGCTCTCCACTGCTCCAGTGCATCCCGGGATGCATCCGGAGGTGGTGGGCGTTGGAGAAGAGCACGCACTGCATGGAGCGTGTGTTTCGGGTTGTCTTGATTTCCCGACGCAGTGACTGACGCCGGTGCACCATCGCGTTGTCCAGCTTGATTTGCTGGTGGAGGCGGCGGTGGTGGTAGTGTGACTCCTGCTGGTGCTGAAGCCCCTGCTGGTGGCTGCATATTGGAGGGATTGCCTCCAGCAGCTTGAGCAGTAGGATGACCATTAGATGATCCAGCAGCTGAGTTCACCATTCTCGAAATCTCAGGCGCCCCTACCTGGCGCGCCAACTGTCGGTGGTTTGGATCCGGCAGATCTCCCGACACTACTAAAGTGTTAGAGGGGTTGATGTTTGGTGTGGGTGCGCGGAGATTCAAGAAGGTGAATTGTAAATAGCACAGGAGACACGGAGATTTACGTGGTTCGGGCCGCCTGAGCGTAATACCCTACTCCACGGGTGTGTTTGTGTTGTATTAGTTGTATGAGCTTGTGACGAGTATCAATGGCGTGTGTGTAGCGTCACTGAACGTGTCATTGGCCTGTCCTTTTATAGTACAAGGGCAGGCCGTTACAAGTTAGCCTGGCCCGACATGTGGCCCGGTGGTTACTAGTATTGATATTCATTCAACACGTTTACTTGCCCTTAATGACCGGGTAATGGGCTTTGACAGCACCGTTACTGGTAATTAAGGTCATCCGACCATGTGTCATTAATATGGTATTAATGACACTTAATCGGGTCTTGAAGTCCTTGATTCCCCTTTGAAGATCCGGAGCCGTTGTGGAGTCTTCCGGAGGTTAGAGGCTGAAGGTCCGACGGTTGGACACGTGGTAGCTCCAGAGCATACTGTGGGAAACAGGTAGCTCCGGAGCTACCTGACACATGTCAGGTCCGGAGCTTCTCTCGGTCTGGGGTTAAACCCGGAGGTGCCATTTCGATACATGGCCCGGAGCTTCCCCCTTGTGGGCGGTAGCTCCGGTTTGATAGTACACGTGGCGACCCTAGGATTAACCATGTTGGAGAAGCGGGTCTAGTTATATCTGACATGTGGGCCTCCGAAGGTCTTCAAATCAAGTAGATGACCTTCCTTTGAGATCTTTGTAACCTCAAGGGGTGTACGGTTTCCAGGGTACCGACAGACACCAAGTTGTTTGGTAGGCAAGGAATAGAGAGGAATTCACAGTATTGATCCTAATTCAAGGTAGTTTGCAATAGATGCTTGCTTCGGGCACGGGCTTAATCCTAGCAATACTAGGACGACTCCCGCCAAGAGCCTATGGCATAGCCGAACTGGAGGATTACGAAGGACAGATAGGGTTGTGACCACCTACTGCCTACCTCTTCAATCCGTGGGTCTACGAGATATCCACTGATGATTTATAACCTAAGCACCACACTTATGTTCTAAATCCCTACTCTAGATGTTTCGAACACAAAGCTACAACTAGAGCCTCTAATGAATTAAAGCAGTGAACGCATAAGTAACTACTTGTGCAAACTACTAACAATAAAAGATCGAACTTGTATTGAATTCACAATGGCTTACTTGATTGATTAAAACCTTTGTAGGGGGTACAAGTGTAGAAGAGGGACTTGACAAGCCCAAGCCTCCTTCTCCTAGACTCTTCACCACACTCTCCTTCTACTTTGGTAGCCTCTAGGACTACTCTAAACCTTTGGAGTGTAGCACTATTCTCAACTTTTGGTGTGTGTGAGAAGTGAGGTGAGGGGTCTATTTATAGGTGGAGAAGGGTCTATTCCCGCCACAATTAATGCGCGAATCAGTCACCATTGACTCCAGGGAGTCGGGAGGAGCCAACACGTGTCATTTGACCGGGTTTGGCGCCTAGAAGGGGTCGGCCGAACCCCTGGTTCGACCGACCTGGTCAAGCCTTTCCTCAGGGAGTGCTTCCTCCAGGTGCCTTCCAGGTGGGCCCCCTTGATGTATATGGGTGCAACACCGTTGGATCTCCTTGGATTCTTCTGTTTGTGGGCCATTTGATCCATGTGTTGCCACGTGTCATCGCCTGATTCATTGAAATCCATTTTCATGGATTCATCCCTGCATGTTTCGGTATTTTGGGTAATAATTCACCTGCATACAAATAGACACCAACACTTGTGGAATTTGGTTAGTGTATATCCCTACTACTATGTTTTGTGTTTCTTTTATGCACATTATGAGGTGAATTGACAGTCAAAATATGGTACTTAAGGACCGTCAACAGCGGTGACCATTAGTTAATTCCGAAATGAATATTTAATCTCAAAAATATAGCTCACGGGCATGGATTTTACTGTTGAACAACCAGCAGCTTGCTGGTGCATGGGCCTCGGGTGTGGGTCACGTGGGCTGTAATTGGATTAGCTAACATATGGGGTAGCTCTTGTACGGTTTAATTAATACAACCGATGGCTGCCGTCCTACGGAGGAAGGAACAACACTTAGTACTCCTCGGTTCTTTTCTCTCCCGTCACCATGGACGACCACAGCAGGCTCCAATTAGCCAGGGGAACGATGGAAAGAGCAGCCAGGGAGAAGGGGATACGCACGCTAGTGATGTGTCTCACTCGAGTGAGGCCTCAATTTGAGGAGAGGTCTCGACGAACAGAGCAATTACGGAGGAAGGGCGACCATGGCGGGTGGTGGCCACTGCTAGCTCCGAGGAGGAGGGGGCTCGGCTCAGGGATGGGTCTGGGAGGTGGACTTGAAGCCGGTGGTGCTCACCTGAGGCGTGGCTCGGGCTTGAAAGGCTCATCGCCGGGTTTGACATGTCGGTCGGGTTCGTTGCCACGCAGGAGGAAGGTGCAGGTGCTGTCGCTCGGCTAGTTCGCATGAGGCTAGTGTGGGTGAAGCTGAAACCGGCGAGATCAATTTATAGGCAGAGGAAAAGGCGGTGGACCACTGTCTGCGCTCATCGTCTAGCGTCGGGTCTGCACGGTTGCCGAGGCTCGCCATTGCAATGTGAGTCAAGGAGGTGGGTAACCGTCACTTCCTCTGAGCGGTGGTCAATGATGTAAATTCGCCATACCGCGTTCGGGAGTCTTCCAGCAGAAGGGAGAAAGAGAACGTTAGCTTGCGTGTCGGTGGCTGTAGAGGCGATGTGATAGCTCGGGGCAATCCTCGTGAGCACAGGGTGAGAAGACGGCACTGACAGCACTGAGCGAGCACACGGAGGTGACATGAATGCGAGGTATGGAGCTATTCGGGAGACTTTCGGTGAGGCGAGCTTGCCTCAACCATGGATGCTCCAGTGTTTCTTTTTCTTGGCCAAAGGAAGAGGAAAGGAACTGTGGGTCCCACTGATCAATGAAGGAAAGAAATATGCTTTTGGCAGGTGGTTGTTCGGATGGCTTACATCAGGTATTAAATGCAAGGGCACTTTTGTAAGGGGGTAAAAAGGAGGAGGGGTGTTGTGAAAATGTTTGGCTAACATGGTACAAGGATAGAGGACGGTGGCATGAAGCTTCTTGGGTTGGGAAGATGTTAGCGTGGGCGCCTGTCGAAGTGTGCGATCGACACGTCTCCTGGTTCTACAAAATCATAGTGCACGGATGTTATTGATTGGTAGGGGCATGCGTGAGATTACGAACAAGACAGTGACACGATGATTTTACGTGGTTTGGGCCGCCTGAGCATAACATCCTACTCCACGGGATGTGTGTTGTATGTATAAATGTATGGCGTTGTGAGCGCGTGAGCTTAGTTGTCTTTGTACCATGCGCCGCGGCCCTTTTATAGTCTAAGGACTGGCCGTTACATCAGCGCCCTGGCGATAGTTAATTGCCTAATACATGATCTGTGAATATTAAGTGCAATTAATAGCATGATAATGCACCTTAATGACGGCATTACCGTTGTTAAGAGTCCTCTGATCATGTGTCATTAATATGGCATTAATTACATGCAATCAGGTCTTATAACTGTAGCTTTAACTGTCCCTTGAATGTCCACGCCGTTGGAGATCCGCCAGTCTCTTCGTTGCTGTCTTAGGTCCGGAGGCTCGACACGTGGCAGCTCCAGAGCTTCCCGTCGTGGGGAGGTAGGTCTGGAGCCACTATACACGTGTCAGCACCGGAGCTTCCCTCTAGTGGCGGTTAGATCCGGAGTCACTAGACACGTGGCAAGACCGGAGCTTCCCTACTAGGGGAGTTAGGTCCGGCCTTGTGTTACACATGGCAGTGCTAGAGCTACCCAAACGAGGGGGGCGGGTCCAGTGTTGTGTAGCACATGTAGCCTTCGGAGGTATTCAACTCGTAAGGGTGGAACTCCTTGGTGTTTCTTGTGGTATCATGGGGTACCCGGTACGATGGGTACCGACAGTGGCCCCCGGGCCCACCTCTGGGAGAAATCCTTTGGGATAAGTTATTCTACCAGAGGTGGGGCCATCTTCGATTCCCGTGCTGTGGCTTCAAAGGTCTTATGATGTGCCGCTAGGGTGATGGTTCCCTGTTAAACCATCATCACATGACTTCTTTTGAATGCGGCAGGTGAGATCCTCGCGTGCGGATCTCATGCAATTGAAGGTCGCTGGTTCCCATTGTCAAAACTGTGTCGGTTCCACGCACCTTGTCAAGTCGCCGCCCTCGGGCTTCCAACTTCCCATCATGACGATGGTTCACCTGGGGTAATAACTTCGGCCTTTCCGCCGGAGCGGACCTGGGTCCATTCATCATTGACAGGGTAGATTTTTGAAAACGTGATCTTGATCCCGCTGCGGTTTCCATCCAAGCGTTGCGGAGGCTTACTTAAGAAAGAAAGCCCGCACGATTTGAGGACTCTTTGCACTTTCAATCACACTTGTGCTCAGAGCCTCCCAACCTTCGCATAGCCTTTCCAACTTCCGCTCCACTTTGGCGCGATGGAGTTGGGTCTTCCCCGCCGCAAGATCAATACCAAAGAAGAGATGTCGACGGTACGGACCTACATTGGGTGGTCCAGCGACTCTTGCAACAAGTATGTCTGCTTTGGCAAGCTCCCCTTCAAGAAGTAGCGCACCAGGGAGATGGTGTACTTCTCAGTGTACGCCATGGTGGGTCCGATCCCACCTTTTTTGAGCTTTCTCTTAATGTTGCTGGTTTTCTATGGCCTCCAGCTTTATCATCTCGGCCCCCACTCCTTCTTGATGGTGCCTACCTTCGTCCACTTCTGCAAGATGTGGGTAGGCGTGCCTCTGTGCATAGAGTTTTTCCGGACCTTCTTCACGGTCCACACCACCAGTAAAGAGACGGAGTTAATTGGCTTCTACTACTACATAAAGCGCAAGAATTGCCTTTTAAAGTACTTGAAGACCTTACCCTCTGGCAAGTGGGATGACTGGAAGAAGGACTAAATAATCATCGCAGTGGAGGATCACGAGAGGTTGGAGCTGCCCATGGGCCTTCCCGATGTCGGCACTGACGCCTGGAACATAGTTTCGGAGCTGTCGGAAGCGTACAAGCCCATCCTGGAAAGGATCCAAGAATGCATAGAGGGAGGACTGACCCACCAAATGGTCTTCGGCAATTTCTTGGTGAACAGGTGGGCTCCGCTGAAGACTAGGGAGTGGCCCGCATGGACTTTCAATAGTGAAATGGATCATAAACGAATCGACATCGGTTTGAGTACTGTGACGCCCGGTTCCGAAAAATGAACCAAGCTAACGCATATGTGTGCCCAGGATGTTCATCACACATACACGAGTGCTATCACAAACGATATACAAATAATTACCACAGAACAAGATTAATTAACCAAATTTTATTACACAAACCAGATTATTCTCGAATACAGCTCTAATGAATATTAATGACACGTTCAACTAATGCAGCGGAAATAAACTAATTAAGCAAACTAAACAGCTAGGCAGCATAAGCAATAGGGTATAGCGCAGCTCCAATCAACACCATAGGCAAAGCTGACGGTAGACAGGCCTAGAACTGTTGGGGGGGGATTGCAAGAGTGAGTACATGTCGTACTCAGCAAGTGTGGAAAGTATGACATGTGGCTTATTCAAATGACGACAATAATAATGGCAAAGTGCTGAAAAGTACATTAAAACATTTGAAAAGCAATATATTATATTCATATGAATCAAACCCATCATAACCATAAGTAATATCATAATATCAGTCCACAATTCACCATCCTCATCAATAATTCCAGATTTCACCATTTGCCAATAACCATATTCAATACCAGAAATAAATCCATAACCATAATACCAACCATAACCATCCCAAATACCATCCCAATACCAAGTACCCTCTAATCATGGAAGTTGTCCAGGTGCTCATAACCAGCAGCACGACTATCATGATAGTTTTATTATACTCTTCAGAGTTTGTACCACTTTACCCACGCGTTTGTGATTTCATCACCCGTCAGCGACTAGAGAACCTCCGTTTCGCCAATTACACTTCCTTTGGTGTATGGCCAAGAGATCACAAAATAGCCTTTACAAAGGGATTACTAGCCTATTTAGACCCCACTGAGGTTTCACCGGTGGCCATGCCTCCAACTGAGCACATCTTCAACCAAGGACCCCCTCTTGAGCCATTCGGATCCCAGGGTAGTCCTACCAATCATCAACAAACCCAATCCGACTACCCCTTCCCCGAGCATCCACAATGGTCCAAACAGCACTAGCAAAGCCCTAATTAATCAGCTACGCTGCACCCATACTTGGCCTCGTGGTGGCACTGTAGTCCTGGCTTATTCTCGCATGAACCGGTCCTTAGATCTAAAGCAAGCAAACCACCATAACATCCAACCCATCCACATACCAGGCTTTCTTAGATCACCCATTACCATACTAGATTTAACCAGTTCATGTCAACCACAATCTCATTAATGCATAATTAAATTGAGTGGTATAGTTGTTTTCCATCCCAGTTGATTAAGCGAAGCAAAAGGTAAAAAGTCCTTCCTGACTCTCTACCAAAATTTCCAGGTGACAAGGGTGGTCAAACAAAGCTAGTAAACTTCCTATCATAGGATTCCCATCAAATTGACACAAGCATGCAGTTTCGCAAGCAAAACATTTATTTAAAAATAGGATCAATATGCTTCAAGGAGACTTGCCTTGCTCTTGCTGTTGATTAGGGTCAAAGCCTTCAAACTCTTGGTGCTGTAGATCCTCCGCGGCACTTTCTAGTGCAAATCCGTCTAATCCGCACAATAAACATAGAAGACAAGAAAAACAATCAAAGAGTGCACAAATATTACTCAATATGACATGACATGCATGATTGATGCAAATGCAAGGTAGAACTTGTTACTAGATTGCTTTTAATGATAACTAACTAGTTCCAATAGCTTTTAACAAGTTTATACAGGTTTGGAGTCGATTAGATCAAATTTTAGAATTACTTCAACACAATTTAACCAGGAAGACCGGACTAGTCCGCTAGGGACCGGACAAGTCCGCCCTCTGCGAGATCAGAAGATTAGGGTTTTCTAGATCGACGTGAATTTGGATATTAGGGGTTGGATTCACGTAAGGAAAAGAGAATAGAAGGTATACCAGGTGTTTAGGACTCCAATGAATCAAGAAACTTGGAGGTAGCACTTGGATCTTGGTGATCTAGGGTTGGTGATGAACTTGGGGATGAATTGGTGGTGAAGAACGAAAACTTGGTGGAGATCTTGATCCTCTCTCGTTTCCTCCTCTTCCTCTTCTTGCTTGGGATCTTCTCCTCCCTCTTTGATGGTGGCTCCCCACGAACTAGGGTTTGGTTGGGTGGAGAAGTGGCAAATAGATGTCAATCCAAGGGGTGAGGCTGTTTATATAGAGGTGGAGGCTAGGGTTAGATGGATTTCGAGTTTGGGAGGAGTAGAGGCCGGTTTAGAGTCCCACACGGGCTCTAAAAGAGTTAGGCACGACGACCCTAGGCCCACTTAACGTGAAACCCAAGAAACAAGTCATAAAACAAAAGATCAACTCGGAGTCGTCAAATATCGGACAAGTCCGGAAACGATCGGACTAGTCCGAAGTCGTCCAGAGAGAAAATCGGACAAGTCTGGACAAACATCGGACAAGTCCGACTTTAAACAAAGAGGAAAATGGACAAGTCCGCTGGAACACCGGACTAGTCCGGAAAAGTCCAGGGACTTAGCAAATTTTCAAGGATTCATGGAATATCGGACTAGTCCGCACAAAATTGGACAAGTCTGAAAGTTTCCAAAGCCAAAATCGGACTAATCCACAGCAAAAATGGACAAGTCCGTTTTTAGTCAGAGAGAAATCGGACTAGTCCTCAGCAAAATCGGACTAGTCCGCACTTTCCTGCATTTTAAGTGCAGTTTTGCTCCAAATCAAATTTTAAATGCTCCGAATCAATTTTAAACTCGTTCCTCTTTATGTGGGTTAATGTTAAACATGTATATGAGTGTATGTAGTGCATGATGCATGAAAATGAGGGTGTTACAAACCTACCCCCCTTAAAATGAATCTCGCCCTCGAGATTCAACACGAAAGAGAAGAGATAGGGAAAGTCCTTCTTGATATCGTCCTCCAATTCTCATGTTGCTTCTTTTTCTGTGTGGTGCTTCCATTGAACCTTAAACCATCTAATAACCATGTTCCTTGTGACTCTCTCCTTAGTTTCCAAGATTTTGACCAGTTGTTCGGCATAAGTCAAATCTTTCTTCCATTGGCACTTGTTCTTCTGGTACTCTCAAGCACTTCTTGATCTGGGAAACATGAAAGACATCATGCACATCTGAAAGATGACCTGGCATCTCCAACTTATACGCTACTTCTCCCCTTTTGTCTAAAATCTTGAATGGTCCAATATAACGAGGTGCGAGCTTGCCTCTTATATTAAACCTCTTATGACCTCTCATTGGTGACACCTTGAGGTAAACAAAATCTCTCACTTCAAAGGCTAGTTTCCTTCTTCTATTATCTGCATAGCCTTTCTGCCTTGATTGGGCAGCCCTCAAGTTTTCACGAATTATTTGGACTTGCTTTTCGGCTTCTTGCAACACATCCGTACCAAATACTTGAGTTTCTCCTGCCTCATTCCAGAATAAAGGTGTCCTACACTTCCTCTCATAAAGTGCTCCATATGGTGACATCTTCAAACTTGCTTGGTAACTATTGTTGTATGAAAATTCCGCGTATGGCAAGCTTTTGTCCCAACTTTTCCCATGCTTTAAAGCGCAAGCTCTTAACATGTCCTCCAAAATCTGATTGGTCCTCTCGGTTTGTCCATCCGTTTGAGGATGATATGCTGAACTAAAATTCAACCTCATTCCCAAAGCTTCGTGCAACTTTTGCCAAAACCTGGAAGTAAATTGAGAACCTCTATCCGAGACTATCTTCTTAGGGACTCCATGTCGACACACAATATGCTCCATGTATATTTCGGCCAATTGTGCAGCTGTATACTTGGTCTTCACAGGGACAAAATGAGCTGACTTGGTTAAGCGATCCACAATTACCCAAACTGAGTCATACCTGGACTGAGTACGTGGTAACCCAACTATGAAGTACATTCCAATTTCTTCCCACTTCCATTCCAGAATCTTCAATGGTTGCAATAATCCAGCTGGCCTTTGATGTTCCGCCTTGACTCGTTGGCACACATCACACAATGCTACGTATTCAGCTATGTCCTTTTTCATGCTATCCCACCAATAGCAAGTCTTCAAGTCTTTGTACATCTTCGTACAACCGGGATGAATTGAGTAAGGTGATTCACGTGCCTCCTTTAATATTGTCTCCCGAATATGCTTTACATCAGGCACGACAATTCTCTTTCCAAGCCATAAGGTACCATGTTCATCCTCGTCAAATCTGAATTCTCTCCCTTCTTCGGTCCTTTCCTTGATTTCCTCGATCTCCTCATCCTTGGTATGTGCTTCTCGAATTTCTTACTCCAATGTTGGGTTTAACTCCATCCTCTCCATCTCATTTACAAACCCGAGGTTCAACCGTTCAAACTCCTTGCATAACTCGGATGGTAACTCTCGAACTGTGAGTTGGTGACTTACTCCCTTTCTACTCAAAGCATCTGTCACTACATTGGCCTTTCCCGGATGATAGTTGATCCCCAAATCATAATCTTTGATGAGCTCCAACCATCTTCGTTGCCTCAAGTTCAGATCCGTTTGTGTGAAAATATACTTCAAACTCTTATGATTCGTATAAATTTCACACTTATGTCCAAGAATATAGTGTATCCAAATCTTCAATGCATGCACCACGGCTGCAAGTTCTAAATCATGTGTTGGGTAATTCTGCTCATGTTTCTTCAATTGTCTTGATGCATAGGTGACCACTTGACCTTCTTGCATCAATACACATCCAAGTCCTTGTCTCGATGCATCACAATAAATATCAAAACTCTTGCTTACATCCGGCAATACCAAAACTGGGGCTGTTGTCAACCTCTTCTTTAACTCCTCAAAACTATTCTGACAAGCTTCAGTCCATTGGAACGTCTTTCCCTTCATTAGCAACTCCGTCATAGGCTTGGCTATCTTGGAGAAGTCCCTGATAAACCGACGGTAATATCCAGCCATCCCAAGAAAACTCCTTATTTCCTTGACATTTTGCGGTGGTTCCCACTTCAACACGTCTCTCACCTTTCCGGGGTCAACCGATACTCCTCCTCCTGAGATTATATGACCCAAAAACGACACCTCTCTCAACCAAAACTGACACTTGTTGAACTTGGCATACAATCGATGCTCCCTCAATTTCTGCAATGTAAGCCTCAAGTGTTCCTCGTGTTCTTTCTTATCCTTCGAGTAGATCATAATATCATCAATAAACACCACAACGAACTTATCCAAGTACTCCATGAAGACCTTATTCATGAGGTACATAAAGTAGGCAAGCGCATTTGTCAATCCAAAAGACATCACTGTGTACTCATAAGATCCATACCCTGTTCTAAAAGCTGTCTTGGGTATGTCTGAGGGTCTAATCTTCATTTGAAAGTATCCCGACCTCAAATCAATCTTAGAGAAAACACAAGCACCCCTCATCTGATCAAACAAGTCCTCTATTCGTGGCAAGGTATACTTGTTCTTGATTGTTACCTCGTTGAGAGCTCGGTAATCTACGCACATCCTTTGGGATCCATCCTTCTTGTCCACAAACAGCACAGGCGCTCCCCAAGGTGAAGAACTAGGGCGAATAAAACCCTTCTTTAATTGCTCTTGAATTTGCTTCTTGAGCTCCGCTAATTCCAAAGGAGGCATCCTATACGGCCTCTTAGCTATAGGTGCAGTTCCAGGTATTAAACCAATAACAACCTCAATGTCTCGATCGGGTGGCATACCTGGCAACTCGTCCGGAAAAACATCCAAAAATTCACACACCACCGGAATCTCCTCAATTGCGGCACCGTCCATATGATTCAGCTCCAATTGCTTTGGTGCGGTTTGAGATGCTTCAAATTCTACGGTGATCCCTTGTTGGTCAACTTCACCGTCTTTGTGGCACACTCAATAACTCCATTGTGCTTCCTCAACTAGTCCATACCAAGTATAATGTCCAATCCTTGAGAATCCAAAACAATGAGGTTGGCGGAGAAGTCTAGCCCCCTTATTCTAAGGCTTACTTTTGGACATACTATATTTGTCCTCATCTCTCCTCCAGGAGACTTAACCAATAGAGTAAACTTCATATGAGAGATAGGCAAACTATACTTGGCAACATACTTTGATGCAATGAATGAATGCGATGCTCCAGAATCAAATAACATAGTCGCGGGGTTGGAGTTGGCGAGAAACATACCAATGACCACGTCATCCGCTTGTTGAGCATCCTCCGTAGAGACATGGTTCACGTTGCCACGAACAAAATTATGTTGTCCGCGGTTCCCTTGTGGTTGTCCTCCATTGGGTCTTGGGTTTTGCCTCGGTGCATTGCTTCCTTGACCAAGGCCTGACCTAGGGCATTGATGCGCAAAGTGTCTAGCTTCTCCACAAGTATAACACTTCTTAACTCCACCAGAATTATTGGGACGAGCTTGGTTTTGAACATTTGCAGCAGGAAAATTAGCACGAGGCGCATAAGGCATTGGAGACCTAGGTGCTTGCATGACAGGGCGCTGCTGCACAAACTGAGTTGGGCGAGGTGCATAACCAGGGCGTTGAGCAGGAATAGTAGGGCTGAAGTAAGGCGCTTTGGGCGGCGCAAAGCGAGGGCGCACATTACTTCCTTGTTGTTGTCCTTGATATGGCGCCTTCCTCTTGATTTCTTGCTCCATCTCATGGATCTTGTTCTCAACCACAATTGCTTTGTCCACAAGCTTCTGAAAATTTGCATAGTCACAATTGAGCAATTGCACTTGAATTTCATTGTTGAGGCCTCTCATGAACAAGTATTGCTTCCGACTGTTTCGACTAACATCCTCAGGCGCATACCTTGACAGTTGAGTGAATTTATTGAGATATTCACTCACGCTTGATCTTCCTTGCCTTAAATTCTAAAATTCTTGCCTCTTCAAGATCGTAACACCCTCGGGCACATAATGAGAACGAAAATTCTCCTTGAATTCAGCCCAAGTAATTATCTCTTAATTATCATGAGAATTGCAATAAGAATCCCACCAATCCGCAGCTGCTCCAACGAGTTGATGAGAAGCGAACAGGACCTTCTCCCGGTCACTGCATTGGACAATGGCTAGCTTCTTCTCCACGGACTTGAGCCAATCATCCGCATCCATGGGGTCAGCAGCTTGAGCAAAGGTTGGCGGTCTGGTCCTCATAAACTCTCCCAATCGGTTATGAGGAGGCGGGGGTGGCGGTGGAGGCATGTGGGGCTGATTGTTGATGTTGCCAGCCTGCAGCTGTCCCATTGTCTGTATCATGGTCTGCATGAGCTGGTTTTGCATGGCCAAAAGCTGCTCAATGTTGATAGCTCCATGAGCAGGTCCTTGCCCATTGTTGTTCTGAGGTACTCCATTGTTCTCCTCCTCATCATTGCCATCCCTCTGGTTGCGAGTCCTCACTATCTGAAGAAAAGCAATAGGTAAGAATTAGAAAACGTCCCCAACTATATGCATCAAGGGATATAAACTAAACAGCTAGCTACACTAGCCTAGGTGGATATGGCAATGCTAAGGCATCCCAAAACCCTCTATTAAGCACACAAGCAAGCAATATATATAGCAAACAGCACACCAATAAAATCAAATCGATTCCTAAGTGCTCCGATGTGCTCTAAAGTGTCCATTCTATCTAGGTTGCATCCTACGGTCAACCTGTGGCTCTGATACCAATCTGTGTCGCCCGGTTCCGAAAAATGAACCAAGCTAACGCATATGTGCCCAGGATGTTCATCACACATACACGAGTGCTATCACAAATGATATACAGATAATTACCACAGAACAAGATTAATTAACCAAATTTTATTACACAAACCAGATTATTCTCGAATACAGCTCTAATGAATATTAATGACAAGTTCAACTAATGCAGCGGAAATAAACTAATTAAGCAAACTAAACAGCTAGGCAGCATAAGCAATAGGGTATAGCGCAGCTCCAATCAACACCACAGGCAAAGCTAACGGTAGACACGGCCTAGAACTCCGCATTGTCGCCATTAAACTCCCAATCCTGACCTGCGACAGTTGAGTGGGATTGCGAGAGTGAGTACATGTCGTACTCAGCAAGTGTGGAAAGTATGACATGTCGCTTATTCAAATGACGACAATAATAATGGCAAAGTGCTGAAAAGTACATTAAAACATTTGAAAAGCAATATATTATATTCATATGAATCAAACCCATCATAACCATAAGTAATATCATAATACCAGTCCACAATTTACCATCCTCATCAATAATTCCAGATTTCACCATTTGCCAATAACCATATTCAATACCAGAAATAAATCCATAACCATAATACCAACCATAACAATCCCAAATACCATCCCAATACCAAGTACCCTCTAATCATGGAAGTTGTCCAGGTGCTCATAACCGGGAGCACGGCTATCATGATAGTTTTATTAGACTCTGCAGAGTTTGTACCACTTTACCCACGTGTTTGTGATTTCATCACCCGTCGGCGACTAGAGAACCTCCCGTTCGCCAATTACACTTCCTTTGGTGTATGGCCAAGAGATCACAAAATATCCTTTACAAAGGGATTACTAGCCTATTTAGACCCCACTGAGGTTTCACCGGTGGCGATGCCTCCAACTGAGCACATCTTCAACCAAGGGCCCCCTCTTGAGCCATTCGGATCCCAGGGTAGTCCCACCAATCATCAACAAACCCAATCCGACTACCCCTTCCCCGAGCATCCACAATGGTCCAAACAGCACTAGCAAAGCCCTAATTAATCAGCTACGCCGCACCCATACTTGGCCTCGTGGTGGCACTGTAGTCCTGGCTTATTCTCGCATGAACCGGTCCTTAGATCTAAAGCAAGAAAACCACCATAACATCCAACCCATCCACATACCAGGCTTGCTTAGATCACCCATTACCATACCAGATTTAACCAGTTCATGTCAACCACAATCTCATTAATGCATTATTAAATTGAGTGGTATAGTTGTTTTCCATCCCAGTTGATTAAGCGAAGCAAAAGGTAAAAAGCCCTTCCCGACTCTCTACCAAACTTTCCAGGTGACAAGGGTGGTCAAACAAAGCTAGTAAACTTCTTATCATAGGATTCCCATCAAATTGACACAAGCATGCAGTTTCGCAAGCAAAACATTTATTTAAAAACAGGATCAATATGCTTCAAGGACACTTGCCTTGCTCTTGCTGTTGATTAGGGTCAAAGCCTTCAAACTCTTGGTGCTGTAGATCCTCCGCGGCACTTTCTAACGCAAATCCGTCTAATCCGCACAATAAACATAGAAGACAAGAAAAACAATCAAAGAGTGCACAAATATTACTCAATATGACATGACATGCATGATTGATGCAAATGAAAGGTAGAACTTGTTACTAGATTGCTTTTAATGATAACTAACTAGTTCTAATAGCTTTTAACAAGTTTATACAGGTTTGGAGTCAATTAGATCAAATTTTAGAATAACTTCAACACAATTTAACCAGGAAGACCGGACTAGTCAGCTAGGGACCGGACAAGTCCGCCCTCTGCGAGATCAGAAGATTAGGATTTTCTAGATCAACGTGAATTTGGAGATTAGGGGTTGGATTCACGTAAGGAAAAGAGAATAGAAGGTATACCAGGTGTTTAGGACTCCAATGAATCAAGAAACTTGGAGGTAGCACTTGGATCTTGGTGATCTAGGGTTGGTGATGAACTTGGGGATGAATTGGTGGTGAAGAACGAAAACTTGGTGGAGATCTTGATCCTCTCTCGTTTCCTCCTCTTCCTCTTCTTGCTTGGAATCTTCTCCTCCCTCCTTGATGGTTGCTCCCCACGAACTAGGGTTTGGGTGGGTGGAAAAGTGGCAAATAGATGTCAATCCAAGGGGTGCGGCTGTTTATATAGAGGTGGAGGCTAGGGTTAGATGGATTTCGAGTTTGGGAGGAGTAGAGGCCGGTTTAGAGTCCCACACGGGCTCTAAAAGAGTTAGGCACGACGCCTCTAGGCCCACTTAATGTGAAACCCAAGAAACAAGTCGTAAAATAAAAGATCAACTCGGAGTCACAAAATATCGGACAAGTCCGGAAACGGTCGGACTAGTCCGATGTCATCCAGAGAGAAAATCGGACAAGTCTGGCCAAACATCGAACAAGTCCGACTTTAAACAGAGAGGAAAACAGACAAGTCCGCTGGAACACCGGACTAGTCCGGAAAAGTCCAGGGACTTAGCAAATTTTCAAGGATTCATGGAATATCGGACTAGTCCGCACAAAATCGGACAAGTCCGAAAGTTTCCAGAGCCAAAATCGGACTAATCCGTAGCAAAAACGGACAAGTCCATTTTTAGTCAGAGAGAAATCGGACTAGTCCTCAGCAAAATTGGACTAGTCTGCACTTTCCTGCATTTTAAGTGCGGTTTTGCTCCAAATCAAATTTTAAATGCTATGAATCAATTTTAAACTCGTTCCTCTTTATGTGGGTTAATGTTAAACATGTATATGAGTGTATGTAGGGCATGATGCATGAAAATGAGGGTGTTACAAGTACCAACTTGGATGAGGAAGCTTTGAAGCTCCATCTCAAGAAATTTCAGAATGGAGTTATCTCTCGCAACGCCTCGGCAACGCCGGCTGCCTTTCTGCCTCCGAACATGGTTCCCGAGGTCAGTAGAGAGCTCCGGAGGAGGATGCCAATGTTGTACAACCTAGGCGTGGTGGAGAGACCTAGTACCTCCAGGGTTGCAATCCCCAAAGCTTCAGAGAGGATGGCTCCTACTGCTCCAAGCCAGAAGGATGATGACACTGGCAAGGGCAAGGTCAAGGTCAAGGAGTCGGCTGAATCTTCCAGCCAGAAGAGGAAGTTGAGGCATGCTGATGGGAGCTCCATCAGGTCGGCTCCAACTTCAACAGCCCCTTGTCCACGGTGAAGTAGATCTTCAGCGAACACACCTTCTTTGGTGCCAGCGTCCTTGAGGGGCGCAGGCTCCGACAAGTCGACTCCAACTTTGGCGCCAGTTGCGGGCTCCAGGTCCGGAGGTCCTTCCCAGCTGAGGGAGGTATCAGCTGAGAAGACTCCAACTGCTGCGGCTAGCTCCCGACCGAGGTCCGAGGTTTTTCAATCACCGGATCTGGTGGGCTTTGACTCCGGGCCTCAGAAGAATAAATTCCACGGTGACTGGGTGGAAGCATCCCCAGGTAAGCATTTTCATCTCACCTTGAGGTGCTAATATCGTCTTTATCATGTCTTTAATTTTCCCGATCTTTTGTTTCCAGGGTGTCGAGAAAGAAGTCCGAGGCTCTGGCGCCTGCTGTAGCGACTGAGGCTGAGCATGCGAAAGCTCCGACTTCAACCCCTGTGCCTCCCCAAGTGGTGGCAGAAGACACAGTAGCTCTAGCGCCAACTGTCATGGACTTGGATCCAAAAGAGATGCCAAAAACTCCTGCGGTAGCACTGGACCATGGGGGGGAGTTGATTAAGATGCACCAGTGGCTGCAGCGCCGGCGCCTGAAGCTCTGGTACAGGAGACGGAGATGGCGGAAGCTCCAGCGTTTGAGCCAGAGGTAACCGAAGCTCCAGCACCTGTGCTGGAAGTTTTTGAAGATCCGACGGTCGAGCCGGAGGTGCCCGTAATTCCGGCCTCTGTGCCAGAGGTTATTGAAGCTCCAGCACTTGAGACGGATGCAGTGGAAGTGTCGGTGCCTGATTTGGCGGTGGTGGAGGCTCCGGACGATGCTCCAACGTCCGCCCCGGAGGCGATTACTCCAGAGGCACCCAAGTCCAAGCCAGAGCACCCAGAGGAGCCGGCGGCAGGCCCTCCACCTACAGAGCCATCGGTTTAAGATCCGACGAGGGGACATTCGGCTTCAGCCCCAGAGGTTGAAGTTCCATCAAAGGGACCGTCGTCGGTGTTGTTAGAAGCAGAAAAGCTTCCGGGGGCGGCCCTAGTGCCACAGGATCACAGGGGACAACACTTGTGGCGTGGGACCCATTTTTTGTGCTTGAAGACCCCTTGGAGCCGGCGAAGATGACCCCGGCTGGCCCGGAGCCTATTCCTTTGGTGTCCAGTCTATTTCTATTGACAACGCCTACTCCAGTCTTCGTCAAGTCCAGCTTGCCTTTGACCACGACAGTGTTGATGGCTGTTATATACCAATTTCATCTGTCAATTTAACTCAATTATGTGAAGGATTTGTCATTTCTTGCACACATCACCTTTCTATCTAACCCAATTCCACTTGGACTTGGAGAAATATGTGTATGCAGCATTTTATGCAGGAAATGAGGAAATGTAGAGGGACCAATCCTATAAAATATCATCCTAGCCAATCAGGCGATGACATGTGGCATCCCATGGATCAAATGGCCCACAAACAGAAGTATCCGAGGAGATCCAACGTTGGATCACCCATATACATCAATGGGACCCACCTGGCAGGCACCTGGAGAAAGCACACGAGAATTGGTGCAATGACTAGGTCGGCTGAACCAGGGGGTCGGCCGACCTGGTCTCTGCACCAAACTCGGTCAGCCTCCACGTGTTGGCTCCTTCCGGCTTCCTGGAGTCAATGGTGACTGATTCGTGCGCTTTTGGTGGCGGGAACCGATCTCAACACTAGTATAAATAGGACCCCCTACCCCTCACTTCAACACAAACCACTTGAGCTTCATCTGTATTGTATACACTATCATCCATAGTCTTAGAGAAGTTAGGTTGTAGAGAGGAGAGTCTCTAGTCCCAAGTCCAAATTGGGGAAGGAGTAAGGAGTCTCCCTCTTCCCAATCCTACATTGGGAAAGGTATGGCTCATGTATTCTTTCTTGTATTTGTGACTTTATGCATAATAAAGATAGTATCTTTAGTCTCTACTTATACATATACTTGGGCAAAGCGTTTCTTGTTTGATTGTGGAGTCCATGTATGTGGAAGGTATAGCTTCTATGACTATTTCATCATGAACATATCTCATTATCATAGAACCTGTAGACCCCCACTATAGTCTAGTTAATTGTAACATAACTAGGTTAGTATGGATAATTATGTTGTGTATCAACATTGGTCCAATGATGATTCAATTCATTGCCTTAGGATGGATTGTGCCTAGGCTCTTAAGGTAATTACTTAATATGCTAGCATGGTGCTAGGATAGCTAAGTAGCATTGGATGTCTCGTAGACCCACGAATTGAAGAGATAGGCAGTAGGTGGTGATGGCCCTATCTGTCCTTTGTAATCCTCCACGTTCGGCTATGCCACGGGCTCTTGGCGGGAGTCGCCCTAGTATTGCTAGGGGTAAGTCAGTGCCCGATGTGTTGAACCACATAGCATAAGTATTCACTATTGATCTATCTTATGAATAATTAGTTTAGATTATGTATATATAAAATAGAGCATAGTAGGAGTACCTCCATAACTCTCAACCTTAACTAACCTCTAGGATCCTCTTATCCCCCTTAGACTTGAAAGCTTTTGTGTGTGTCGCACTACCTCCATTATTATTTTATCCATCCTTACTAGATTCTTACCTAGACAGTTCTACCCTTTACAATTGATGATTGTTATATCTCTACCCAGCCTTCCTTTGGGATCAAATAAATGACACCCTTGGGAATACTCTTAAGGGGAAATGCTACAATGATACCTCCGTGCGCTTGCAGAATTCACTCTGTGATCCAATAGAACCATCAACAAGCATTTATGACATATCAGTTAGAGATGTTTAGTTAATGGTGCGTAAGTAATACCAACAAGCATTTCTGGCACTATTGTCGGGGATGATTTGTTAGTACATCTTAGGAGCCGTCAATAGACAGCAAGGTCCTTGAAGAAGAGTGCCACACCTTAAGGCGTTGGCGCAACATACTTCATTTCAAAACCAAGCTGGCGCAGACAAGGCTTGCCGACCAACGGGAGTGCGTTAAGAAGTAAAAGGCCCGGATGCAATATTAGGGCCAGTTGCAGGAAGAGAGGGAGGCCTCCATCAGGGCCCTTGACGCTAAGTCTCGGGAAATTCTCGAGCACGCCGTAAAGAGTAAAGATGGTGCTGACGAACGCCAAGACAGCTTCAACACATCGAACGAGATTCTCCTGAAGCGCCATTCGGACCTTGATGAGAGAGAAGATAAACTCCTGGAGATGCAGGAGGTTGTCTTGAAAAGAGAGGAGGGGCTCGCCAAGAAACTGTCTTTGGGAGAGCAAAATTTGGCAGATCGCACCAAGAAATTTGATCAACAGTGCAAGAAGGAGGAGGAGAAGCACTGGAAGCTGGGGCAAGAGCTCTCTAAAAGAAAAGCTGATGTTGCCACCAGAGAGGGGAAGGTAAGAGGCAGGGAGAAGGACCTGGCCGAACGACGGAACCGCATCCATCTCCAGGAGACGGAGCTCGCTGACCTCGAAAGGCAAGTGGTTGAAAGCATTCAGCAACATGCCAAAGAGGTCGAGCGCATTGCCCGGGAGAGTTCGGAGCTTGCGGTGGCTATAGGGTCACTGGAGGAGCTGCGGAGCACGAGGGCAACTGAGTACCAGCGGGTGTGGGATTTTCTGAGGCATGCCGACAGATCTTTGGTGCCGCTTGGCTACAGTCCGGTACGTCCGGAGAACCCAGCACTGGAGCTGGACCAGACACTGGTGGCACTTAGCTCTACTGGCAGCAAACTCGATGCGATGGGTGACGTCATCAACGAACAACTGGAGACGGAGGGGAAGTCTTGGGCGAGGAACGTTACCGAATATGTTCTGGTATGTTACAAGAGCCGAGACCCCCAACTTTCTCTAGATCTGGTCTTCGAAGGACCAATTGTCGAAGAGGAGGATGCCACCAGGGCCAGCGTCCAAGAAGTTGCCGAGAAGGTTGCCTCGTTTTTCCACAAGACTTAGAACCTCCAGTAGCTAGGACATTTTCCTTTTGCCTTCTACTGTAATCCTCATTTTGTAATCTAGTCCTTCAAATGAATGAAATCCATTCTTATCGAATGAATGAATTCCATTTTGTGTTTGTCTTCAATGCATTGTCCTTTATCTTGTTGGCCCCCTGGTAGATGTACACAATTTGATTGCGAACATGTACTAATAGGTTTGACAATGTCTTGATGACTTGAACGCTTCGAACTTGTAGCTAGAATGCTTAGCTTTTAGGTCTGAAGTTTACTTCCGACATCTCCAGGGACCCTTTGTGACATCGGCAGCGGGCCCCCTGGGAGGTGTCAGAGCTTGATAGGTTCTAGGAGCCCACTGTTAACGCGTGTAACATCGACGGCGGTCCCCCTGAGGGTGTCAGAGCTTAATAGGACCGACAGCGCCCACTATCAACGCATAAAAACATCAACGGCGGGCCCCCTAGGGTTGTCGGAGCTTGGTAGATCTGACTGCACCCATTGTCAACGCATAGAAACATCGATGGAAGGCCCCCTGGGGTTTTCGGAGCTTAATAGGTCCGACGGCACCCACTATCAATGCATTTAGAAACATCGACGGCAGGCCCCCTTAGGTTGTTGGAGCTTGGTACCTTCGACGGCACCCACTATCAATGCGTAGAACATCGACTGTGGGCCCCCTGGGGTTGTCAAAGCTTGATACCTTCGACAGAACCAACTGTCAACGCGTAGAACATCGACAGCGGGCCCCCTGGGATCGTTGGTGCTTCCCAGTTTCGATGATATCCACCATCAACATAGAATACATCAACGGCGAATCCCCTCGGGGTGATTTCTTCACCATCTTTGCTTGAATCATCATTATGCTTCACATCAACGGCGGGCCCCATGGGAGTTGTCGAAGCTTGTTAGCTCAAGAGGGTGCCCACTTTCGAAGCTCGGGGTGATTTCTTCACCATCTTTGCTTGAATCATCATTATGGTTCACGTCGACAGCGGGCCCCATGGGAGTTGTCGAAGCTTGTTAGCTCAAGAGGGTGCCCACTTTCAATGTTAGAAATGTCGACGGTGGGCCCCCTTGGGGGATGTCGGAGCTTAGTAGCTCCGACATTGTCCACCATCATCATGAGTTTTCATTTTTCCTGCACATCAAAGACAAGAAAAACAATAAAATTCATCCTCTTGTCTATAACTCTTTTGCGGCTTACTGTTCTTATTTGAGTTTTAGATCCAAAGGAACTCAATATGATAACAATTACATTGCTGCAAGCTCCCCAGATCTGAATGCCTTCTGGACCCACCCTACTAAGGCCTGCCAGAATATAGGTAGAGTGGCGTACTTAGGGTGCTTGACCTGGCTAAGTCGATAGCGCACTCCGGACCTAACAATAGCTCTGGCGTTCAGGCGAGTAGACCATCTAACAATGCTAAGGTCCGAAAAAATTATCAATATAAATTGTACAACATATAAGTAACTCGGACCTAAGCTCAAAAAGAATTGCACAACTTTGTTATAGACAAGAAGGAAAAGAATAATAAAAGAAAACAAGTCTGTACAAAATTAATGCACGTGGAGTCTACTTTTGCAGAACGATGTCTTTCATTATAGGTCCAGATTACAGGGGAGACAAGGACACACTTAAAGTACGGAACCAGGCTAAGTGTGTTGTACATCTTGTTCTAACCCAGGGTAGGTAAGCCACACTTTTAGTACAGGGACCGAGTTAAATGTTGCTTGAACTTCCCAGACCCTCCCGGAGTGGTCCGGATGTTCTCCCGGAGGAGCTACCCGACTCTGTGTATAAACTCTATAACTTAATTGTGTGTAATTACAGACTCACCTCCGTGAAACTAAGCATAAAACTTGCAGAGGTGCTCGTTGTTCCAAGGATTAGGAAGCGGGGTCACATCCTCAGTTGTCAAGTGAACGCATTCGGGATGGGAAACTTTGATCACCTAGAAAGGACCTTACCAGCTGGGGGAGTTTGTTCATCCCTTCACGAGTTAGTATTCTCCGCAGCACCAGATCGCCTTCCTCGAGCTGTCGGTTGCACACATGCCTTTGATGATAGCGCCAGAGCGCCTGGCGATAACGTACATTCTGAACGACTGCTTGGCACCTTCCCTCGTCGACGAGGTCAAGGTCTTCACGTCGAAGCTGGTCCTGCCTGGCTTCATTGAAGGTCCAGACCCGGAGCGACCCCATAATGATCTCCGGAGGAAGGACCGCTTCAGCTCCGTACACCAGGAAGAAGGGGGTTTCTCTATTTGACCGGCTAGGTGTTGTCCTACTCGCCCACAGTGCGGATAGAAGCTCCTCAATACAGTGGGCTCTGTGTTTCTTCAGGCGCTCACATGTGTGTGTCTTGAGTCCTTTCAATATTTCTGCATTTGCTCTCTCGGCTTGGTCATTACTTGCCGGGTGAGCTACCGATGGCGTAGCTGACTTGAATACTAAGGTCTTCGCAATACTCTTGGAATGTTGCACTTGTGAATTGGGTTCCGTTGTTAGTGATGACTCTGTTTGGAACTCCACATCTACAGACTATGGACTTCTAGAACTTGATAGCTGACTGCTTGTTGATAGTCACAACTGGAGTTGCTTCCGGCCACTTGGTGAACTTGTCGATGGTGACATACAGGAACTTGTAACCTCTGACAACTTTTGAGAAAGGTCCCAAAATGCCCATACCCCACACAGCGAATGGCCATGTAGGAGGTATGATTTGCAGTGACTGAGCTAGAGTGTGAATTGGTTTCACATGGAACTGACACGCTTTGCACTTTTTTACCAGCTCGAATGTGTCCTGGAGTGATGTAGGCCAGTAGAAGCTATGCCGAAAGGCTTTACCGACCAGCGTGTGGGAAGACGCGTGATTTCCACACTTTCCTCTATGGATCTCCGCGAGAATCTCGCGTCCTTATTCCCTTGTGATGCACCGCATTAGGATACCGTTGGCACCACACCGGTAGAGATCCCCTTCTACCAGTGTGTATCTTTTAGCCAATCTGACGATCCAGTCAGCGGATGCACCATCTTCAGGAAGGGCATTGTCTTTCAAGTAGCTCCGGATCTCCGAGATCCATGCATCGGAGCTAACTTGAGCTTCTGAGTCTTGCGTGCTAGGTTTTTCAGAGCTTCCTGCAGCACCTACGGCCCTTGGTACACGCCATGGTAACAGGGCCACCGGGACCACCAGCTTCGAGGTGCTGGTCTCTCCCCCTTCGCTCAGTTCGGCTGGCTGAGCGGTTGGTCTTGATAATCTCCGGACAAAAACTCTGTCGGGAGCCAGAGCTCCGGTTGAAACCTTCGTTGAGAATTCTTCAGCTTCAGCATTATTGAGACGTTGGACATGGCAGAGGTCCAGGACGTGGAAGTCCTTCTAGAGATTCTAGACCTTAAGGAGATAAGCAGCAAGTTGGGGGTTGTTGCAGCTGACTTCACCTTTGACTTGCTTGATAATGAGTTGCAAATCACCCTTCACTAGAAACTACTTGATGCCGTATGGAAGCGCCACCTTGAGCCCATAGATGAGAGCTCCATACTCCGCCATGTTGTTGGTTGGCTTGAAGTCAAGGTGTACCATGTAGTTTACCTTCTCCCTGGTTAGAACGAAGATAAGTATTCTAGCTCTGACCCCTTGCTTCTGCACAGAGCTATCGAAGTAGAGAGTCCAGTGAGGTTCCGTGAAGATCGGGACCTTGGGTCTGGCTTCTGCTCACTAGGGCCCCCAGGATTTGATGCAGAAGGTGTCCACTCCGCCACGAAATCAGCCATGGCTTGACTCTTGATAGCTTGTCGCGACAGGAATTCGAGATCAAATTCTGCCAACTCTGCTGCCCACTTGGCCATGTACCCTGTAGAATTGGGGTTGTGCAGTATGGCACGCAGTGGATAGGATGTTACCACTAATATCTTGTGGGCTTGGATGTAATGACGAAGCTTCCTTGAGGCAATAATAACTGCGTAAAGTAGCTTATGCACCTCAATGTACCGAGTCTTGGCATCATGAAGTACACTCGACGCTGGACGGTCCAAACCCCCCCCCCCCACCCCGGAGGTTCTTCATCATCCACTCGTACCGGACCTTCTTGTTGAGCTTCTCGGACCCTTCCAGAGGGGTCTGGAACTTCTTCTTGTTAAACCTGGACCCTACTGGACAGGTCCGTATCTTCTTGATCAGCCATGTGAACTCCCTCGGATGAGAGAGGTTGATCCTCTAGCATTTCGCCTTGAAGATCCGTGCCTGGATCTGGGACCCACACTTACCTTCAGGTAGATTTGGACCCTCCCGGAGGGGTCTGGGCTCCTAAATTGGAGATGGCTCTGGTCTTTCTGTGACCAGGACCATGCCGACAACCTCCGTAGTTGCAGAAATGTAAAGCATAGAGGATCACCAGGGTTCGGAGCTACCAGGATTGGTAGTGTGGTGAGGAGCTGTTTAAGCTCTCGGAATGCCTTTTCTGCTTCTTCAGACCAATGGAATGGCCCAGTCTTCCTCAATAACTTGAAGAAGGGTAGCGCCCGCTCCGCCAGTCTTGAAATGAACTGGCCGAGCACAGCTAGACATCTAGTTAGCTTCTGGACATCTTTGATGTGGGCTGGAGCCGCATGTCTTCAATGGCCTTGATCTTCGCCGGGTTTGCCTCAATTCCTCGGTGAGTCACCAAGAATCCGAGGAGCTTCCCTGAGCTAACCCCGAAGACACATTTGTTCGGGTTTAACTTGGTGTGTCTCACGTGCAGCTTGTCAAAGACGGCTTGCAGGTTGTCAAGGAGTGATTCCTTGTTCTTGACCTTCACGACAATGTCATCGACGTAGACCTCCACCAAGTACCTGATGAGCTCTCCAAATGTTTTTTGCATAGCTCGCACAAAAGTTGAAGCAAACTTTTTGAGACCGAAAGGCATGACAGTATAACAATACAATCCATCTACTGTTATGAAGGCAGTATTATCTTCATCTTCCCTAGACATTTGGATCTGATGGAAACCAGAATATGCATCTAGGAAACACAATAGCTCACTTCCGGAGGTGGAGTCCACTATCTAATCTATTCTAGGTAGTGGGAATAGATCTTTTGGACATGTCTTATTTAAAGTGGTGTAGTCGATACACATCTGAAGCTTCCCGCCGGCCTTAGGCACAATGATTGGGTTTGCCAGCCATCTTGGATGGTGAACCTCTTCGATGAAATCAGCTTCGAGCAGCTTCTTGATTTCTTGTCGGATAAAGTTCTGTTGCTCGACTGATTGCTTCCGGGGCTTCTGGTGTACTGGTCATGTGTTAGGATAAATCTTCAGGTTGTGATCAATCACCTCCCTAGGGATCCGAGGCATTTTTGACGGTTGTCAGGCAAACACATCAACATTTGCTCGGAGGAAAGTGATGAGCGTGAGTTCCTATTTGATGTCCACACCTCCCGATATACGGGTAGTCTGGACAACATTAGAACCAATTTGGACAACTTTGACGGGAACGTCGGTGTCGCCACTTGGATGCACGCGTGGTGCAGATGTTGAACCTCGATGACGAGTGCTCGGAGGTTGAGCAACTAACTCTTTGTTGTATGCTTCCTCCTTCGCCGTTGCAAGCGCGTGGAGTTCTTCCAGCGCAGTGACTCCCGTAGTGTAATCTCTGTGGATCCAGAGAATGCCCGAAGGTGTCAGCATCTTCAACACCAAATAGCTGTAGTGCGCTGCGGCCTTGAACCTATATAGGGCAGGCCTGCCTAGGATGGCGTTGAAGGGCAAGTTGATGTGTGTGACGTCGAAGAACAGCTTCTCGGTCCTGTATTTCTCCCGAGTCCCGAAGGTCACTAGGAGTGTAATGGATCCGAGAGGGCTGATGGAACTCGGACCTACCCCGAAGAATGGACGTGAGGGACGAAGGTCCTATAGTCGCAGCTAGATCTTCACGAATGCTTCATAGCTCAAGAGGTTGAGCGCCGCCCCTCCATCTACCAATACATGGTAGAGCTAGACGTTGTTGATGGTTGGAGACACCATCAATGGCAGTTGGCCAGCTCCAATGTTCCTGGGGCAGTCTGTTGCGTCGAAAGTGATGGGAGTGTCCATCCACTTCTGATGTGGTTCTGCCTTGGTGGTAGGAGCTGCAGTAGCCATCTCTCGCCGCATAGTCTTGAGGAGGCGGTGAGAAGTGATGTCCCAGGACCCTCCATATATGGTGTTGTGGGTCTTGTGATGCTCATTGCTAGAGACGTCAGAATCATCGTCGACTGTGTTGTACACAGCCTTCAGGACCTTCTTGGGGTCCTAAAAGCCTAGCTCTATATCAGTCGGAGTTTCATCGTCTTTTTGTTTTCCTTCCCGCTGACAGAAAGGAGCTTCTTCTCAGCGCTTGTTGTAGCGCTCCACAAGATTCTAGACCTCCTGATAGTCTTCCAGACTGTGTTTGTCCATTTTGTGGACTGAACACCACATCTTTGGACCACCGCCATCTTCTAAAGAAGGTTGAGGTTGCTTTTCAGGGCATGGCCCCTGACCACCCGGAGATGCAGCTGCCGCAGTAGTTGGTGTGCCGGCCGACGGCTTCTTCTTTCCGTTGGACTTTTTCTTTTTCTTTCCATTATCGGAGGTAGTGGCTTCAGCTTTAGAGGACTTTCTATTAGCCTCCAGAGCTGGCTTGGAATGCATTTCCTGGCCCTTTGCAGCTCAGGCGCACTTGGCGGCCAAGCTGAAGAGTTCCGTGACGGTGGTGACTTCTTTCGTCGCCATCTTCTCTAACATCTTCTTGTCTCTAACACCCTGTCTGAATGCCACAATGACAGAAGCACTGGAGATAGAAGGGATGGTGTTTCGTACCTGAGAAAACCGTTGGATGAAGGATCGCAGCGGTTCTCCCAACTTTTGTTGTACAGCAAAAAGGTCCAGTTCTGTGCCAGGTCGGGTGTAGGAGCTCCCGAAGTTGGCGTTGAACTGTTGGCATAGCTCCGCCCAACTGTTAATAGAGTGAGGCGGGAGACTCATGAACCAGGACCTGGTTGTCCTATTCAGTGCCACTGGAAAGTAATTGGCCATCACAGCCTCATTGCCACCCGCCGCGAGAATGGCAGTGGAGTGTATCTGGAGAAACTCGGTGCGGTTGACAGTCTCATGTAATTTTTCCGGCATATGAGGTTGAAACTTCTGAGGCCAGCAGACCATGCGCAGGTGCATCACCAGGGCTGAGCAATCGCCCCTACTCCCATGGGAGGAGGGTTTTCCCGAGCCTTGCGCCTTTCACGAGCACACTCAATGTGGACGCGACCGTCCTGCTGTCTATAATGGTGGTCAAGCTCCGACCGCAGATCATGTGCCAATAGTCTTGACGCGGTGTGAGTGCGACGCGCCCTAGAGGCAGCGACGTCGCCTGCTGAGACACAACACGTCTCCAGTGTTGTGAAGCTTGTGGACCAAGTCTTCCAGACAAGATCCGACATTGAGAAAGTGCCTGCCCTGAAGGGGGAATACCTTGGTTGCTAAGGCCATCGGTTGTGGCTACAACCATATGTTCCACATCAGCACAACACTGCTCCATCGCACCCTGAGGTGCTCCTGGTGGCGGTGGTCATTGAAGAAGAGTACGCGCAGGAATTAGCGCGTTCTCAGGGTTGTTGTGCGTCGATGTAGTGACCAACGCCGAGATCCCATCCTGCTGTCCAGCATTGTTAACCAGAGCAGATGGTGGTGGTGGTGGTACGACGCCCGCCGGGACAACAGCTCCTGATGGCTGTTGCACGTTGGACGGATTCCATCCAGTAGGTTGCTCAGCGTTGCCGTTGGATGACCCTGCGGTGGATTTCACCATCTTGAAATCTCAAGGAGCCCCCTACCCGGCGCGCCAAATGTTGAAGTGTGTGGTCGACACTTCCCCGGTTACTACTAAATCGTAGCCCGTGGAGGTTCTTGATTGGTTGGGGGTGCGCGTGAGATTACGAACAAGAGAGTGACACGATGATTTTACGTGGTTCGGTCCACTTGAGCGTAACACCTACTCCACGGGATATGTGTTGTATGTATGAATGGATGGCGCTTGTGAGCGTGTGAGCTTAGTTGTCTCTATACCGTGCAGCGCAACCCTTTTATAGTCTAAGGACTAGCCGTTACATCATACTGACCTGACATGTGGCTCTGGCAATAGTTAATTGCCTAATACACGATCTATGAATATTGAGCGCAATTAGTAGCATGATAACGCGCCTTAATAACGGCGTTACTGTTGTTAAGAGTCCTCTGATCGTGTGTCATTAATTTGGTAGTAATGACACACAATCAGGTCTTGTAACTGTAGCTTTAACTGTCCCTTGACTGTTCGCGTTGTTGGAGATCCGCCAGTCTCTTCGTTGCTGTCTCAGGTCCGAAGGATCGACACGTGGCGGCTCCGGAGCTTCCCATCTTGGGGAGGTAGGTCCGAAGCCACTATAAACGTGGCAGCACCCGAGCTTCTCTCTATTGGGGGTTAGATACGGGGTCACTAGACATGTGGCAAGATCGGAGCTTCCTTACAAGGGGAGTTAGGTCTGGCCTTGTGTTACAAGTGGCAGTGTTGAAGCTACCCAAACAAGGGTTGCGGGTCCAGTGTTGTTTATCAAGTGTAGTCTTCGGAGGTCTTCAACTCGCACGGGTGGAACTCCTCGATGTTTCTTGCGGTATCATGGGATACCCGATACGCAGGGTACCGACAGCGCCCTTTTCATTTTCATTCATTTTTTATTGTTTTCATTTGCTCTTATTTCATCGCCATGGTGTATTCCCTGTCCTTGAGTTGATTACAATTTCTTTATTTATTTTTTATGTAACAATCAGCGATTATTTTATTAGTTTTATTTTTATTTCATATAAATTCGATATATTAACATGAGAAATTTAGGATGTTACACCCACTCCTGCCATGGTGATTCTACCTCAAGCACAACCGAGATCAGTTGCTAAGGTGACGAATGCTCTTTCCCCTTCCCACCCTACATTTGTGCCGAGTAACATTATTGTTGTTGATGAGTCAGTCAAGTGAGTATATGGGTTGTGGGGGGTAGGCAGCACTAGATGCCGAAGATGAATTTCCCTTCTTTTGATGTCTCTGAGGTGCGAATTTGGTTGGACAAATGTGTTGTATATTTTATCTTATACAACATCCCTGAAGAGTTTAGGATTTCAACAACATTCTTACATCTAATTGATCGCGCTTCTCATTGGTTTCAATAACGTAAGATGTCAGCGAATGCACCGAATTGGGAAAAAATTGAATAGATGTTACCTAGTAGTTTGAGATTGACACTCGTAGAAAGAAAACAGTAGAGTTCTTTAATTTGAGAGAAGTGCACATAGTTGAAGAGTATAAGCAAGCTCTTGACAAGCTAATATATCACATGAGACTATATGATTCCTCATTGAGTGGAATTTTGTTGATCACAATATTTGTTGATGGGTCTGAAGGAAGAATTGAGGCAAGATGTAGAAATGCAACTACCCTGATCTATAGATCATGCTACTAGCATCGTTGCTATTGGTACCCTGCGTACCAGGTACCCCACAATATCGCAAGAAAAGCCACGGAGTTCCACCTGTCCGAGTTAAAGACCTCCAAAGGCTCCACGTGTCCCGCATCACTAGACCCGCCTCCCTCATTAGGGTAGCTCCGATGCTGCCACGTGTAAAGCAAGGCCGAACCTAACTCCTTGTATAGGAAAGCTCTGGTCGTGCCACATATCCAACGGCCCTGGACCTAACCCTCAATAGAGGGAAGCTCCAGTGCCACCACGTGTACAGCGGCTCCGGACCTACCTCCCCACAGTGGGAAGCTCCAAAGATGCCACGTGTTGAGCCTCCAGACCTAAGCCTGCAACGGGAAGATAAATGGATCTCCAATGGTGCGGACATTCAAGGGACAGTTAAAGCTACCATTTGTTGATGGTCCTTAAGTACCATATTTTGACCGTCAATTCACCTCATATTGTGCATAAAAGAAACACAAAAAATAGTGGTAGGGCTATACACTAACCCAATTCCACATGTGTTGGTGTTTATTTGTATGCAGTTGAATTATTACCAAAAATACCAAAACATGCAGGGATGAATCCATGAAAATGGATTTCAATGAATCAGGCAATGACACGTGGCAACACATGGATCAAATGGCCCACAAATAAAAGAATATGAGGAGATCCAACGGTGTTGCACCCATATACATCAAGGGGGTCCACGTGGAAGCCACCTGGAGGAAGCACTCCCCGAGGGGAGGCTTGACCAGGTCGGACGAACCAGGGGTTCGGCCGACCCCTTCCTGGCGCCAAACCTGGTCAAATTACACGTGTTGGCTCCCCCTGGGTCTCTGGAGTCAATGGTGACTGATTCGCACATTAATTGTGGTGGGAACCGACCCTTCTCCACCTATAAATAGACCGCCTCACCTCACTTCTCACACACACCAAAAGTTGAGAATAGTGCTACACTCCAAAGGTTTAGAGTAGTCCTAGAGGCTACCAAAGTAGAAGGAGAGTGTGGTGAAGAGTCTAGGAGAAGGAGGCATGGGCTTGTCAAGTCCCTCTTCTACACTTGTACCCCTACAAAGGTTTTACTCAATCAAGTAAGCCATTGTGAATTCAATACAAGTTTGATCTATTATTCTTAGTTGTTTGCACAAGTAGTTACTTGTGGGTTCACTGCTTTAATTCATTAGAGGCTCTAGTTGTAGCTTTGTGTTCAAAACAACTAGAGTAGTGATTTAGAACGTAAGCGTGGTGCTTAGGTTATAAATCATCAGTAGATATCTCGTAGAGCCACAGATTGAAGAGGTAGGCAGTAGGTGGTGACAGCCCTATCTGTCCTTTGTAATCCTCCACGTTCGGCTATGCCATAGGCTCTTGGCGGGAGTCGTCCTAGTATTGCTAGGAGTAAGCCCGTGCCCGAAGCAAGCATCTACTGCAAACTACCTTGAATTCGGATCAATACTTTGAATTCCTCTCTGTTCCTTGCCTACCAAACAACTTTGTGTCCTTGGGTGAGCTAGTTCGAAAGATTAGCACACACGTTCTTTGGATTCGATACCCTTGGGAATACTCCTTAAGGGGAAGTGCTACAATGGTATTTCCGTGCGCTTGCGGATAACTCTGTGGTGTTAAGAAATACTAACAAGCATTTCTGGCGCTATTGCCAGGGAGCGGTTGCTGTTAATCTTCAAACCAAGATCACCCTCATATAATATCCCCCTTGTTTGTCATCTTACCTTTCTTATTCTTACCTTCCCACCACCATATAAATGGAGAAACCCACCATTCTTTCTTACTCTGCTCCGAAGAGCAAGTTCTGTGAGCCACCGCCTTCGGCGGAACCTATTTGTTCAACCAGCTATGAACTTTGCCCTGACTTTATAGCCATGGTTAGGGAACAATCCTTCTCAGGAACGGATTGTGAAAACCCTTACCACCATCTACGAGAGTTCGAACAACTGTGTTCACGCTTTCTAATCAAAGGTATGACACAGGAAACTCTCAAATAGAAGTTGTTTCCTTTTTCCCTCAAGGAAAAAGCCAAACAATGGTACAACCACTACGTTGGGAAGACAAACGGTGATTGGAGTGAATTACGAGACAAATTTTTTCTTGTTTTCTTTCCCATTGCCCGAATTTTTTCCTTACGAAAGAAAGTACTATGCTTCCAGCAGATGGGGAAGGAATCCATAGGTGCAGCTTGGGAAAAAATTTCTCTTTTGATAAATTCTGGCCCAGATTTGTTATACCCTGATCCAATGCCTTTGCAACATTTCTTCATGCGACTAAATAAAGAGTCTGCCCTATATCTTGACATTACGGCTGCAGGATCTTTCCTCCATAAGACTCCAGAAGAAGGCAATGATCTTCTAGACAGAATTCTAGAAAATTCTTCCTTCATTACGGTTCTTGATGAGCCTCCCCAAGGGGAAGCCGTATCAAGAACAGAGGATACACTCTTGGACAAGGATGAACCCATTTCTTGTTTACCCCAAGCCTTGCCAGAGGAATCCTCTCCCGAACTTGAGACTTCAAAGGTAGAAGAAATTCAACCCTCGCAGTTTCCATTTTACTTCGAGGAAGAGCTTTTTGAAGATTATGGAAATACCTCGAAGTATTGTTGCCATAGGAAACCTTCATTGCCACCAACTCCACCTGAACCACTTGACGGGGTGTTCGTCCGTCAAACGATCAAGGAGTTGACCTCTATCCTAAGCAGAGAGTGGACAGCTGAAGTCGAGAATTCACCCGAAATTCTTCGGATGACCTCACCTTTGGCTACCATTTTATGTTCTATTAGAGGGACACCAATGAGAATCCTATACAACCCTACTGTTGGAGCAAATCTCATTTCCAATTCTTGTGCTCTCGCCATTCTTGGCGATGTGCCATTGGCATCAACACGCAAATCCTTCCGAGATTCATTCGGAACCATTCTTAAAGTATGTGGGGTTCTACAACAAGTGTCTGTTAGACACAAAGATGTTGAGGCTATCCTAGATTTTCATGTGTTAGAAATCCAAGATTTCGACATCATGATAGGGATTACCATTAGAGAAATTTCTCATGGAAGTTCCTTTGGAAGGAAGCCTCAATATCAATCTTGGAGGGAGAAATTTCTCCATGCGTATTCTGCATTCAAAGAACACATTTGCAGAATCTCCCATCCAAGATGAGCCAATGGAGGAGGTTAGGACTCTTCAATTTTTAGAACCCCCTAAAATTAAAGGAGAAGAAGACTTCGTCCAAGAGGAGGATGAATTTTTGGAGGAAATTGAATTGCCAAAAGAAGAGCCCTCCCCAAAACCTCCTGTTGAGCTCAAGATTCTACCTCCAGGCCTACGTTATGCCTTTCTAAATGGCGATTTGGAAGCCCCTGTCATCTTAAGTGACAAGATTTCAGATGATGAAACACTCAAACTCGTAGCCCTGTTAGAAAGGCATAGAGCTATTTTTGGATATTCACTTCAGGATCTCAAGGGAATTATTCCAGCGTTATGCACCCATCGTATTCTTATTGACCCTGAGAGTGTACCCTCAAGGGAAACTCAAAGGCAATTGAATAATACGATGCGGGAAGTTGTCGAGAAAGAAGTCTTGAAACTTCTGCATGTCGGGATTATTTACCCTGTTTCTCATAGTGAATGGGTAAGTCCAGTTCAAGTAGTGCCTAAGAAGGGAGGTATGACGGCCGTTCAAGACGAGAGGAATGATTTAATTCCTCAACGGACCGTCACGGGATGGAGGATGTGCATTGACTACCGAAAACTTAACAAGGCAACAAGGAAAGACCATTTTCCATTGCCCTTCATCGATGAGATGTTAGAGCGATTGGCAAAACACTCCTACTTCTGTTTCCTTGATGGGTATTCGGGATATCATCAAATTCCTATCCATCCCGATGATCAAAGTAAGACCACGTTCACATGTTCTTACGGGACCTATGCCTACCGGTGTATGTCCTTTGGACTGTGTAACGCTCCTGCCTCTTTTCAGAGATGCATGATGTCTATATTTTCAGACATGATCGAGGATATCATGGAAGTTTCCATGGACGATTTCTCCGTCTATGGAAAAACTTTTGATCATTGTCTAGAAAATTTAGACAGGGTCTTACAAAGATGCCAGGAGAAGGACCTTGTGCTTAATTGGGGAAAGTGCCTTTTCATGGTCCGAGAAGGCATCGTTCTTGGACACTTGGTGTCCGAGAGAGGGATAGAGGTGGACAAAGCTAAAATTGAAGTTATTGAAAAACTTCCACCTCCTATCAATTTTAAGGGAATCCGCAGCTTTTTAGGTCATGCGGGGTTCTACCGACGATTTATCAAGGATTTCTCCAAAATTGCTAGACCCCTCACCAACCTATTAGCTAAAGAAGATCCCTTTGATTTCGATGATGAATGCCTTAAATCATTTGATATACTCAAAAAGGCACTCATCTCAGCTCCAATTATCCAACCTCCTGATTGGACACTGCCATTCGAAATCATGTGTGATGCCAGTGACTTTGCTGTTGGTGCGGTCTTAGGCCAAACCAAAGATAAAAAGCATCATGCAATAGACTACGCTAGCAACACTCTGATAGGAGCCCAACTCAATTATGCCACAACTGAGAAAGAGCTCCTAGCTGTAGTTTTTGCTATCGACAAGTTTAGATCCTATTTGGTTGGAGCAAAGGTCATAGTCTACACAGACCACGCTGCTTTGAAATATCTGCTTACCAAAAAGGATGCTAAACCCAGGCTAATTCGATGGATTCTTCTACTCCAAGAATTTGATCTGGAAATAAGAAATAAGAAAGGAGTAGAGAATTCAGTAGCAGATCATCTTTCACGTATGGAAGTCACACAAACCATGGACATACCTATCAATGACTTCCTACGAGATGATATGATCCTCAGAGGTGATAGACTCTCACCCTTGGTACACGGATATCGTGAACTTTATGGTCACGGGATACGTACCATCAGGGGAGAACAAAAAGAAACTCATTTATGAGAGTCTTAGACACCTTCGGGATGACCCTTACCTCTATTGAGTATGTGTCGATGGCCTTCTTAGAAGGTGCGTCCCATCAATCGAAGGCACCAAAATTATAGGGAAATGCCATGCTAGCCCCTATGGTGGTCATTACGGTGTTTACCGTACTCAGGCAAAGATCTGGCAGAGTGGATTCTATTGGCCTTCAATGTATGAATATACCAAGGAATTCATTCGTAGATGTTGGAAATGCTAGAATCATGGAGGAATCTCTGCTCGTGATGTGATGCCCCTAACATACAATCTCCAAGTGGAATTATTTGATGTATGGGGTATTGATTTCATGGGACCTTTTCCTAGGTCTTATGATTGCAAGTATATTCTGGTTGTCGTCGATTATGTGTCAAAATGGGTAGAAGCATTGCCATGCAAAAATGCTGATTCCAAGCAAGCAAGGAAAATGTTCCATGAGATCATTTTCCCACGCTTTGGAACTCCCCGTATGGTCATAAGTGATGGAGGGTCTCATTTCATACATAAGACCTTCCGAAACTTTTTAAGGGAACTTGGAGTCCAGCATAACATTGCTACCCCATACCAACCACAGACAAATGGTCAAGCAGAAACATCTAATAAGCAAATTAAGAATATTCTGCAAAAGACTATCTTGGAAATGGGAACGGGATGGAAGCAAAAGCTACCCGACGCATTGTGGGCATATCGTACTACCTACAAGACACCTATCGGCATGTCTCCTTTCCAACTTGTCTATGGGAAGACTTGCCATCTTCCCGTAGAATTGGAACATAGAGCGTATTGGGCCATCAAGCCGTGGAACATGAATCTTAACGAAGTTGGAAATCACCGATTGAAACAAATCTCTGAGTTGGAGGAATGGAGAGATAAGGCGTACCATAGTGCTAGAATTTATAAAGAGAGGACCAAAAGATGGCACGATAAGAGGATTACGCCGAAAGAGTTCAAACCTGGAGATAAAGTTTTACTCTTTAACACTAGGGTTAAACTCTTTGGACATGGGAAGCTTAGAAGTAAATGGGAAGGACCCTTCACTGTAGTAGAGACTTCATCCCATGGATCAATTACACTCCAAGGTGATGACGTTCAACTATTCAAAGTGGATGGGCACCGACTCAAATTATTTCTCGATTCCCAAAAGGATACAGAAAAAGAATTTGACATGGTAAATCTAATCGATTTCCATGCCATTTCTTTCAATTCTGTTTAAATTCTCCACGTCCAACTAATGGGCCCATCCAATTATTCATCTATGAGGCCCATTTGATCAACCCAAGAAAATGTGGCCCGAACGGAGCCAGAAGGGGGTCGGTCGAACCATAGGGTCGGCCGACTCTCCCTTCGCGCCGTTCACATTCTATTTTCTCGTGTTTATCCTCCTTGATATCCTCCACAAAATCCTCCGTGAAACGAATCGTTCCCCACCTACTTAATGGACGGAAACGGAGAGGAAAGTTATACACCTCATTGAATCATCATCTTCCTCCCGTCCTCGTCATGGCCGACAAGAAGATTGTGCCTCACGCCTCCTCCAGCTCAACCTTCAACCTGAGTGGGGACATTACGCCGGCCAACGACAAAACTTCCCTCGCCTTGGAGTCCGTCATGGCGATCGATGTCAAGCCCCTTGCCATGATCCCGCCTGCAATGACTCTGCGCGGGCGCAGTCCTACACCTTGTAGCACTGTCCGGTCGCTCTCCCATTGGAGAACGCCGATGAAGTTGACGACGCCATGGCGTCCGACTTTGGCTGGACTGAACCCAGTTAAGACACGTATTTTCCACGGAAAAGACGAGTCTCTCCCATCATTGATGCCCGGCGAGGAGTTCATGTACACACTAAAGACTAAGAAGGGCGATATAGTGAGCCACCACTACAAGACGCCCACCTGTACCTCGCCGAAATGCATGGGAGATCGCTTTCTTATCCACGGGGTGCGCAAACCCGAAGGAGGCTACGCTAAGGGCCTATTCAAGCACGTGGATAATCTGGCGATGGAGGAGTCGACAGGCTCCTCGCCCTCCAAGATTAGGCAACACATACCACCACCTGCCATCAACGGGCCACCCGGTCAGTTCGAGGGCAGTGATGAGGACTCTCCTCGTGCCCCTAAAGTGGCACAGCTGACCAAGGAGTTCGCTTCTCTCTGCTTGGAGAACAAGAAGTTGACTGACTTGGTGGCTGAAGGGCGCATCAAGAGGGCGGAACTTAAGGACGACATCATGGCCCTCAAGGAGGAGATTGATGGTGTTCGCCATGGCATGAGCGCCAAACTGCGGCGCTTGTGCAATGCCGTCGGGGAGCCCGACATCTACAACGCACCATAGTTTAGATGTCCCGACAACATAGGATGCTTACTACTTAGGATTTTATTTAAAAAAAACATTTGTTTTCTAAAGCTATGTTAAATAATGTAAGCATCCCCATATTTTGATTTCAATAAAGTGAATACTGGTTCATCTAACACTGGTAAGGTTCCCCCTTTAGTTTATTTTGTCGAATAAAGAATTCAGGAAACAAGTGTGGGGGAAACATGTCTCCAAGTCACGAAATCCTGACGTGAAAAATCAACGTTGCATACCAAAACACGTCGCGACCGAATGAGCAAAACGACACGATGAAACAGAGCCATAGAAGAGCCAACAGGAGGTCGGCCGAACCCCCTGGTCGGCCAACTTGTTTTCTGCACCGTACGACTTCATTTCGCTCCAGAAAATCAGAGATTTCTTTTCCCCAATTTTATGTGCTACCCTGCTGTTTGAGTTGATTTTGTATTTTTCATTGCATATCTAAAATGAATCAACTCAACAAATTGAAAAAAAAATTGGTAGTCAAGAATTTGCTTAAGCTAAAAATTTGAATATTTTATATTTCAATTCATTACCTTGTTTATGATTCCCATAATTCAATAGGAAAAACACATCATCTAGGTATTTGACTAGTGTGATATGGTAAATGAGTTCTTTAGAAATCATCCTTTTGCTTGAAATTGATTTTGATATTTGTAACTATTTGAAGTCTTGAACTTTGCCTAAATCTCTCATTGGAAATTTATATACCCACCAAGGCCATATGATACATTCATTGAAAATCACAAGCATATGCCACTTTGTTTATCATTGAACTTTGTCAAACCCGTGACCCAATTGAGTGACATGCATGAACTTTTTGAATTGAAAACTCTTGTGCACTCCATTCATGCAAAATTTCTCACATTGGGAGTTTGCATCCATCGATTACCCATCCGTCAAAAAAGAAACCCCATACAGTACAAATGAAAGCCTCTCTAAAAATAAAAAGGAGTAGAAGACATGGCTACAAGAAAAAAGAAAAAGCATCCACTCTTGAAAAAGAGTAAGAGTGCTAAAAAAATCCATGTTTCATCCTTAAAAAAAGAGCAAATTCATGGGAGTTATCACCTCACCCCTCCATTCCATTCATGTGCACAAGAATTTTCCCTTCACTTTGTTCATTGCATAAGTCTCTCATAGGATCAAGTTTTCGACTTAGTAACATATGCATTGCAAATGTGTGCCACATTCATCCCTACCAAGCTCCAGATATAGCCACTTTTAGTATAGGGACAAGAATTGGCAAAACATGCCATGGTGAGTACTCAAACACTTTGAGAGATTTCGATCGAGAAGGCAAGGGCAAATGTTCCTATGACTTTCAAATATAGCAATTGCCAAATCATTTCAGTAGAGAATGATCCAAGGGAACTTCATTCTAACCGTTCCACTTTTCAAACACCCAAGATTGATGTGGTAGCCACATACACAAAGGGGATCCATGAATTCAGGTATAAGTTAAAATAAATAGTATCCTTATTTTCTACCTTATAGCAAATTCATGACAACACTCTAGTTCTTCTTGCCTTCACTCGAGGACGAGCAAAGGACTAAGTGTGGGGGAGTTTGTTGACGGTCCTTAAGTACCATATTTTGACCGCCAATTCACCTCATAATGTGCATAAAATAAAAATAAAACATAGTGGTAGGGCTACACACTAACCCAATTCCACAAGTGTTGGTGTTTATTTGTATGCAGGTGAATTATTACCCAAAATACCAAAACATGCAAGGATGAATCCATGAAAATGGATTTCAACGAATCAGGCGATGACACTTGGCAACACATGGATCAAATGGCCCACAAACAGAAGAATACAAGGAGATCCAACAGTGTTGCACCGATATACATCAAGGGGACCCACCTGGAAGCCACCTGGAGGAAGCACTCCCCGAGGGGAGGCTTGACCAGGTCGGTCGAACCAGGGGTTTGACCGACCCCTTCCTGGCGCCAAACCCGATCAAATGACATGTGTTGGCTCCCCCCGGCTCCCTGGATTCAATGGTGATTGATTCGCGCGTTAATTGTGGTATGAACCGACCCTTCTCCACCTATAAATAGACCCCCTCACCTCACTTTTAACACACACCAAAAGTTGAGAATAGTGCTACACTCCAAAGGTTTAGAGTAGTCCTAGAGGCTACCAAAGTAGAAGGAGAGTGTGGTGAAGAGTCTAGGAGAAGGAGGCTTGGGCTTGTTAAGTCCCTCTTCTACACTTGTACCCTACAAAGGTTTTACTCAATCAAGTAAGCCTTTGTGAATTCAATACAAGTTTGATCTTTTATTCTTAGTAGTTTGCACAAGTAGTTACTTGTGGGTTCACTGCTTTAATTCATTAGAGGCTCTAGTTGTAGCTTTGTGTTCGAAACAACTAGAGTAGTGATTTAGAACGTAAGCGTGGTGCTTAGGTTATAAATCATCAGTAAATATCTCGTAGACCCACGGATTGAAGAGGTAGGCAGTAGGTGGTGACAGCCCTATCTGTCCTTCGTAATCCTCCATGTTCGGCTATGCCATAGGCTCTTGGCGGGAGTCGTCCTAGTATTGCTAGGAGTAAGCCCGTGCCTGAAGCAAGCATCTACTGCAAACTACCTTGAATTAGGATCAATACTTTGAATTCCTCTCTTTTCCTTGCCTACCAAACAACTTTGTGTCCTTGGGTGAGCTAGTTCGAAAGATTAGCACACACGTTCTTTGGATTCTATACCCTTGGGAATACTCCTTAAGGGGAAGTGCTACAATGGTATTTTCGTGCGCTTGCGGATAACTTTGTGGTGTTAAGTAATACCAACACCGTTACAAGACCTGATTACGTGTCATTAATGCCATGTTAATGACACATGATCAGATGACCTTTAGTACTGGTAACGCCACTATTAAGGCGCATTATCATTGTTAAATGTACTTAATACATACAGATTGTGTATTAGGTAATTAAACACTACCGGGGCCATATGTTGAGCCAGGCAGACAATGTAACGGCGAGTCCTTGGACTATAAAATGGTTGCATCGCACGGTACAAGGGGACAAGTCCGATCAAGCGCTTAGACACACATACTCATATATACAACAACCATATGTGTAGTAAGGTATTACGCTCAGGCGGCCCGAACCACAAAAAATTCCTCGTGTCACTGTCTTGATCTCACGCGCGCCCCAACCAATGACGAACCTCTGCGGACTATGATCTAGTAGTACCAGGGGAAGTGTCAATCACACACTTCGACATTTGGCACGCCAGGTAAGGGGCGCCTTGAGATTTCAAGATGGTGAACTCTACGGCAGCATCGTCCAATGGCAACGCCAGATAGCCTGACGGAGGAAATCCATCCAATGCTCAACAGCCAGTTGGCGCTGTTGTCCCGGTGGGTGTTGCTGCACCACGACCACCTGCTCTAGTTGCCAACGCCGAACAACAGGATGGTGCCCTCGTGTTAGTGATTGCATTGAAAAACAACCCGAAGAACGGGCTAATCGTTGTGCGTACTCTGCTCCAGCATCCTCCAACGGCTGGAGCTCCTCCGGGAGCGATGTAACAATGGCGAACTGATGTCGAACATCTTGTTGCAGTCGCGTCCGATGTCATCAGTAACCAAGGCCCGCCCCCTGCTGGGCAGGCAACCTCACAGCGGAGGATCTTGTCTGGTAGACTTGGTCCTCAAGTTTCACAACACAGGAGACATGTTGTGTCAAAACAAGTGACGTCGCTCCCCTTCGGGGCACGTCGTACTCACAACGCGTCGAGACTCTTGACGCATGATCTCCTGTCGGAGCTCGACCGTAGATACAGGCAGCAAGACGGTTGCGTCCACATCGAGCATGCTCGTGAGAGGCGAGAGGCTCGGGAATACCCATCTCCTTTGGGAGTAGGGGGCGGCTGTTCAGTCCTGGCCATGCACCTACGCATGGTCCAATGGACGCAGATGTTTCGGCCTCATTTGTCGGAGAAGTACGATGGGACTGTCAACCTCGTCGAGTTCCTCCAAATCTACTCCACCGCCATTCTCGCGGCTGGTGGCAATGAGGCCATGTGGCCAACTACTTTCTTGTGGCTCTGACTGGAACAGGCAGGTCCTGGTTCATGAGCCTCCCGCCTGACTCCATCAATAGTTGGGTGGAGCTATGCTACCAGTTCACCGCCAACTTTGGGAGTTCTTACACCCAGCCTGGCACAAAACTTGATATGTTTGTCGTACAACAGAAATCAGGGGAGTCACTGCGATCGTTCATCCAACATTTTTCCCAGGTACAGAACACAATTCCTTCCATCTCCAAAGCGTCTGTCGTTGTGGCATTTCAACAGGGCGTTAGAGACAAGAAGATGCTTTAGAAGCTGGCGATGAAAGAAGTCGCCAGCGTCATAGAACTCTTCAGCCTGGCCGATAATTGTGCTAGGTCTACAGAGGGTCGAGAAATGCACTCCAAGCCAGCTCGTGAGGCTGGTAAAAAGTCCTCCAAAGTTGAAGCCACTACCTCTGGTAGTGGAAAGAAGAAGAACAAGTCCAACAATATCGGCCAGCACGCCTGCTGCTGCAGCTGCTGCAGCTCTGGGTGGTCAGGGGCCACGCCCCAAGAAACGTCCTCGACCATCGTCTGAAGACGGTGATGGTAAAAATATGTGGTGTTCAATCCACAAAACAGAGACCCACAATCTTGAAGATTGCCGCGAGGTCCAAAACCTTGTCGAGCGCTTCAACAAGCACCGAGAAGAAGCTCCTTTCTGCCAGCGGAAAGAAAAACAGAAAGTTGATGAAGCTCCGGCCGATCTGGTGCTAGGCTTCCAAGACCCCAAGAATGTCCTAAAGGCGGTGTACAACACCGTCGACGAAGATTCTGACATCTCCGACAACGAGCGTCAGAAGACCCTCAATACCATATATGGAGGGTCCTGGTATATCACCCCCCCCCCCCCCGCCGCGTCTTGAAGACCATGCGTCAGGAGATGCCTCCCACAGCTCCTACCGCCAAGACAGAACCCCATCGAAAGTGGATGGACACTCCCATCACTTTCGATACTTCAGACTGCTCAAAAAACATGATTGGAGTTGGACAACTATCATTGGTGGTGTCTCCTACCATCAATAATGTCCAACTCTATCATGTCTTGGTGCATGGAGGTTCGGCGCTCAACCTCCTCAGTTATGAAGCGTTCGTCAAGATCCAGCTGAAACTCGCGGACCTTTGCCCCTTATGTACTTTCTCCTAGGTAGGTCCGGGGGCCATCAGTCCTCTTGGCTCAATCACACTCTAAGTGACCTTCGGGACTCAGGAGAATTATAGGACCGAGAAGCTGATCTTCGACGTGGCGCACATCAGCTTACCCTTCAACTCCATCCCAGGCAGGCCAGCCTTGTACAGGTTCATGGCCACTGCCCACTATGGCTACCTGGTGTTGAAGATGTCGACACCTTAAGGCGTTCTCCGGATCCGCGGGGATCGTACTGCAGAAGTCACTGCGCTGGAAGAACTCCACGCACTTACAACAGCGCAGGAGGAAGCATCCGGCAAGGAGCTAGCTGCTCAACCGTCGAGCACTCGTCACCGAGGCTCAACCTTTGCACCACGCATGCAGCCAGGCGGCGACACCGACATTCCCGTCAAAGTTGTCCAAATTGGTCCAATGCTACCCAGACCACCCGTATATCAGGAGGACTAGACAACAAATAGGAATTCGCGCTCATTACTTTCCTCCAGGCGAATGTTGATGTGTTTGCATGGTAATCATCAGAGATGCCTAGTATCCCTAGGGAGGTGATTGAGCACAGTCTGAAGATATACCCTAACGCACGGCCAATAGCACGGCCAATACACCATAAGCCCCGAAAGCAATTAGTCAAGCGACAGAACTTCATCCGTCAAGAAATCAAGAAGCTGCTCGAAGCTGGTTTCATCCGGGGGGTTCATCATCCACGATGGCTGGCAAACCCAGTCATTGTACTCAAGGCCAGCGGGAAACTTCGGATGTGTATCGACTACACCACCTTGAATAAGGTGTGAGACCTATGTGTACTAAATACATTGTCTATGGCGATAAAAGTTTTGAATACTACCAAAACACCTTTATCATCAAGGTCCGACGATAGGTACGGCATGTCTTTGTTAGCTCTGGCATGTCTTTGTTAAGCTCCGATATGTTTTGCTAGGTCCGACTTATGTTGGTTAGCTCCGACATGTTTTTATAGCTCCGGCGCTAGGTTGTACTAGCTTTGGTTAGCTCTGACGCTAGGTTCGACTAGCTTTTGTAAGCTCCAGCTCAAGCTCCGGTTAGTTTTGGCAAGATTCGGAGCTTGATTGCAATGTTCCTGCTTTTACTGTGAAATGTTTTGAACTTTTTTTGCATTGTTGGAAAGATTGCTTAGTATTAATTTGCTAAGTTTTTGGTGCTTTTTGGTTGATATCATTTTGCTATGGTTTGCAACATGCTTATGTGAGGTGCTCACGTAAGATCTTGTAGTTTCAGAACTAACGAGAGTCAAGTCGTGGACTTGTGCTCGGTAGTATTGGTTGTTTATTCATGTGCAGGTGTTGCTTGAGTTCAAGACATGGCTGGTGACGGGATCCATTGAACTAGTCTTAGGGAGAAGATGAGGTTCAACAACCAAGTTCGGGAGGAATTGTGGTTGAGTTGATCGGGAGGTCGCACAGCATGTTTGAATCAACAACAATGTATATGAAGGTATCGTGGATGTCGTTGGAAGATGTTTGCACATGTACAAGGAGTGCATGGACGTGGCTACATGGTTCCAAGATGTGATTAAGAGATGTGGATGTAAAGAATTGGTCGGAAAGGTCCAACCAACTAGGTTATGGACTCAGGTTGCGGCTGAGTCGGGTTTGACTCAAATATGGAAAGATTTGAGTTGGTTATGATAGGATTTCGCGTGGGTCATGAATTTGAGTTGTTTTAGGAATGTGGGATACATTACTAAGGTGTTTGGAAGTTTTAAGATTGCTTCTATCTACGTATAGAAGAATCTTGAGCAGTTATGGAAAGTTATGATTCGTGAATTGAGTAGGATTAGAGTACTAATTAGGTTTGGGGTAAGCCTAAGGGCTGGTTATATAAGAAAGGGAGGTAAGAGCTTGTGGCAGACGACTTTGGGGCTGTTCCTCTTGTGTTCTATTAAATAAAGATCGTATTTTAAAGGAACTTTTGTGCCTTGTTCGTCCGACTTGTTCTAGACAAGTTTTTCTCGTTGAGTTTTCTGTACAGTACTACCTTTCTTTGGTGGTTTTATCATAACTCGAGTTTTACAGATCCAATTGATGTGATTCTTTTTGGTTTGTATTCACAACTTGATTATCTATCATCTTTCAAAATTTACGGTCATTGGATTTGTGGTTTTTGATCTACACGAGTTTCTTTGCAGTATTACAGATCTGTTTTTACTCGGTAGAACAGATTGACCTTTGTTCGATCTTTCGATCGTAACTTGAGTTCCTCTCAACGGATTTGAGTGATTCTTGATGGGTTGTCTTCGTGAATTGATTCTCTCTGATATCTATCACTTTGTCATGGTGAAATAGGTTTAGATTAGTCTCACAAACGATTTCTTTAATAGATAATTTTTCTGCCAAGGGGTTTTCATTGCTTCCGCTGAAAAAGTTTTAGTCTACCATTCACCTCCCCCTCTGGTAGCTTTTCACGTGCTCTTTGATACTACAATTAATATCAGAGCCACGATGCTCTAATATTTGTGATTTGCACGTATTTTGACTAATCATCATGGAGAAATACTCCGCCAAACCTTGTGTGTTTGCTGGTATTGATTTTCAGGTTGGAAGGCACGCATGGGGGCCTTCATCCAGGCTCAAGGCTTCGCAATATGGGAGAAGGTATACAAGCCTTATGAAGTGCCGTCAAATGATCAAGTTACAGCTACAGATGTGAGAGATGTCGACAACAACAACAAGGCTCGAAACTTGATCATACAAGGATTAACTCAAAGCGACTTTGACCGTGTTGCACACCTCCGATCTGCATACAATGTGTGGAAAGCACTTTGTGACTACCATGAAGTATCCAACACGATCAAGAAGGTAAGGCAAGACATGTTCAAGAAAGAATACATGTGCTTCGAGATGCAATTCGGTGAGTATTGATGACCTTTTTGCTTGCTTCAATAAAATTCTCAGCAACTTGCGTAGTGTCAATGTTAATTTTTCAGATGCTGAAAATGCTAGGCAATTGTTAAGTGCATTAGATATGTCAATTTGGGAGATGAAAGTCACATCTATTCGTGAATCTACTGTCATGAGTACACTTACTTTAGATGTGCTATATTCCAAATTAAAAACTCATGAAATTGACATAATATCATGTAAGAACCCCAACAAGTCTATTGCTTTTGTTTTTCAACGTGACATGCCTAGCTCCGGTCAATCTTCATCTTGCAATACTCTTGCCTTACTGTCCTCACTAACCCTAGAGAAGATTGAGGAATTTCCAGAAGAGGAGTTAGCACTCATCTCTACTAGATTCTCAAAAGCATTGCAAAATGTGAAAACTAGAAGGAGGGGAAGCTCTGGACCTCAGCGTTGTTTTGAATGTGGTAAGACAGGACACTTTCGTACAGAATTCCCTAATCTTTCAGGTCCTTCTACCCATGTGTAACACCCTCATTTTCATGCATCATGCCCTACATACATTCATATACATGTTTAACATTAATCCACAAAAAGAGGAACGAGTTTAAAATTGATTCGGAACATTTAAAATTGATTTGAAACAAAAACGCACTTAAAATGTTGAAAAGTGTGGACTAGTCCGATTTTTGTTAAGGACTAGTCTGATTTCTCTCTGACTAAAAATGGACTTGTCCGTTTTTGCTGCGGACTAGTCCAATTTTGCCTCTGGAAACTTTCGGACTTGTCCGATTTTGTGCAGACTAGTCCGATATTCTAATAATCCTTGAAAAATTGCTAAGTCCCTGGACTTTTCCGGACTAGTCCAGTGTTCCAGCGGACTTGTCCGATTTCCTCTCTGACTAAAGTTGGACTTGTCCGATTTTAGGCTAGACTTGTTCGATTTTCTCTCTAGACATTTTCGGACTAGTCCGGTCCTTTTCGGACTTGTCCGATATTTCGCGACCCTGAATTGATCTTTTGTTTTATGACTTGTTTCTTGGGGTTTCACATTAAGTTGGCCTAGGGACGTCGTGTCTAACTCTTTTAGAGCCCATGTGGGACTCTAAACTGGCCTCTACTCACCTCAAACTCGAAATCCATCTAACCCTAGCCTCAACCTCTATATAAACAACCCTACCCCTTGGCTTGACATCTATTTGCCACTTTTCCACCCCAGTCGAACCCTAGTTCGTGGAGAGCCACCATCAAGGAGGGAGGAGGAGATCCCAAGCAAGAAGAAGAAGAGGAGGAAACGAAAGAGGATGAAGATCTCCACCAAGCTTTCGTTCCTCATCACCAATTCATCTCCAAGTTCATCCCCAACCCTAGATCATCAAGATCCAAGTGTTACCTCCAAGTTTCTTGATTCATTGGAGTTCTAAACACCTGGTATACCTTCTATTCTCTTTTCCTTACGAGAATTCAACCTCTAATCTCCAAATTTACGTTGATCTAGAAAACCCTAGTTTGCTAGTTCTGCGAAGTGCGAAATAGTCCGGCCTTCTGCAGACTAGTCCAATTTTCCTGGCTAAATTGTGTTGAATTGATTCTAAAAGTAGATCTAATCAAATCCAAACCTGTATCAACTTGTTAAAATCTATTAGAACTAGTTAGTGATCATTTAAAGCGATCTATTAACAAGTTCTACCTTGTATTTGCATCAATCATGCATGTCATGTCATATAGAGTAATATTTGTGCACTCTTTGATTGTGTTTCTTGTCTTGTATGTTTATTGTGTGGATTAGACGGATTTTTGCTAGAGAGTGCCGTGGAGGATCTACAGCACCAAGAGTTTGAAGGCTTTGACCCTAATCAACAGCAAGAGCAAGGCAAGTGTCCTTGAAGCATATTGATCCTGTTTTAAAATAAATGTTTTGTTTGCAAAACTGCATGATGTGTCAATTTGATGGGAAATCCTATGGTAGGAAGTTTACTAGCTTTGTTTAACCACCCTTATCACCTGGAATATATGGTAGAGAGTCGGGAAGGGCTTTTTACCTTTTTGCTTTGCTTAATCAACTGGGATGGGAAAACAACTATACCACTCAATTTAATTATGCATGGATGAGATTATGATTAACATGAACTGGTTAATATGATATGGTAATGGGTGATCTAAGCAAGCCTAGTATGTGGATGGGTTGGATGTTATGGTGGTTTTGCTTGCTTTAGATCTAAGGACCGGTTCGTGCAGCGATCATCCAGGATTTACAGTGCCACCACGAGGCCAAGTATGGGTGCGGCGTAGCTGATTAATTAGGGCTTTGCCAGTGCTATTTGGACCATTAAGGATGCTCGGGGAAACCTCAGTGGGGTCTAAATAGGCTAGTAATCCCTTTGTAAAGGCTATTTTGTGATCTCTTGGCCACACACCTAAGGAAGTGTGAGACGGCATCATTGAGATCCTATAGTCATCGAAAGGTGATGAAATTACAAACACGTGGGTAAAGCAGTACAACCTCTGCAGAGTGTGTATAAAACTATCATGATAGTCGTGCTCCCGGTTATGAGCAACCTGGACCATCACATGATTAGAGAGAACTCGGTATTGGGATGGTATTTGCGATTGTTATGGGTTGGTATTGGTTATGGCTGGATATGGATTAAACTATGACATTGAATATGGATATTGGTATATGATGATGGATATGGAATATGGACTGGTACTATGATTTTAATTATGGTTTATGATGGGTTTATTCACGTACATATATTATATTGCTTTTCAAATGTTTTAATTACTTTTCAGCACTCAACCATTATTATTGTCGTCATTTGAATCAGCCACATGTCATACTTTCCACACTTGCTGAGTACAACATGTACTCACTCTTGCGATCCCCCCCCAACAGTTGCAGGTCAGGATTGGGAGTTTAATGGCGATAATGCGGAGTTCTTGGTCGTGTCTACCGTCAGCTTTGCCTGTGGTGTTGATTGGATAGAATTGAGGAAATCAAGGAAAGGACCCGAGAGGGGAGAGAATTCAGATTTGATGAGGATGAACATGGTACCTTATGGCTGGGAAAAAGGATTGTCATGCCTAATGTGAAGCATATGCGGGAGACGATATTAAAAGAGGCACATGGCTCACCTTACTCAATTCACCCCGGTTGTACCAAGATGTACAAAGACTTGAAGACTTGCTATTGGTGGGATAGCATGAAAAAGGACATAGATGATTATGTAGCGTCGTGTGATGTGTGTCAACGAGTCAAGGCGGAACATCAAAGGCCAGCTAGATTATTGCAACCATTGAAGATTCCAGAATGGAAGTGGGAAGAAATCAGTATGGACTTCATAGTTGGTTTACCACGTACTCAGTCCGGTTATGACTCGATTTGGGTAATTGTGGATCGATTAACTAATTCAACCCACTTTATTCCCATCAAGACCACCTATAATGGAGAGAAATTAGTGGAACTGTATATGGGAAGAATAGTATGTTTGCATGGAGTTCCAAAGAAGATAGTCCTGGATAGAGGTTCACAATTCACTTCCAGGTTTTGGCAAAAATTGCATAAAGCTTTGGGAACGAGGTTGAATTTTAGTTCAGCGTATCACCCTCAAACGGATGGACAAACCGAGAGGACCAATCAGATTTTAGAGGACATGTTAAGAGCTTGTGCTTTAAAGCATTGGAAAAGTTGTGACAAGAGCTTGCCATATGCAGAATTTTCATACAACAATAGTTACCAATCAAGCTTGAAAATGTCACCATATGAAGCGCTTTATGGAAGAAAATGTAGGACACCTTTATTCTAGAATGAGGCAGGAGAAATTCAAGTATTTGGTCCAGATGTGTTGCAAGAAGCCGAAAAGCAAGTCCAAATAATTCGCGAAAACTTGAGGGCTGCCCAAACAAGACAAAAGGCCTATGCGGACAATAGGAGAAGGAAAATAACCTTTGAAGTGGGAGATTTTGTTTACCTCAAGGTGTCACCGATGAGAGGTCATAAGAGGTTTAACATAAGAGGCAAGCTAGCACCTCGATACATTGGACCATTCAAGATTTTGGACAAAAGGGGAGAAGTAGCGTATAAGTTGGAGATGCCAACTCATCTTTCATATGTCCATGATGTGTTTCATGTCTCCCAGCTCAAGAAGTGCTTAAGAGTACCGGAAGAACCAGTGCCGATGGAAGAATTGGAATTAGAGGCAGATTTGACTTATGCCGAACGACCGATCAAGATCTTGGAAACCAAGGAGAGGGACACAAGGAACGAGGTTATTAGATGGTTTAAAGTTCAATGGAAGCACCACACTGAAAAAGAAGCAACATGGGAATTGGAGGATGATATCAAGAAGGAATTTTCCTATCTCTTTTCTTCCGCGTCGAATCTCGAAGGCGAGATTCATTTTAAGGGGGGTATGTTTGTAACACCCTCATTTTCATGCATCATGCCCTACATACATTCATATACATGTTTAAAATTAATCCACATAAAGAGTAATGAGTTTAAAATTGATTTGGAACATTTAAAATTGATTTGGAACAAAACCGCACTGAAAATGCTGAAAAGTGCGGGCTACTCTGACTTTGGTAAGGACTAGTGTGATTTCTCTCTCACTAAAAACGGACTTGTCCATTTTTGCTACGGACTAGTCCGATTTTGCCTCTGGAAACTTTCGGACTTGTCCGATTTTGTGCGGACTAGTCTGATATTCCAAGAATCCTTGAAAAATTGCTAAGTCCCTGGACTTTTCCGGACTAGTTCGGTGTTCCAGAGGACTTGTCCGATTTCCTCTCTGACTAAAGTTGGACTTGTCCGATTTTAGGCCAGACTTGTCCGATTTTCTCTCTGGACATTTTCGGACTAGTCCGGTCCTTTTCGGACTTGTCCGATATTTCGCAACACCGAATTGATCTTTTGTTTTAGGACTTGTTTCTTGGGGTTTCACGTTAAGTGGGCCTAGGGACGTCGTGCCTAACTCTTTTGGAGCCCATGTGGGACTCTAAACCGGCCTCTACTACCTCAAACTCGAAATCCATCTAACCCTAGCCTCCACCTCTATATAAACAACCCCACCCCTTGGCTTGATATCTATTTGCCACTTTTTCACCCCACCCAAACCCTAGTTCGTGGAGAGCCACCATCAAGGAGGGAGGAGGAGATCCCAAGCAAGAAGAAGAAGAGGAGGAAACGAAAGAGGATTAAGATCTCCACCAAGCTTTCGTTCCTCATCACCAATTCATCTCCAAGTTCATCCCCAACCCTAGATCATCAAGATCCAAGTGTTACCTCCAAGTTTCTTGATTCATTGGAGTTCTAAACACCTGGTATACCTTCTATTCTCTTTTCCTTACAATAATTCAACCCCTAATCTCCAAATTTATGTTGATCTAGAAAACCCTAGTTCGCTAGTTCTGCGAAGTGCGGACTAGTCCAGCCTTCTGTAGACTAGTCCGATTTTCCTGGCTAAATTGTGTTGAATTGATTCTAAAAGTAGATCTAATCAAATTCAAATCTGTATAAACTTGTTAAAATCCATTAGAACTAGTTAGTGATCATTAAAAGCAATCTATTAACAAGTTCTACCTTGTATTTGCATCAATCATGCATGTCATGTCATATTGAGTAATATTTGTGCACTCTTTGATTGTGTTTCTTGTATTGTATGTTTATTGTGTGGATTAGATGGATTTGCGCTAGAGAGTGCCGCGGAGGATCTACAGCACCAAGAGTTTGATGGCTTTGACCCTAATCAACAGCAAGAGCAAGGCAAGTGTCCTTGAAGCATATTGATCCTGTTTTAAAATAAATGTTTTGTTTGCAAAACTGCATGTTGTGTCAATTTGATGGGAAATCATATGGTAGGAAGTTTACTAGCTTTGTTTAACCACCCTTGTCACCTGGAATATACGGTAGAGAGTCGGGAAGGGCTTTTTACCTTTTTGCTTCGCTTAATCAACTGGGATGGGAAAACAACTATACCACTCAATTTAAGTATGCATGGATGAGATTATGGTTAACATGAACTGGTTAATATGATATGGTAATGGGTGATCTAAGCAAGCCTAGTATGTGGATGGGTTGGATGTTATGGTGATTTTGCTTGCTTTAGATCTAAGGACCGGTTCGTGGAGCGACCATCCAGGATTTACAGTGCCACCACGAGGCCAAGTGTGGGTGCGGCGTAGCTGATTAATTAGGGCTTTGCCAGTGCTATTTAGACCATTAAGGATGCTCGGGGAAGGGATAGTCGGATTGGGTTTGTTGATGATTGGTGGGACTACCCTAGGATCCGAATGGCTCAAGAGGGGGCCCTTAGTTGAATATGTGCTCAGTTTGAGACATCGCCACCGGTGAAACCTCAGTGGGGTCTAAATAGGCTAGTAATCCCTTTGTAAAGGCTATTTTATGATCTCTTGGCCACACACCTAAGAAAGTGTGAGACGGCATAATTGAGATTCTATAGTCATCGAAAGGTGATGAAATCACAAACACGTGGGTAAAGCGGTACAACCTCTGCAGAGTGTGTCTAAAACTATCATGATAGCTTTGCTCCCGGTTATGAGCAACATGTACCCTCACATGATTAGAGGGAACTCGGTATTAGGATGGTATTTGGCATTGTTATGGGTTGGTACTGGTTATGACTGGATATGGATTAAATTATGACATTGAATATGGATATTGGTATATGATGATGGATATGGAATATGGACTGGTACTATGATTTTAATTATGGTTTATAATGGGTTTATTCACGTACATATATTATATTGTTTTTCAAATGTTTTAATGTACTTTTCAGCACTCGACCATTATTATGATCGTCATTTGAATCAGCCACATGTCATACTTTCCACACTTGCTGAGTACGACATGTACTCACTCTTGCAACCCCCCCCCCCCCAAACATTTGCAAGACAGGATTGGGAGTTTAATGGCGATAATGTGGAGTTCTAGGTTGTGTCTACCGTCAACTTTGTCTGTGGTGTTGATTGGAGTTGCGCTATACCCTATCGCTTATGCTGCCTAGCTGTTTAGTTTGCTTATTTAGTTTATTTTCGCTGCATTAGTTGAACTTGTCATTAATATTCATTAGAGTTTGTATTCGAGGAGAATATGGTTTGTGAAATAAAATTTGGTTAATTAATCTTGTTTTGTGGTAATTTTCTGCATACTCTTTTGTGATTGCACTCGCGTATGTGTGTTGAACGTCCTGGGCACACATATGCATTAGTTTGGTTCATTTTCGGAACCGGTCGTCACACCATGAGGAAAAGCAGAACAAGGTCAAGATCACCTCTGGAAACTCCAACAAGAAAAAGAAGGGTACTATAGGACGCAAGATGATAAACAGCTTCATCACCGCACTTCAAGAACTTGGCTCAAGCGATGTGGACATTGGAAGTGACGAAGATGAAGATAATTTGGCAAACTTGTGCTTCATGGCGGGCAAATCAAGATCAAGTATGGAGGATGCAGAACACAACAGTGATAATGAAGAGGTATGTCCTACTTGCAAATAAATGTGTGATGCTATTTCTCGTGCCACTATTATAGTTAAGAAAAAGGACAAAAAGCTTAGGGATAGTGCTCCTAAAATTGAATCACTAGAATCTGAAATCGACCGTTTAAAACTTTGATTCCTAGTGATGATGCATGTCCCTCATGTGATTTAATATATGAACAATTGTCCTCATTAATAAGTGCACACACCTCCACACTTGATAAACTTGAGTTAGAAATTGAAAAGAATAGAGAGCTTGCTGCACTTAATGATAAAAACTTGAAAGATGCTAGCTGTTCTACATTTGATTTGTATTGTTCTACTTGTGATGATCTTGATAAGAAACTACAGGATGCTATGCATGAAATTTCTATATTGAACAATGCTTTACGTTCTCATGAAGTTAAATTTTGTTCCAATTGCAAATTAAAAGGAAAAACTTCATGTGAAAATTGCCTTGATCTTCCAATAAACTTGATAACATGCATAGGACATTAGATCAGTTTTGTAATGGGAATAAGAAACTAAACTTGCTGCTGAATTCTTTCAAGTCTTGCAATAATAAAACTGGTTTAGGTTTTGATTCTCATGTTAATGCTAAGGCACATCCACCTAAAATTGTGAAGTCATTAGGAAGTGGTTTGATTCAAACAGTTCCTAAACAAAAAGAAGTGGTTTTCAAATCTGCAGGAGTGTTGTCTCATTCAGTTTCAAATCAAAATGTTGCTTGCTCATCTAGACATGAACACAAAGTTAAATTTCATTGTACCTACTATGGTATATATGGTGATGTCATAGATTTTTGTTATAGACTAGCTAAACAACAGAAAAAAGAAAGAATGATTGCTAGATCTCATAACTTTCATGCAAAATTTGCTGCACTTGCTAAACCGAATGATAGGAACATGCAATCTGGTGTGATGAGTCGAAAATATCCAAAGTTTGCTCCCAAACCTACTATTTTCATGCTACACATGTACATCTCATAGGACAGTAGTTGGGTACAAAAATCCTCAAGTTTTGGCTCATAAACCTGTTGTTTTATCTCAGCTTTAGCGTGTTATTCCTGCTGCACGTTGTGTGACTCAGTACTAGATTCCTAAATGCCTTTTGACTAACCCCAGTATTGAGTCATCGACGTATTGTGCTTCTATGTAGGTTACATGCTTGAGGAAGGAGAACATTTGGATTGTGGATTCAGGTTGCTCACGCCACATGACCGGGAACAAAGAATGGTTCTCCTCCCTCTCTTTTGTGTCACGTGTAGAGAATGTTACTTTTGCCGATAATTTTTCAACTCCTATATGCTAAGGGTTCGGTAAGATTAAATGATCACTAAACTTTGAAGGATGTTGCACTTGTTAAAAATTTGAAATACAACTTGCTTTCTGTTTCAACACTGCTGGATGAAAATCTGGAAATAATTTTCACTAAAACTTGTTGCAAAGTTGTAAATTCAAATAGTGAGCTTATTTTCAACATGTCTCAGTTTGGAAGAGTTTTTAAAGCTGATTTTGATATGTCTTCCTCTAATCATAGGTGTCTAGTTGCTAATGATGTAAAGGACTTATATTTTTTGCATCGTAGACTTGGTCACGTAGGCTTTGATCATCTAACGCGTGTTAGTGCTTTTGATCGCATACGTGGGTTGCCTAAGCTTAAAGGGGACAAAGAAATTGTGTGCTCTCTTGTAGACATGCTAAGATGGTTGCAGGTTCACATACTCCTCTTACAATGATCATGACAACTCAATCGGGTCAACTTTTGCACCTTGACAACGTAGGACCTTCACGCGTTCAATCCTTCGGAGGTAAATGGTATGTTCTTGTGATTGTTGATGATTATTCTAGATACTCTTGGGTTTATTTATAGCATCTAAGAATGAAGCTTTTAGTCACTTTAGAAATTTATTTCTTAGATTATCAATTGATCACCCAGGATCTTTAAAAGCAATTAGAAGTGATAACGGAACCGAATTTAAAAATCAATCTTTTGATCACTTTTGTGCTGAAAATGGAAAGATCATCAATTTTCTTCACCATATGTACCTCAACAAAACGGTGTTGTAGAAAGAAATAATAGAACCTTAGTATAGATGGCTAGGACTATGCTTGATGAATATCAAACTCCTAGGAAATTTTGGGCTGATGCGATTGCAACTGCTTATTATGTCTCAAATCGAGTTTTCTTGCGCGCTAAGCTAGGCAAAACACCATATGAGCTCCGGTTTGGACATAGGCCTAGTGTTACACATTTTCGGGTCTTTGGTTGCAAATGATTTGTTAAGAAACATGGTAATATTGATAAATTTGAACCTAGATCCATTGATGGCATGTTTCTTGGTTATCCATTTCATACTAGAGGCTACCGTGTGATTTTACTTGATACTAACAAAATTGTGGAGACTTGTGAGGTGTCTTTTGATGAAGCTAGCACAGGTACTAGCTCAAACATTGCAGGTCCGGATCCATATCCGCAGGGGGAGAGCATTTTTGTTGAAGATGAGAAAGAAGTGGTGCTGCTGCCCGAAAATTCAGCAGCTAATGACATTGTCCCAGCTCCTGGTTCTGATTTACAGCCAGCATCGACGACCACCATTGCTGGTCCAGATCCTCCTCAAGTCATAGGCTCATCGATTTGTGATGAACATGAAGAAGAAGAAGCTTGTGAAGTGTCCACTCCCCTCCGGATTCTCAAAAGTCATCCTCCACAAACAATTATTGGAAGCTTGCACGAACGAGTCACGCGGTCAAGGTTTTGCGATCCAAACTCTCATGCTCATTATGCTTTTGTTGCTTCTTTTGAACCCACAGATATATCACACGCACTCACTAATGAATCGTGGATTATTGCCATGCAAGAAGAGTTAGAAAATTTTGAAAGAAATAATGTTTGAAAACTTGTACCTCCACCTCAAGGTCACACTTTAATTGGAACTAAATGGGTGTTTAAAAATAAACAAAGTGAGTATGGGGTTGTGGTTAGGAATAAGGCTAGGTTGGTTGCTCAAGGTTTCACTCAAGTTGAAGGTCTAGATTTTGATGGAACTTTTGCTCATGTTGCTAGATTAGAAGCCATAAGAATTTTGTTAGCTTTTGCTGCATCTAAAGGTTTTAAGCTATATCAAATGGATGTTAAAAGTGCTTTTCTTAATGGCTACATAGATGAGGAGGTTTATGTCAAACAACCACCAGGTTTTGAAAATCCAGGTTTTCCTAATTATGTTTACAAACTGTCCAAAGCCTTGTACGGTCTCAAACAAGCCCCTAGAGCATGGTATGATAGGTTAAAAACATTTTTACTTGAAAAGGGGTTTACCATGGGCAAGGTTGATAAAACTCTTTTTGTGCTTAAGCATGGCAATGACTCATTATTCGTTCAAGTGTATGTGGATGATATTATCTTTGGTTGTGCTTCTCATGATATTGTGTCCAAGTTTTCACCTATGATGAGTTCAGAATTTGAGATGAGTATGATGGGAGAACTCACGTATTTTTTGGGGCTGCAAATCAAGCAAACCAATGAGGGTACCTTTGTGCATCAAACGAAGTATACAAAAGACCTCCTAAGGCGCTTCAACATGGACAAAATCAAGCCTCTTCGGACACCAGTGGGAACAGCAACAACACTTGAACATGATGAAGATAGTGAACCCGTGGATCAAAAAGAATATAGAAGCATGATCAGATCACTTTTATACCTCACGACATCAAGACCGAACATACAATTCAGCGTATGTCTTTGTGCACGGTTTCAAGCCTCCCCACGTGCTTCACATCGCCAAGCTGTCAAAAGGATTCTCAGGTACTTACATGGAACTCAAGAATTTGGCATTTTCTTCCTTCTTCCTCAACCATTACGTTAAAAGATTTTTCGAATGCTGATTTTGGGGGTTGTAGGATTGATAGGAAAAGTACTTTTGGTGCTTCTCATTTTCTTGGTAATTCACTTGTTGCTTGGTCCTCTAGAAAACAAAACTCAGTTGCACAATCCACGGCTGAATCTGAATATGTAGCTTCTTCTAGTGCTTGCTCACAAATTTTTTGGATTTTTCAAACACTTAAGGACTATGGGGTTGATCTAGATAGTGTTCCACTGCTTTATGATAACACTAGTGCCATTTACATTTCTAAAAACCCCATGTAACATTGTAGAACTAAGCACATTGACATTAGGTATCACTTTCTCTGTGATAATGTTAAAAAAGAAAATATTGTGCTTCACCATGTAAATACCGAACACCAATTGGCCGACATTTTTACAAAATCTTTGGATTTCACTCGTTTTTGTTACGTTCGTAGTAAAATAGGGGTTATGCATCCTCATGGCTTAAATTGAGGGGGAGTTTTCAAACATGAGAAGTCTATGTGTGAAGCTGAAATTAAAATAATATGAGCATAGTATTTCATACATATATGACTTTGTGATTCCTTTTACATGTTGAAAGTTCTTACTACATTACTCGTGTTATACATTTTGTAGTTTTTGCCATGTCTAGTAATTGGAATAATTACTTACACTAAATTTGGCCATGGTTGAACTTTCTTGCTGTTTTGAACTTGTTGCATGCTCACAAGTGCTTTTAATCATTAAGAATTAATCAAGTAATCAACTCACATGTTGAGTTTTTATGAAGAAATAGAAATGAGAAAAGATCAAGAGAATATGCATGCATCGCACTTCTTATTTTGAGATGGCTTATCATTACACTTAGATATGAACTTGGAAGAAGTTGTGTATGACTAAAACCATGTCCTTAAGCTTCTGATTGTCAAATGACATAGGTTTGGCTTGGTTGGTTAGAATAAGGCAGATGCGCATATAATCTCTTGCAAATATCATATGATCTAAATTTGTGCTTTAAAAAATAATAAAATGCAGCAACAAGTGTCATGCTTTCAGGTTTTGAAATAGTTAAGTTTGTGAGATCATGACTTGCTAAATTGGAAATTACATTTGATCTCTAGCATGGCTTACACTACTTTATGTTTTTCATTGATGTGATAGTGTAAGTTACTTGATAGTATGACTTGGATGAGCTTTTTTTTATATGTATATGTTATAATATGCTCATAACAATTAAAATTTTTCTTATAAACCTTGCTGAATACATTGTCAAAGGGGGGGAGATAATATGTGAATTTTTAAAGATAAGTATGCAAGGGGGAGAAATTGATGACACATTGCACATATTCACAATTGTTTTTGGCACGATTCTTCTCAGGGGGAGAATTTCTTTTTCTCATTTTATTTCTGTTTTACAAAGGGGGAGAAATTGTTCTCAAAACTTTTCGTGTCAATGTTCGGATTTTAAATGGTGTTGCCAATGCATTCATCAAGGGGGAGATTGTGAGACCTATGTGTGCTGAATACATTGGCTATGGCGATAAAAGTTTTGAATACTACCAAAACACCTTTATCATCAAGGTCCGATGATAGGTACGGCATGTCTTTGTTAGCTTCGGCATATCTTTGTTAGCTCCGGCATGTCTTTGTTAAGCTCTGATATGTTTTTGCTAGGTCCGACTTATGTTGGTTAGCTTCGACATGTTTTTCTAGCTCTGGCGCTAGGTTGTACTAGCTTTGGTTAGCTTCGGCGCTAGGTCCGACTAGCTTTGGTAAGCTCCGGCTCAAGCTCCGGTTAGTTTTGGCAAGATTCAGAGCTTGATCGCAATTTTCCTGCTTTTACTATAAAATGTTTTGAACTTGCTTTACATTGTTGGAAAGATTGCTTAGTATTAATTTTCTAAGTTTTTGGTGCGTTTTGGTTGATATCATTTTGCTATGGTTTGCAACATGCTTATGTGAGGTGCTCACGTAAGATGTTGTAGTTTCAGAACTAACGAGAGTCAAGTCGTGGACTTGTGCTCGGTAGTATTGGTTGTTTATTCATGTGCAGGTGTTGCATGAGTTCAATACATGGCTGGTGACAGGATCCATTGAACTAGTCTTAGGGAGAAGATGAGGTTCAACAACCAAGTTCAGGAGGAATTGTGGTTGAGTTGATTGGGAGGTCGTGCAACATGTTTGAATCAAGAACAATGTATATGAAGGTATCGTGGACGTCGTTGGAAGATGTTTGCACGTGTGAAAGGTGTGCATGGACGTGGCTACATGGTTCCAAAATGTGATGAAGAGATGTGGACATAAAGAATTGGCCGGAAAGGTCCAACCGACTAGGTTATGGACTCAGGCTGCGGCTGAGTCGGGTATTACTCAAATATGGAAAGCTTTGAGTTGGTTATGATAGGATTTCGTGGGGGTCACGAATTTGAGTTGTTTTAGAAATGTGGGATATGTTCCTAAGGTGTTTGGAAGTTTAAAGATTGCTTCTATCTGTGTATACAAGAGTCTTGAGCAGTTATAGAAAGTTACGATTCGTGAATTGAGTAGGATTAGAGTCTTAGTTAGGCTTGGGTTGGCCTAAGGGTTGGTTATATAAGCAAGGTAGGTCAGAGCTCGTGGCAGACGACTTTGGGGCTAATCCTCTTATGTTCTATTAAATAAAGATCGTAGTTTAAAGGAACTTTTGTGCTTTGTTCGTCCGACTTGTTCCAGACAAGTTTTTCTCGTCGAGTTTTATGTACAGCACTACCTTTCTTTGGTGGTTTTATCATAACTCGAGTTTTACAGATCCAATTGACGTGATTATTTTTAGGTTGTATTCACAACTTGATTATATATAATCTTTCAAAATTTCACGGTCATTGGATTTGTGGTTTTTGATCTACACGAGTTTCTTTGCAGTATTACAGATCTGTTTTTACTCGGTAGAACAGATTGACCATTGTTCGATCGTAACTTGAGTTTCTCTCAACGGATTTGGGTGATTCTTGATGTGCTGTCTTCGTGACTTGATTTTCTCAGATATCTATCACTTTTTTCATGGTGAAATACATTTAGATTAGTCTCACACATGATTTCTTTAACAGATCGTTTTTCTACCGAGGGGTTTTCATTGCTTCTGCTGAAAAAGTTTTAAACTACCATTCACCCCCCCCCCCTGGTAGCTTTTCACGTGCTCTTCGATCCTACATAAGGCATGTCCAAAAGATCCATTTCCACTACCTAGGATAGACCAGATAGTGGACTCCACCTCCGCGTGTGAGCTATTGTGTTTCCTAGATGCATACTCTGGATATTATTAGATCGAAATGTCTAGGGAAGATGAAGAGCATACTGCCTTCATAACAGTATATGGATTGTATTGTTACACTGCCATGCCTTTTGGTCTCAAAAATGCTGCTTCAACTTTTGTGTGAGCCATGCACAAAACATTTGGAGAGCTCATTGGGGACTTGGTGGAGGTCTATGTTGATGAAATAGTCGTGAAGGTCAAGAACAATGAGTCACTCCTTGACAAGCTGCGAGCCGTCGTCAACAAGCTACGCGTGACGCGCACCAAGCTAAACCCGGATAAATGTGTATGCGGGGTTAGCTCTGAGAAGCTCCTCGGATTCTTGGTGACTCACCGAGGAATTGAGGTGAACCCGGCGAAGATCAAGGCCATTGAAGACATGTGTCCCCAAGCCCGCATCAAGCATGCCCAGAAGCTAACTTGATGTCTAGCTGCGCTCACCCGGTTCATCTTAAGGCTGGTAGAATAGGCGCTTCCCTTCTTCAAGCTATTGAGGAAGTTTGGGCCATTCCATTGGCCCGAAGAAGCAGAAAAGGTGTTCCAAGAGCTCAAACAACTCCTCACCACACTACCAATTTTGGTAGCTCCGAACCCTGGTGAGCCTCATTACTTTACATTTAGGCAACTACAAAGGTTGTCAGCATGGTTCTGGTTGCGGAAAGACCACATCAACCTACAGTTCAGGAGCCCAGGCCCCTCCGAGAGGGTCCGAAGCTACCTGAAGGCGAGTCTAAGTCCCATCCCCCAGGCACGGATCTTCAAGGCAAGCTGCCCGAGGATCAACCTCTCTCATCTGAGGGAGTTCACACAACTGAATAAGAAGTTTCGGACCCCTCGGGGAGGGTCCAAGAAGCTTAAGAAGAAGGTCTGGATCCTTCCGGGAAGGTTCGGGTTGATGAAGAAGAAGCTCCAGGACCTTCAGGCAAGGTCCATACTGTCCAGCGGCCAGAGTACTTCATCAATGAAGTACTCCACGATGCCAAGACTTGATACATTGAGGTGCATACGCTGCTTTATGCAGTTCTCATTGCCTCAAGGAAGCTACGTCACTACTTCCAAGCCCACAAGATATCAGTGGCAACCTCATATCCACTGCATGCTATATTGCATAACCCCAATTCTACTGGGAACATTGCAAAGTGGGCAACGGAGTTGGCAGAGTTCGATCTCGAATTCCTGCCTCGACATGCTATCAAGAGTCAGGCATTGGCTGACTTCATGGCGGAGTGGACCCCTTCATCATCAAATCCAGGGGGCCCCAGTGAGCAGAAGCCGGAACCCACGGTCCCGGTCTTTACCGAGCCTCACTGGACTCTCTACTTTGGCGGCTCCCTGCAAAAGCAGGGGGCCAGAGCTGGAAGTCTTCTCCTCGCTCCAACCGGAAAGAAAGTCAAGTACATGGTGCACCTTGATTTCAAGGCAACAAACAACATGGTGGAGTATGAAGCTCTTTCATCTACGGGCTCAAGGTGGCGCTATCATATGGCGTCAAGTAGTTGTTAGTGAAGAGTGATTCACAACTCATTATCAAGCAAGTCAAAGGTGAATGCAGCTGCAACAACCCACAACTCACTGCTTACCTCCTTGAAGTCCAAAAGCTCCAAAAGGACTTCGACGTCCTAGATCTCTGGCATGTCCAGCGTCTCAACAACGTTGAAGCTGATGAACTCTTAACGAAGGCTTCAACTAGATCTCAAGCTCCCGATGGAGTTTTTGTCAGGATGTTGTCAAGACCTACTGCTCAGCCTGCCGAACTAAACAAAGGGGGCGACACCAGCACCTCAAAGCTGGCAGTCCCAGTGGCCCTATTACCATGGCGTCCACTAAGGGTCGTAGGCGTTGTAGGAAGCTCTGAGCAACCCAGCGCGCAAGATCTGGAGGCTCAAGTTAGCTCTGATGCATGGATCTCAGAGATCCAGAGCTACTTGAAAGACAACATCCTTCCTGAAAATAGTGCATCCGCTGACCGGATCGTCAGATTGGCTAAAAGATACACGCTGGTAGAAGGGGATCTCTACTAGTGCGGTGTCAACGGTGTCCTAATGCGGTGCATTGCCCGAGAGGAAGGCTGCAAGCTCCTCGCGGAAATCTATGGAGGCGAGTGTGGGAACCACACGTCTTCCTGCACGTTGGTCGGTAAAGCCTTCCGACATGGCTTTTACTGGCCTACAACTCTCTAGGATGCAGTTGAGCTGGTAAAAAAGTGTGAAGCATGCCAGTTCCACGTGAAACAAATTCACACACCGGCTCAGTCACTGCAAATGATACCTCCTACATGGCCATAGGTTGTGTGTGGGGTGGACATTTTGGGACCTTTCCCAAAAGCCGTCGGAGGATACAGGTTTTTGTACGTTGCCATCGACAAGTTCACCAAGTGGTCGGAAGCTACTCCAGTTGTGACAATCAAAAAGCAATCAACTATCAAGTTCTTGAAGTCTGTAGTATGCAGATTTGGAGTTCTGAACAGAGTCATAACTGACAACAGAACCCAATTCACAAGTGCAGCATTCCAAGAATATTGCGAAAACCTCAGCATACAAGTTAGCTTTGCATCAGTAGCTCATTCGACAAGTAATGGCCAAGCTGAGAGAGCAAATGCAAAAATATTGAAACGACTCAAGACACACACTTACGAGTGCCTGAAGAAACATGGAGCCAACTGGATAGAGGAGATTCCGTGTGCACTGTGGGCGAGCACGATACTGCCTAGCCCGTCAGCTGGAGAGACCCCGTTCTTCCTGGTGTACGGAGCTGAAGCAGTCCTTCCTCCGAAGATCACCATGGGGTTACTCCGGGTCCAGACCTTCGTCGAAGCCACGCAGGACAAGCTCCGATGTGAAGACCTTGGCCTTGTCGATGGGGGAAGGTGCCAAGCAGCTGTTCGCAATGTACAATATCGCCAGGCGCTCCAGTGCTATCACCAAAGCCATGTGCGTAACCGATAGCTTGAAGAAGGCGGTCTGGTGCTGTGGAGAATACTAACTCGTGAAGGGATGAACAAACTATCCCCCAGCTGGGAAGGTCCCTTTTGAGTTATCAAAGTATCCCGTCCCGGATGCGCTCGCTTGGCAACAGAGGATGGGACTCCACTTCCCAATCCTTGAAACATCAAGCACCTCTGTAAGTTTTATACTTAATTTCATGGTGGTGAGTCTGTAATTACACACAATGTAAGCTATAGAGTCTATATACATAGTTGGGTAGGTCCTAAAGGAGAACATCCGAACCCCTCTAGGAGGGTCCGGGCAGTTCAAAGCCCACCTAACTTGGTCCCTGTACTGAAAGTGTGGTTTGCCTACCCTGGGTTAGAACAAGATGAATATCACACTTGGCCTGGTTCCGTACCCCAAGTGTGTCCTTGTCTCCCCTGTAATTCGAATCTATAATGAAAGACATTGTTGTGTGAAAGCAGACTCCACGTGCATTAATTTTGTACAAGCTCATTTTTCTTTTATTATCTTTTCCTTCCTGTCTATAACGAAGTTGTGCAATTCTTTTTGTGATTTGGTCCAAGTTATTCATATGATATACGAGTTATATTGTTGATTTTTTTTTCGCATCTTAGCATTGCTAGATGGTCTACTCACCTGAATGCCAAAGCCAATGACAGGTCCGGAGTGCGCTATCGACTTAGACTGGTCTAGCACCCTAAGTACGCCAGTCTACCTATATTCGGATAGGCCTCAGTAGGGAGGATCCGGAAGGCATTCGGATCTGAAGAGATTACATCAATTTACTTGTTATCATGTTGAATTCCTTCGGACCTAAATTTCAAATAAGAACAGTAAACCGCAAACAAATTATAGACAAGAGGACGAATTTTACTGTTTTTCTTGTCTTTAACGTGCAGGAAAATGGAAAGTTCATGGCGATGGTGGATGTTGCCGGAGCTACTAAGATCCGACAACCCCCGGGGGGCCCGCTGTCGACGTTTTATTGTTGAAAGTGGGCGTCCTCGGCGCTAACAAGCTCCGACAACTCCCATGGGGGCCAACTGTCGACGTGAAGAATTAACGGCGGTCTAAACAAAGATGGTGGAGAAATCACCCAGAGGAGGTCCGCCATCGACGTATTATACGTTGACAAGTGGACACCATCGAAGCTAGGGAGCTCTGACGATCCCAGTGGGCTCGCCGTCGACATTCTAAACGTTGACAGTGGGTGCAGTCGGACCTATCAAGCTCCAACAACCCCCAGGGGGCCCGCCATCGATGTTTCTAAGCGTTCGTGGTGGGCTCCGTCGGATCTACCAAGCTTTGACACCTCCCAGGGGGCCCAACATCGACGCTCTATGTGTTGGCGGTGGGCGTCGTCAGATCTACCAAGTTCTGACAACTCCCAAGGGGCCCGCCATCTACGTCACAAAGGGTCCCTCTAGATGTCGGAAGTAAACTTCGGACCTAAGAGCTAAGCATTCTAGCTACAAGTTCGAAGCGTTCAAGTCATCAAGACATTGTCAGATCCTTTTTGTACATGTTCGCAATCAAATTATGTACATCTACCAGGGGGCCAATAAGATAAAGGACAATGCATTGAAGACAAATACAAAATGGATTTCATTCATTCAAGAAGATTGTATTTCATTCATCTGAAGGATTGGATTACAAAATTAGTATTACAAAGGAAAAGGCAAAAGAAAAAGGTTCTAGCTACTGGAGGTCCTAGGTCCTATGGAAATAGGAGGCAACTTTTTTGGTAGCTTCTTGAACGCTGGCCCTGGCGGCATCTTCCTCTTTAGTAATGAGCCCTTCGACCACCGGATCTAGAGAAAGTTTGGGGTCTCAGCTTTTGAAACACATCAGCACATATTCGGCGATGTTCTTGGCCAGAGACTTCCCCTCTGTCTCCAATTGGTCGATGATGATATTACCTATTGCGTCCAGCTTGTTGTTGGTAGAGCTCAACGCCACTAGCGCCTTGTCCAACTCCGGCTCTGGGTTATCCGAACATATCAGGCTGAAGTCAAGTGGCACCAGAGCTTTATTGGCATGACCCAGAAAATCCCAAACTTGTTGGGACTTAGTCGCCCTCATACTCCTCAGTTCCTCCAGCGACTTCCTGACAGCTGCAGGCTCCAAACCTTCCCGGGCGATGCGCTCGACCTCCTTGGCATGTTGATGAATACTCTCAGCCACCTGCTTTTCATGGTCAGCAAGCTCCGACTCCTGGAGGTGGATGCAGTTTCAGTGGTTCGTCAGGTCCTTCTCCCTACCTTTCACCTTCTCCTCCCTGGTGGTGACATCAGCTTCGCTTTTCGAGAGCTCATGTCCCATCTTCCAGTGCTTCTCCTCCTCCTGCTTGCACCGCCGCTCAAACTTTTTAGTGCAGTCGGCCAAGATTTCCTCTCCTAGAGATAGCCTTTGGGCGGGCTCCTCCTCTCTCTTCAAAATATCCTACTGCTTCTCCGAGCTTCTCTTTCCTCTCGTTGAGGTCCGCCCGGCGCTTGAGGAGCTTTTCATTTAATTCATTGAGGTTGTTCTGACGATCGTCAGCAGCTTCATTGGTCTCCCTAGCATGCCGCAAAATCTCCCGGGCATTCTCGTCGAGAGCCTTAATGGGAGCCTCCCACTCGTTCAGCAGGCGGTCCATCAATGCTAGCCAAGCCTTCTCCTTGGCCACCTATTCCCGCTGGTCGGCAAGCCTTGACTACATCAGCTTCGTCTCGAAGTGAAGACTGTTGCGCAAATGCCTCAAGGTGTTGCGCTCTTCTTCGAGAGTCTTGCTCTCATAGTCGAAGGCCAACTGAACTTGGCGCAGACTGGAGTAGGCGTTGTCGATAGACATCACTAGAGGAATTGTCTCCGGACCAGCCTGGATCTCTCCCGCCGGCTCAAGCGAATCTTCAAAAATATCGATGGGGTCCCACAGCACAAGCGTGGTCCCCTGTGACTCCACGACACTAGGGCCGACTTCCAGAGCTAATGAAGAAGGTCCCCCCGCCAGATCTTCAATCATCGGCTCTGAGGGAGGAGGACTTGCAGTTGACTCTTGTGGGTGCTCCGGCTCCGACATAGACACCTCCGGGGTGGACGTTGCAGCTTTGCCTGGAGCTCCGTCTGCCTCGGGCTTACGTGTTGGGACTTCAACTTCCTCCGTTTCAGGTGTCGGAGGTTCGTTTACCTCCAGCTCAGGTGCCGGAGCTTCCGCAATCTCTATCTCCAAGGTCGGAGCAACTATTTCCAGCTCGGGGGCCGGAGCATCAGTTACCTCCGGCTCAGGCGCTGAAGCTTCTGCCATCTCCGTCTCCGGAGCAGGAACTTCAACCACCGACGCTGAAACCGTCGTCGCTTCATCACGAACATCTCCCCCCGTGGTCTGACGCTACCATGAGAGCTTCTGACGACGACTCTGGATCCAAGTCCATGACAACTGGCGCCAGAGCTACCGTGTCTTCAGTCACCATTTGGGGAGGCATAGGGGTCAAAGCCAGATCTTCCGCCTGTACAACTTCAGTTGCTACAACAGGAGCCGAGGTTTCAGTCTTCTTTTACGATACCCTGGAAACAAAAGATCAGAAAAATTCAAGACATGATGAAAACAAAATTAGCACCTCAAGGTGATATGACAATGCTTACCTTGGGATGCTGCCGCTCAAGTCAGCGTGGAACCTCTTCATCGGGCGGTCAGAGCCAGAACCCACCATCGCCGGTGTGGTGGAGGCTCCGTACTGCTGCCCGGAACTTGCCGCAGCTGCTGGTGTCGCCTCAGCCGGGACCTCTCCCTCGGCTGGGAAGGACCTCTGGACTTGGAACCCGCAGCCGGCACTGAAGACGGAGTCGATTTGCAGGAGCTAGCACCCCTCGAGGGCGCCGACTCCGAAGAGGGCTTGACCGCCGAAGTTCTGCTCGACCAGGGAGTAGGAGCTGCTGGAGATGGAGCCGACCTGATGGAGCTCCCATTAGCATGTCTCAGCTTCCTCTTCCGGCTGGAGGATTCGGCCGGCTCTTTGCCCTTTCCTTTACCCTTGTTGGCTTCATCGACCTTCTAGCTTGGACTAGCGGTTGGAGCCACCCCTCCGAAGCTCCGGGAATGGCAACCCCGAAGCTCCTATGCCTCTCCATTAGGCCGAGGTCGTCAAGCTCCAGCATCCCCCTTCGGAGCTCCCTCTTGATCTCCAGAACCATGTTTAGAGGGAGGAATTCCGCCGACGGGGTCAACGCATCGCGGGTGATGGCCCCGTGTTGAAACTTCTGGAGATGGAGCTTCAAAGCTTCATCGTCCAAGTTGGTGTTAAAACCGGCTTCAATCTGGTTGTGATCCATCTCACTGTTGAAGGCCCATGCGGGCCACTCCCTCGTCTTCAGCGGTGCCCACCTGTTCACTAGGAAATTGTCGAAGACCATATGAGGGGTCACTCCACCTTCTACACACTTCTGAATCCTTCTCAGGATGGGCGTGTATGCTTCAAACAGCTCCAGAACTGCATTCCAGGCGTTATTGTCGACATTGGGGAGGCTCTTGGGCAACTCCAGCCACTCGTGCTCCTCCACTGCGATTATCACCCAGTCTTTCTTCCAGTTGTCCAACTTGCCGGAGGGGAAGGTCTTCTAATACTTGAAGGGGCAGTTCTTGCGCTTCACGAAGTAGTAGAAGCCAATCAGCTCTGTCCCCTTTCCGGTAGTGTGGACCGTAAAGAAGGTCCGAAAGAGCTCGATGCATGGCAGCACACCCACCCACATCTCGCAGAAGTGGATGAAGGTCGCCACCAGCAAGAAGGAGTGGGAGTCGAGGTGATGAAGTTGGAGGCCGTAGAAATCCAGCAGCATCAACAGAAAGCTTGAGAAGGGCGGGATCAAACCCACCATAGCGTACGTCGAGAAGAAGACGATATCGCCGATGCGCTTCTTCTTGAAGGGAAGCTTGCCTAAGCGAATATCGTTGTTGAAGGAGTCGCTAGACCACCCCATGTAGGTTCATACCCTCGACAGATCTTCATCGCTAGTGATCTTGCTGCGGGGAAGACACAACTCCATCACGGCAAAGTGGAGCGAAAGTTGGAAGGGATGTGCAAAGGTTGGGAGGCTCTGAGCGCAAGATCGAATGAAAGCGTAAAGAGTCCTCAAACCATGTGGGCTTTCCTTCTTAAGTAAGCATCCGCAACGCTTGGATGGAAACTGTGGTGGAATCAAGATCACGCTTCAAAAACTTACCCCGTCAATGACAAATGGGTCTGGGTCCACTTCGGCGGAAAAGTCGAAGTTATTACCCCCAGTGAACCATTGTCATGATAGGAAGTTGGAAGCCCGAGGGCGGCAGCCTGACATGGCACGCGGAACCGATACGGTTTTCATATTTGGAACCGGCAGCCTTCAATTGCGTGAGATCCACACGCCAAGACTCACTTGCCACATCAAGAAGGGCCATGCGGCGGTGGTTTAACTATGGACCATCGCCCCAACAGCCCATGAAAAGACCTTTGAAACCGCAACACGGGAATCGAAGATGGTCCATACTCTAGCAGAATAACTTAACCCAAAGAATTTCTCCCAGAGGCGGGCCCGGGGGCCACTGTACCGGGTACCCCACGATACCACAAAAAAAGTTATGGAGTTCCACCTGTCCGAGTTGAAGACCTCCGAAGGCTCCACGTGCCCCGCAACACTGGACACGCCTCCCTCATTAGGGTAGCTCCGACGCTGCCACGTGTAAAGCAAGGCCGGACCTAACTCCTTATATAGGAAAGCTCCGGTCGTGCCACGTGTCCGGTGACCCCGGACCTAACCCTCAATAGAGGGAACCTCTGGTGCTGCCACGTGTACAGCGGCTCCGGACCTACCTCCCCACAGTGGGAAGCTCCAGAGCTGCCACGTGTTGAGCCTCCAGATAAGCCTACAACGGGAAGATAAATAGATCTCCAATGGTGCAGACATTCAAGGGACAGTTAAAGCTACCGTTATAAGACCTGATTACGTGTCATTAATGACATGTTAATGACACACAATCAGATGACCTTTAGGACAGGTAATGCCGCCATTAAGGCGCGTTATCACTGTTAAATACATACAGATCATGTATTAGGTAATTAAACACCGTTGGGACCACATGTCGGGCCAGACAGACAGTGTAACGGTTAGTACTTGGACTATAAAAGGGTTGCGCTGCACGGTACAAGGGGACAAGCCCGATCAAGCGCTCAAACACACATATTCATACATACAACAACCACGTAAAAATCCTCTTGTCACTGTCTTGATGTAACGCGCGCTCCAACCAATCATGAACCTCTGCAGACTACGATCTAGTAGTATCAGGGGAAGTGTGAATCACACACTTCGACAGTTGCTATACCTATAGGAGCAGCTGCTGACAAAAACAGGTTTAGACAGAAGTCTTCCGTCTTTAAATCTTAGATTGGTCTGACAAGTTAGAGTGATGATATTTGTGCTGCTATATTACTGTAACCTGCCCGTCATTTGTACCTCACTACTCAAGATAGTTGGAAAAATTTACCAGTGGTCATTCATGACTTGATCAGTGAGTACATGGATATTTTCAAGGAGCTAGATTTCCTTCCATATGAGAGGTCATATGATCATTCTATAAAATGTTCCCTGGCCCTATACCTATCAATTGTCGATCTTATGGGTGTTAACTAACTAAAATAAATGAGATAGAGCGTCAGTGTCTGCTATGCTGAAATCTGATATTACAATTTCCAGCAGGAGTCTATTTGCAACTCTTGTTCTACTGGTCAAGGAAAAGGATGGAAGTGTTGACTATAAAAAAATTAATGCTATAACAGTTAAAAACAAGTTTCCGATGCCATTAATTGATGACTTTCTCGATGAGATATAAGGGGTCAAATATTTCTCCACGATCCCATTAGATAAGAATGCCACCTTCAGATGTGCACAAGACAACCTTTAAAACCAACCATAGACACTTCCAATTCAGGGTTATGTCATTTCGACTCACTAATGCCCCCATCGCTTTTTTGTGGTTAATGAACATGGTCTTTGCTGAATATATGAGGAAATTTGTGCTCATTTTTATGGATGACATTCTAGTGTAAAATAAGACTTGGGATGAATATATTAAACATATGTAGACTGTCTTCCAGGTATTGTAAAAGCAATAGCTTGTTCATTAAGTTCAAAAGTGTACATTTGCCAAGTAACAAATTACCTACTTGGAACATGGTGGGTCCACGGACCAATAGAAAATTCAGGCTATGCTTGATTTGAAACACCTTTGAATGTCATTGAACTTAGAGGGTTTTTAGGTCTCATAGGATACTACATAAAGTTTGTCAGACACTATGGACCAATTGCTAAGCCACTGGCACATTTGTTGCAGGATAAGAATTTTGTCTGGAATGACTCAACTAAAGAGGCTTTCAGTGCCTTGAAATAAGCTATGATTACCACTCCTGTTTTGGCTTATCCTGATTTTGATAAAACTTTTGAGCTAGAAACTAATGCCTGTGACATGGGCATATGTGCTGTTCTATCTCAGGAAGGACACCCTATTACTTATTTTAGCAAGTGACCGAGCTTAGCAAATAAAAAATTCTCAACATACAAAAAGGAGTTCCTTGTTGTGATGATGACCATTGATAAATGGAGGAATTATTTGCTCAAAGAATACTTCATTATTAGGATAGACATTATCAACCAATTTGCAAAAAAGGCCATCAGAAAGTTTGTTGGTCTGCAGTTTAAATTCGTGTATAAAAGAGGTACAAAAACAAGATCGTTAATGCCTTGTCTAGAGTGGGTCATAATTTTCATTTGACTTCTGTGTCAGCTTCACTACCTATTTGGATACATGGGGTTGTCAATTCTAATCATTCGAACTCATTTGCACAAAAAACTTTTCACTGAGTTGGCCATCAGCAGTACAAATGACAAAGGCATTTCTCTATCTGATGGGATTATAAGATGCAAGAATGCAGTGTGGGTTGGAGCTAACTCATCTTTGAAAACCAAGTTGATCTCTGCAATATATTCTTATCCCATAGATGGCACTCTGGGATTCAGACATCATATCAAAGGCTAAACAAAATATTTTTGTTGGTAGGCCATGAAGCAGTGAGTAGAATCATTTATGCACTTGTCAAAAGGTAAAGTTGAGTTATGCAAGTAACCTGACCTCTTGCAATCTCTGCCTGTACCCACTAAATCTTGGACTGACATATCCATAGACTTTATTGAAGGTTTACCAAGCTCAAATGAATTCACTATAATATTGGTGGTGGTTGATAGATATACTTAATATGCTCATTTCATGCCAGTCTAACATCCCTTTGCTGCAACACATTGCTCAACTATTCCTTGACATTATTGTCAAAGACCATTACTTCTGACACCGACAAAGTATTCACAAGTTCTTTTTGGACCGAGTTGTACAAGCTTCTGGACATTGGCTTGCAATTCCGTTCAGCCTACCATCCTCAAACATATGGGCAAACTGAGAGAGTTAATCAATGCTTTGAGATGTTTCTAAGATGCTTAGTGAATCAAATTTCAAAGAAATGGTTCAAGTGGTTGTCACTGGTTGAACTGTGGTACAATACAACTTACCATCATCTCTTATGTGTACACTATTTAAGACATTATATAGTGAAGATCCCTCACCGATGATATTTTCTGCACTGTATATTTTTGGGAATCAAGATGTTACTGAGCTACTTAAGGAGAGACATGTCTTTCCTGTGATGCTGAGGAAACAACTTCTCAGAGTTCAGAAAAAAATCAAACTGCAGACATATAAAGTTCAGAACAAAATCAAACTGCAGACATAGAAAAGGAGATCTGAGATCAAGTTTGAGATAGGAGAGAAGTCCCCCTTAAGCTCTAACCTTATGTCCACCAGTCGGTGGCGAGAAGAAACTTCTCTAAATTGGCCTACAAGTATATGGTCCTTATGTCATACTGCAGAAAATTGGTTATGGCATATAAGTTGGATTTGACTATAGGTAGTGCTATCCACCCGTTGTTTCATGTCTCACCGTTGAAAACCATACGCCCTTGTGTTCTCCAATCTACCTCACATACGTGTCTTTGATATTATTGAGATCATCCGAATTAAGATTCTGAAGTGTTGCTTTGTCCAAAAAGGAAATGCGGTTGTCACTCACATTCTGGTCCAATGGAGTAACTTGCCCGAAGCATCTTCAACCTAGGAAGATTATACAATGTTGAAGGAGAGATTTTCATCAACTCTAGCTTGGGGACAAGCTGATTCTCACGAGGGAGATAGTATGACACCCCTGTTAGTAGAAACACTATGGGGCGTCAAGCTTAAGGAGGCACAGTGGCGAAGCTAGAGTTGAGGCAAATGTGGTGCACACTTCATTATCTTTAAGAAAAGTACAAATCTACATAGTAAAATTTAATCAAGTTAGTACAAGATTTTTTATTTGATCTGGTGCCACTGCACCAGAGAGTGGTAACCTGGCTTCGCCGGTGAGAAGACGAAAACCATTTAGCGCGCAGGTAACGATTCAAGTTCAAGGTATGATGAGTTGGGCCGGATGTGTATTGTAAAGCCGATATCCTGGATTTCGAGTTTAAATACTGGTGCGCAGTAGTCTAGCGCGCCAGACGATAACGGGATTCGAGTTTCTTCCTCATCGACTTCTCTCTCTACATTCTCTGAACTCTAGTATGTGGGTGATTGTTCGAAAAGGAATAAGAGAGAAGCGAAACCGCAAAATTCACCCAGTTCGCGTGTGTGTTCCATCGAGTCGAATTGATGGTCAGTGTTACAGCCTCTGCGGATGGGTTCCAGGCAGCCAGGCGGCAACACCTGACTGGCCCGTTGACCACAACCTGCTATATAGGGCACTCTCCGCCAGCTTTTCCTCCCCGGCACACAGACAACAAGACAACTCGCATACGCTGCGCCGCCGCACCCGCACTGCTGCACGTTGCTCCATCTCCCCCGCTCCCCGGAAGGAAGGTTAGGGTTGCCGATTTTTCATTCCCTTCTATTACATTTCTCCTAGCGATTGACCGATCTTCGTTCCGCACTATTCGTTCCCCTATTTTATTTTCAAGGAATTGAAAGCGGCGCGCCTAGATCTGCTTGTCTCTGGCGTTGTTGAGTGGTCTCATATGGTTTCGATCTGTGACATCTGTGATTGAGAGCGCGTGCAGCGCTTGGATCCGCCCGATTCGGCAAACATTGTCGTTGCTACCTCTGGATTTTCTTTTGGGCCTGTCCTTTTTAAATTTAGCATATGTCCTTGTGTTTGGAATCTGGGGAAATGAGATATCTCGTATGTAAATTCGTGGGTAGGTGATCTCGTTGATCCGCTTCAGATGCATAGCATACCATGAGATTAGTGGATCTTAGTTACAGTAGAAGTCAGATTCTTACGTAGTGATCTGGTGCACAGAATCCGGAATTGTGAATGCTTGGACGTGGTTGGCCTTGTAGCTGAATCGTTAACCAGTAATATATGCGGAATGTGACTATCGTATTAGTTTTCATATTATTTCGTTGTATTTGATTGATGATTGCCTTAGTTCCTGTTGATAGCAGTCACAATCCACAGTGCAACTAAGGCATTATTGTAGATAAAATTGGAGAGTCCTTTGGGCAGCGCAAAATTTAGTTTGTTTAATATTTGCTTACAGAATGTGTAAACCCGTTTGCATGTTAGGGAGTGCGTAAATATGCGTATGACCGTGTAGATCTCATTTCTCCGTTGGCTGTTTTTTTTTTCAGTTTACGTTGATATTAACTTACCATACTAGTTTCTGTCTGCTAACCTAACATGCTAATTATTGTCTTTCTGCAACCTTTTGCGATTACATATTAATGTCCTTCCCATTACTGTTACAGTAAGTTTATTTGTCAATCAATATGTCCCGTGAGGAGAATGTTTACATGGCCAAGCTGGCCGAGCAGGCCGAACGTTATGAGGACATGGTTCAGTACATGGAGAAGGTTGCTAAGACTGTAGATTCGGAAGAGCTTACTGTTGAGGAGCGGAACCTACTGTCTGTTGCATACAAGAATTTGATTGGGGCTCGCCGTGCCTCATGGCGCATTGTCTCCTCCATTGAGCAGAAGGAGGAGTCCCGTAGGAACGAGGATCATGTTAATCTTATCAAGCAATACCGTGGCAAGATCGAGGCTGAACTGAGCAATATCTGCGATGGTATCCTGAAGCTTCTTGACTCCCACCTTGTGCCTTCCTCCACTGCTGCGGAGTCAAAGGTGTTCTACCTCAAGATGAAGGGTGATTACCACAGGTTAGAAAGTGCAACAGTTTATTTGCTATGTAATTAGAATCATATTTTCGGTAATAACTAAATTCATTTGTTCATTTTCTTTTGGAAAGGTACCTTGCTGAGTTTAAGAGTGGTGCTGAGAGGAAAGAATCTGCAGAGAGCACAATGGTGGCTTACAAGGAAGCTCTGGTTGGTTCATATTCTTACTGGCATAACCTACATCATTTTGTTTTAGTGTCAGTAGATACACAATTTTTCATTTTATCGGAAAGAAATTGTTCTTTTGACCGAGTACTGTATTTAATGTTTTCTGATATAAATCTTTCCTGCAATCTAAATATAGGATATTGCACTGGCTGAGCTGTTAGCCACCCATCCCATAAGGCTTGGACTTGCACTTAACTTCTCAGTGTTCTATTACGAGATTCTGAACTCTCCAGACGAAGCAATCGACCTTGCAAGGCAGGTTGGTATCACTTCACCGTTACTTTAAATTTTACTTTCAAGGTTTTCTTTGTTCTAAACCAATAAACTGATATCTTGAGTGGTGCATTTAAATGTGGTATTGAGTAAACAGCTTAAATAGAACACCTATATGGGTCTTTCCAAACAGGGCAATTTCAACTTTTCACTGGACATTTGTAAATCATTCTCTTGTTCATCGGAACAATTAGAATACTAAATTTGCTGGTCCAATAATGTTTGAAGTAGTGCATTTACTTGATATCACTCAAACTGTACTTATTTAGAGGAATAATATGGCAGCTTGTTGTAGCTTCCCTTTTGTCTCAGGTTGGAAGTTAGACATCTTTGTTGCTTGTGACATATATTTTAATTGTTGGGTACAATGCATGATTTGAAACTGTTGTTATTTTGTGATGATGAGCATCATGCACTACCAAAAATAGCAGTAAAGCCACTAGCAGCAGTTCTATTTTGCATCTTGCACTTTCGTGGTCCTGCTTTTCATTTAGAAACATGTTCTGCTCTAAGCCTTTCAAGGTTGAAAATCTGGCTTTCAAGGAACGTTCTGCTCTATTGGATTCATACTTTCGAAGATCAATAACAACCTGCCTTACATTTTTCGAAGAGATAACCATTCAGGATTTGTAGTCTGAGTTATTGTTATTCTTTGACGATGTCTCTACTAGCTTTTGTGGCTTGTGTTATAGATTGCTTGACATGTCATCTTCAAAATTCTTAATGTGTTGTCATTAGTTGTTGTTTACCAAATCAGAAATTTTTTATTGACCCAACTATCTATTATCTGCAGGCGTTTGATGAATCTATCTCTGACCTGGACAGTCTTAGCGAGGAGTCATACAAGGACAGCACTCTGATCATGCAGCTCCTTAAGGACAACTTGACCCTCTGGACCACTGACCTCGTGGTATCCTTCCAACTCTTATCATTTGCTGCCTGACCCATGGAAAATGATACTTATTGATCTGGAGGTATAACCTGAAATTGTTTTGGTTACAGGTGGAGGGAGATGGGAATGGCAACTTGGAAGGCGATGCTGGTGAGGGTCAGTAACCCGACATGTCCTTTGAAGCCCCCATTGTGCCATCTCCATGGATTCTCCTATTCTAGCTTCCGCTCCCCTTGCTCCTTTTCCTGTAGAAGGGGTACTGGTCAAATTGGTTTGCTGGTAGTTGTCGGTCCATTTGGACTGGTATGGTTCTGGTATTGAAGTTATCCCGTTTGCTACTGCAATCGACTATGGTGTCATCATGTTTTGCTGTCTTTCAATCGTTAGATGCTCCGACAGCAGAGCTGAGGGCGCCGCCAGATCCTGTGGCAAGTGATAGTCCTTTCCAAGCAGAACCGTTGTTTAGCTGAAAGTGTAGCTTCGGAGGCTAACAGCTTGTTTTTTTGAAAGCCAGCAATGTCAAGGGCCATAGGCTATTATCGAGGGTGAGAGCACCCGAGCCAGTCAGCGCTCGAACCGAGTGGGCACGGGCGGTCACAACAGCGCTGGCCACCCGAGCTCCAGCTCGGTCCCAGGCTAACAGCTTGTGAGGATAAAGCTCGAGTATGCTGCGCTCTCCCCTCTTTATATGTTTTCGCTTCGCCGCAGCTCAGGTGGGCTGTAATGGATAAGTAGCATTTACAAAACATCATTTGTTTATTATTGCCGTATATCAGCTCGAAAAAAATGCAAACTACTCTCTTCATTCTAAATTAATTACCGTTTTGGACAAAATTTTGGTTGAAAATGAATTAATATTCTTGTACTAAACCTCAAATAATATAAAATGGAGAAAGTATTGCATAAAGTAACTGGCTTCAATTATTAGCTTGTGAGGATAAAGCTTGAGTATGCTGCGCTCTCCCTCTTCAGTAGATGTTTCGCTCCGACGCAGCTCTGGCGGGCTGTAACGGACAAGTAGCATTTACAAAACATCACGTGTTTATTATAGCTGTATGTCAGTTCGTAAAATGCAAACTACTCTCTCCACAAAAAATTAATTGTCATTTTGGACAACAAATTTAGTTCAAAATGAATTAAATTTTTATCAGATAAATGAATTAAAATTATTGTTCTAAACTGATTTCAATTATTTTGCACGTCTCTAGCGAAGGAAAGGTGGAAGCAAGCCAGCTGGCCGGGCCGCTTCTTCCACTGCATTTCCAGCATTCTTTTGCATGTTCGGTGCAGTTGGGCGTGGTAGCTGAATGCTCCTCGATTGTCGATTTTTTTATTTTAGCATTATTATATTATGATTTAATATTAATAGCGTCTGATTTTTTTTTTTTGCAAAACTAGCATCCCTACCGTCCACACTATGGACGGCAGGTACACGTAGCGTGGGAGCCGTCCACCGTGTGGACGGCAGGTCCACGTGGCTGTCACGCGTGCAACATTGCCTTCCACACTGTGGACGATTGCGACACGTGGTACCACGTCGGTCCAAACGACCGTTGGGAAGTGGGATGGACCGTTGCGGCACGGACTGTTGGAGCCACGCGCCTGCCGTCCACACTATGGACGACTTGTCCACACCGTGGACGACAGGCGCGCTATAAAAGCTGCGCGCTGCGTGGCTAAGGCACCAGACTAGTGAGGCACCAGGGAGAGGAGAGGAGAGGAGAGGAGAGGAGAGGAGAGGAGAGAAGAGGAGAGGAGAGGAGAGGAGAGGAGAGGAGAAGAGAAGAAAAGAGAAGAAAAGAAGAGAAGAAGAAGAGAAGAGAAGGTAATTTTTTTAAAAAAATTATAATTAATTTTTATGTTGTAATAATTTAGTATTTGTAATTAGGGTTTGTCTAATAGCTAATTAGAGTTGTATTTATTATATTATTGTTAATAGATAGTATTATTATTATTTATTAGTATTGTTTTAAATAGATATTAGTAGTAGTATCATTAAGTACTATTTTTTAAATAATTAGATTAGTAGTATTATTTTAAGTTTAATTAATATTGTAGGTATTTTATTATTATTGTTATAATTATTATATTGTTAAGATATTGATTATATTACGCATTAATATAATATATAAATCCATTATTTATTTAGTGTATTTATTTTATTTTCGAAGTAAATTTATAATATTTTATTTATGTATTTGTAGTTTTTTAATATTTTATAATAGTTGTTGATATAATTATATTTTTTGTTCATTAGGAATGTCTGATAAAATAGAATTTAAGATATTTTTTGGAAATGAAGATGGATGTCGAATAAATTACAATTCGACTGGAGTAGATTTATCAGAAATCCTCTATATAAACCGAGGAATACCTAGTCCAATGGAAAGGACATTTATAGGTGTTTATAGATGGTTGATGAAGGTGTTTAGATTGAGTGATGATGAATATGAGTTGAAAATATATGGAGTTGTTACTCGTGCAAGAGAGATAATTTTTTCGGAATTACTTGAACTAAATAGAACATCCGTTCGGTGAACTTACGTAGCAAAGGCGTTTGAATATGGATGTCCTTTGATTCTTGTTGTTAAGATACAAGCGAAAGAGGTATTCGACGAGACATAAGAGGATGTTCGTAATGAGAAAGAAGAAAATGAGGATATTGCTGTTGGTGAACAAGAAAATGAGGATGTTGCTGCTGTTAAAGAAGAAAATGAGGATGTTGCTGGTGTTGAAGAAGAAAATGAGGATGTTGGTACTGCTGAAGAAGAAAATGAAGATGTTGCTGTAGGTGATGCAACGGGTCAAGCTGATGAAGGAGAACATCTTCCACACTTAATTGAACAGATGAATGAAGATAATATAAATTATAATAATATTCCTGAACATGATTCATCAGATGATGAAGATGAACCTCCAATTCGTACAGAATGGAGTAATCAAAATTATAAAAGTTTCAAAGTTACTGAAAGATATTATTTGTCGTTAGATTATCATGACAATACAGTAACCATGAGATCTCTTTTTAAGGATAAAGAAGCATTGAAAGATGCTGTTAAATATTGGTCTATTTCATTAAAGAGATCATTTATGGTTTGCCGATCCAATAAAAAACTTTATGTTGTCAAATGTTTATCAACAACATGTTCGTTTCGCGTTCATGGATATGCAGAGAAGTAGAGTTCTCTTTGGAAGTGTTCAATTGTTGTTAATCACACTTGTCCGAGGGATTACAACCGCCAATGTGTCTATGCGGCACTGATTGTCGGTTTGTTAAAGATCTTGGGATGGGGGACACTTATGGTTTGAGACTCTGGATGTGTAATAATTATGAGTATGATCCTCCTCATAGGACCTGTCCATTTTTTCCCAATGGCAGATCTCAGGTAAAATACTTACAACCCTTATTCGTACCATTTGATATTTACATTTTCATTCTACTATTTATAATGACACATTTGTTATCACGCAGTCTCCGTCGCCTCTTTGCGAGTTTGTATAATATGTCGACCACGAACAAACACCAGAATAGATCGAGTACGTGTATAGCAGGCATAGATCTGCTATCAGGAACTTTCTCTATGAAATGGAGTGGGAAGAAAGAGTTGAGAGGGATAGGAGGGAGAGAGCTGAACAGGAAGAGCAGCGTCGCAAATGTCAAGAAGAGCGTCGCCAAAAGGAGGAAGAGTATCGTCGCAAGTGTCTAGAGGAGGAACTTATGGCAAAGCGGGCAAGAGAGGCTGAGAGGGAACGCATGTGTGAAAGAGCACGTCGCACAAGAGAAGTCGGACCGGATGCATTTCGGAAGGAAAAATATCTCCGTTGCACGCAATAAAATCTATATGAAATATGTTCGGCATTAATTTCAACTACGGTGTCCATATAGTTTACATTTTAAAAAAACTATAGTACAAAAATACTACATCTGTCCCATTCTAATTCTATTTCTGAAAATGGTCAAAGTCAAACTCATTTAAGTTTGACCAAGTTTATATAAAAAGGTATAAGTGTGTAAGACACAAAATAATTATGTTACAAAAATATAATTCATGATGAATCTAATGGTACAAATATGGTGTTACAAAACTTAATATCTTTTCTATAACTTCGGTCAAAATTAGATTAGTTTACTTTCGTCAACTTTAGAAATAAAGTTTGAGCAGGAGGAAGGGAGTAGACATTTATATACACATACCACAACACTCGAACGGGCCTAGGATCGCCCTGTGACTCGGGCTGGATGGGATCGATTGAAGCGATGGTTTGCATGAAAATAAATAAATTCACATGGCGTGGCTGGGCTGCAACTTGGGCCATGGCCAGACTTGCCCTAATGGCAGGCCCGTCACTTGGAGCATTCATTTATATGAACATAGGCACACACAATTTATTTCTCTGAGCGGTCTCGAAAGATTTTGATGACTGATATTGAGTTTCACAAAGTCATCAAAAGTAATTTTACTGTCAACGGTGGTAGATCTAGATATAAAATTATAGGGGATCAAACCTCACTCAACGTCCAGTCGAGCTCATCGCCACCGGCCCGCGTATCGTTGCCCGCCCACGGCTCACGACGTGACCCACACTCGTCCAAATGCGCTCGTTGGTCGCCATCCACACGCACCTCGTCGACTGCCGCTGAAACCTGCCTGACACTGGTCGCCGCCGGTTAATTCACTTTCTATTATTTGAACAATTTAGCGAAGTATTAAAATGATTACTAGCGATGTATTCATATTATATATTACACACATTCAGTATATATAATAGGAAGTAGGAACTAGAAAACAATCACTGCATCACAGTTAAAAATAAGCATAGCTGTAGATAGACAAAGAGGTAACATGCAATCAACAACACAATATCGGAGTTGCAGCACATAATGCAACAGTGGCACATGATAGCAATTTTCACAAAGCATTATGTATTATCCTTAGGAATATTTGAGAAATTGGAAACATATTTTTTTAGAACCAGACACAGCTTCTTCAACATCTAGCTCCCAATTTTTCTTTCTTACCTACAAAAATCATTGGAGCTCAAGGAGGAGCTCAATGAAGCACATTCAATGGTAACGATCTATGACCTCTGTACTCGCATGTTTCTTGAGTGATGATGTAGAATTGCTAGAGTAGCATACCGTCAATTTCTCAACAGCGACATCAGAGCCGACTTGCGTAGTTTTTGTCTGGATCTTATTAGTAGATGGGATCTACTGCAGACATGTTCATATGATGAATTTTATCGCATGGTTTTTGGGGTTTGGAATTGGTTAGAGTAGATTGAGATCGTATATGACTAAAGGGCCAGTTCGTGCTCCTTCTCTGCTGTGTTCGCAACCTATCCCTACCGGCTGGAATCACCATCGGGGATTAATCGCGTACATAGCTAACAGATTAAGCCAACAAACCACGGTCATGAGTCATAATCTTCTCATAAATAACCAGTCACATTGAAAATTAAGACATTCTGAATGACTCGGATTCAGGTTGATTTGATCAATCCAATGAAATTTTCATAGTGATTTCATAGATGCGATCTATGTAATTCCGATTGGTGTTCCGCCGTTTGTCTGCTATAGCGATTACATAATATCGTTTTGCACTAGAAATCGTTCTATGCTTAACTCTTTTTTGCAGAGAATGATGTGAATGGTATGACCTTAATATGATGTGATGATCTGTGTGTAATATTAATGCAGCCCGCGTGTTGCAAATTTAACACAACCGAGTTGAGGTTGTCACATAATTGTATAACGACCTGCGTGTCAACCTGTGAGGCTTGATCTCTCATGTAATTTATTTGGTAGCTGTTAGTTGTATTAGCTTCTTTTATGATCATGGAGATGTCCTAAGCATGGTGGAGATGGAGATCACCACAAGAAGGTAAACACGACAGTTCAGATCATGATGGATCATAGCGATGGAGACCACTATGATTCTAAAGGCTATACTATTCACAATGTGATATGATCATATACTTGTGATGTTACATATTACTATTCTTTTCATACTTTTCATATGATGGATGTTTTGTCATGATAGAATGGTTCCCCTCGCAAAAGTTGAGTATTTGATGCCATTTACTAATAGTTGTACCTATGTTATTTTGATCGTTGTGTGGTAGGTTTGTCAAAGAAAAGTACCTTCATCTATCATAATGCATAGGGTGAATGTTGGATATTCACATGCATAGTGTTAGTTTACTCACCAAAGCTATCAAAACAGTTTTGGGCTTTATGGCATAGAGTTGGGAGCCGGAGCATTGGATGTCACCCAACAAACAAGAGTCATATAGGGATATGATTAACAATTGTTGTTTACCTATGTCACTATTTCCTAGTAGTGAAACCAAAGCTTACTAGGAATTAGTGAATATGGATCTTGGACCACTATTATGTCGTTAGAGGGAGGAAGATACTCATGTAGTGGTATTTTCTTTTATTAAATTGTTAATATAAGATTGATACATAACATAATGCTAAAACCATGTATATTTATTTTCTATTGTAGATCATGTCTGCTAATAAAAATTCTGGTTTCAATTTGCGATCTGTGCTTGAAAAGAAAAAGCTAAATGAATCCAACTTTATCGATTGGTACCGCAACCTGAGAATAGTTCTTAGGCAAGAGAAAACCGAGTATGTTCTTCTGTAGCCTGAAGGCAAAGGCAAGAGAAAGGTTCCTGATGAGCCCTCAAGCTCAAAGTCTAAGCCAAAGGGCTAATCTGGCCCTTCTCCTGATGATGAATGCTTTCGCTGTCATGCTAAGTGGCATTGGTCTAGGAACTGCATGAAGTACTTGGAGGATCCGGAGAATAAGAAAGGAACTGAGACTTCCACTTCATGTATAAATGTTATAGAAACTAACATTGCATTATCTTCTAGTGAATCATGGGTATTTGATACTAGATCGATGATTCACACTTGCAAATCGTTGCAGGGTCTAAGTGAGACTAGAAGATTTGCAAAATGCGAGTTAGATGTTCGTGTCGGTAATGGAGCAATGGTTGCGATCGTACCTGTCAGGATGTACCACTTGTTATTACCCTCAGGATTAGTTTTAGAATTGAATAATTGTTATTGCATTTCTACTTTGAGCAAGAACATTATCTCTTCTTCATGTTTAAAAAAGTTGATGGTTATGAGATTGTAATAAAGAACAAATATTGTTCTATTTATTATAAGAATATTTTCTATGTTCAATGTCTATTAGTGAATGGATTATATGTTCTTGATCTTGAGGATAAAAATATCTGTAACATTAATACCAAAAGAGCTCGACGAAATGATCTGAATCCCACTTATATTTGACATTGTCACTTAGGTCATATAAATGAGAAACGCATTGAAAAACTCCATAAAGATGATTTAATAAGCTCATTTAATTTTGAATAACTTGATACATGCGAGTCCTGTTTGCTTGGGAAGATGACCAAAGCACCCTTCACTGGTCAAAGTGAGAGGGCGACTGACTTATTGGGACTTATACATACAGATGTATGTGGACAAATGAGTTCAATAGCCATAGGTGGTTTCCAATACTTCATTACTTTTACCGATGACTTTAGTAGATATGGTTATGTCTACCTAATGAGGCACAAGTTTGAATCCTTTGAAAAGTTCAAAGAATTTCATAATGAAGTACAAAATCAATTGGACAAGACAATTAAACTTCTATGATCTGATCGTGGGGGTAAATATTTGAGCCATGAATTTTATGATCATTTAAAATAATGTGGAATTGTTTCACAGTTGACTCCACCTGGAACACATCAATGGAATGGGGTATCCGAGCGGAGGAATCGAACCTTGTTAGACATGGTTAGGTCGATGATGAGTCAAGCATATCTTTCACTATCCTTTTAGGGTTATGCTCTTGAAACTGTTGCATTTACACTAAACAGAGTCCGAACTAAGTCTGTTGAGAAGACATCATATGAGATATGGACCGAGAAACGTCCCGAATTGTCTTTCCTCAAAGTTTGGGGGTGTGATGCTTATGTCAAACGTTTGACGTCAGACAAACTCACTCCCAAATCAGACAAATGCTTCTTTGTGGGATATCCTAGGAAAACCAAAGGATATTATTTTTGTAATAAAGAAGAGGGTAAAGTGTTTACCGCTCGCAATGGTGTCTTCTTGGAGAAAGAGTTTCTCTCAATAGGAGTTAGTGGGAGCAAGGTGCATCCTGAAGAAATTCAAGAAATAGCTTAAATGTTTCGACACCAACTGATCCTGTACAGGATGTACAAGATATTGTGCAACCAGTTGATGAAACACCAGCCCCACTAAGGTCTACGATGGCACGTCGTGCGACTAAAAAATTAATGCTTCTAATCACAGAGCAGCATGACACGATATTGTTGGACAACAATGAGCCCACGACCTATACCGAAGCAACGAAGGTACTTGACTCTGATAAGTGGCTTGGAGACATAGAATTCGAAATTGAATCCATGCATGAAAATCAAGTTTGGAACTTGGTTGATCCAATCGAAGGTGTGAGACCTATCAATTGTAAATGGATTTTCAAGAAAAAGACCAATAGGATGGAAATGTTCACATCTATAAAGCGCGATTAGTGGTGAAAGGTTTCAAACAAATTCAAGGTGTTGATTACGATGAAACTTTCTCATCCGTCACAATGCTAAAGTCTGTTCGGATTCTCCTATCTATTGTTGCATATTTTGATTATAAAATATGGCATATGGATGTCAAAACAATCCATCTATGGATTGAAGCAAGCATCTCGGAGTTGGAATATACATTTTGATGAAGTTGTCAAAGGGTTTAGTTTTATCAATAACATAGAAGAACCTCGTATTTACAAGAAATTTAGTGTGAGCGCACATGTATTTCTGGTCCTATATGTAGATGACATATTATTGATTGGAAATGACATTCCAATGCTTGATGATGTTAAATCCTCATTAAGAAAAAGTTTCTCAATGAAGGATTTAGGAGAGGCAGCATACATTTTGGGCATAAAAGTCTATAGATATAGATCTAAAAGGCTAATTGAATTAAGCCAATATACATGTATTGACAAGATATTGAATCGGTTGAATATGCAAGATTCCAAGAAAGGTTTATTGCCAATGTCACATGACATTACTCTAAGCAAGAGTCAGTGTCCTTTGACACTTGATGAGCAAAAGAGGATGAGAGCGATTCCTTATACTTTAGCTATTGGATCCATCATGTATGTCATGCTATGTACACGCCCAAATGCATCTTATTCTCTAAGCATTACAAGCAGGTATAAATCAGATTATGGTGAGGCTCATTGGACCGTTGTCAAAAACATCCTTAAGTACTTGAAAAGAACTAAGGATGCGTTCTTGCTGTTTGGAGGTGAAAAAAAGCTTGTTGTAAAAGGTTACATCGATGCCAACTTCCAAACTGATAAGGATGATTCTAGATCGCATTCCGGTTTTATATTATGCCTCAATGGAGGGGCAGTGACCTGGAAATGTTCCAAGCAAGATATAGTAGCACTTTCAATGATGGGGGCAGAGTATATTGCAGCTTTTGAAGTTGCAAAGGAAGCTGTTTGGATCAGAAAATTTGTTTCTGAGTTGGGTGTTGTTCCTAGCGTGTCCAGCCCTACGGATCTCTATTGTGACAATAGTGGAGCCATTGCATAGGCAAATGAGCCTAGATCACACAAAAGATCCAAACATATACTATGATGCTAACACCTCATTTGAGAGATCATCGACTGAGGTGATGTGAAGATATGCAAGGTGCACACGGATTTGAATGTTTCAGATCCGTTGACAAAGCCTCTTCCAAAGCATGAGGCGCCCACGAGATCTATGAGTATTAGATACTTACATCAGTGATCATAGCGTATAGTGGGAGACTTGTGTTAAAGCTATGTTTATATACTGTTAAATAAATTGTTATATGAGTAATAGTTATTTACATTGATCATCAAGCATGTGACTTGTTTGTCAAACTCTTTGTTAATAGTAATGTTACTCTAAATGATTCCTAGTCTATATCATTATATGAGATAATAATATCACACATACTAGCACATGTATTAATCGATTATCACGTTTCACGGATCATAAATATGGAGATATCAAATTAATAATGTGAACACATGTTAGTGAACATGGTGTTTGATTGACCCACTCCGAGACACTGCTGGGATTGTTATTTCCATATGTGTCATCAGTTGGTCTTGAGTGATACACCTGCTAGATCCTTAGACCTGAGATCGCCATTGTTTTTCACTGTGTGTAGTTGTGTACTTTGCGACTACCAAACGCTACTCCGTAATTGGATAGTCATAGAAGTAGTCTTCGGGTACATAATGAAACATAGAATGAGATGTGCACGGATCAAGATAGGACTTGCCCCTCCTTAATAACAGGAGAGATCTCTCTGGGCCCCTCGAGATAGTTAGATTTGAAAGTGCATGACCCTGCCAAAGTGATTAAAGGTTAATTACAGTGACTAAAGTTAGTTATGAAATGAATCCACTATTTGATCGAGTGAATGGTCGAGCTATCACAAGGATGACACACATCTCGCCTTGAGCTTGACTAGTATTGTGAGGCAAAAAGATTAACATGTTAAATGTATATAGGTTCGATCGATATGATTTTTATGTACACTCGGGAGTCAGTATGTCGTGCTAGGTACCTCTACTGACTTATTGTTGTAAACAGTTTTCATTCACAACCGACTCCACATGAACCTAACGGGTCACACACTTAAGGGGTTGGAATATCAGAAAGCTTGGCTGGATGATTGCCTCTAGTGCAAGTGGAACATTGTTGGTGATATGCCTAAGAGGCAATCATAACAATTCGAGTTAAAGCCTTTTGAATATTTGATCCATAACCAATTAGGATACTAATAGACATGTGACATAAAAGTCCATTAGTATGCCTATAGATACGAGGGGTAGAGTTACGGCTGATTACTCCACCACGTGACAGCTCTAGCCGCCACCTCTCGCAGGCCTCACACCGAGATCCTTGTCGCGCACGCGGTGCTAGCACACCGGCGCACAATGTTTCTCCTCGTACGTGTGGACTCTGTGGAGGCGCTGTTGCTACTGTTGCGCCGATCGGCTACGACGAACGTGATTGTCTACCTGCTGCCGTGACGAGGACGAGACGAACGAGATCGTCTACTTCCCCTACACCGACATGCGTCTACATTCTGCTGCGCTGCGCGTCTAGTGATAACGATTTATGACCTCTGTACTCGCATGTTTTCTGGGTGATGCGGTAGAATTACTAGAGTAACAGTACCACCGATTTTCCAACAGAACTGTTTCCCTCTCTCAACCATCTGTGCAAATAGAAATCTGAAGAACAGTCACGATCTGTGGTGAATTCACCACCTATATGAAGAACAGCCACGATTTCTCCATTCCGCATAGTTTCTTCTCCCTTCTTCCTACAAAGAGACAGCAAGGTGAACAATTAGGCTTGTTGCAGCAAGTTCCGACTAAAACTGACCCATTTCTTGCTACCCGGATCAACGAGACTACCCTACTGACAATAGCTTTTCCAACTTGTCTCCTCACCAACAAACTTCAATTTTCCAAATGCACTGATATAGGATTAATAGCGACTTATAGAATGTCATACTTGTTGCTTAAGAACAATTTAAGCATATATCCACGGTCCATGATGAAAACCTCTTTCAGCATCTCACTACAAATTCAAGCGAAGGTCGTGCAGAAAAGGACGGTTTAGCTGTGTCCCTTTCCTCAATCACACTGAAAGTGCGCTAAATGTACCATCATACTCGGAGAAAAGCTAACAGCAGAAATTGCAAAATCCACAGTAAAAAAGCTGAGGAACGCCGAGCCGTTTCTAGTTTTCTGTTGAACGATTCCGTTTGCCCCACTGTAGGATCGATAACGGTGATTCTAAAGACACGCCACGAACCAAAGCCGAGCAAACAATTCATATCAATCGCACGAGATATCAAAACAGAGAGATGGACAGGAATTGCATTATCACCTTGATAAATCGGAGTGGGATGCCGATGGATGTCGGGGGCGGGGCGCTGCTCGGGCATCAGGGCAGGTCGCCGATGGGCGTCGGGAGCGGGGTGCTGCTCGAGCATCGGTGGCGGGGCGCCCGCCGATGGGCGTCTGGGGCGCGCTGCTCGGACATCGGTGCGGGTCGCTGATGGGCGTCGGGGCCGGGGCGTTGGTCGGGCATCGGTGGCGGGGTGCCGATGGGCGTCGGGGGTGGGACGGCAATGGGCGTCGGTGGCGGGGCGGTGATGGGCATTGGAGGGTGACGGCGGCGGCACCCTGGCTCGCGCGTCGGGAGAGCCACAACGGAGCAGTCTGGCGACGAACTAGGGTTTGTGCAGGACGAGTAAGCTGGGCGTCAGTCGAACGGAGGAGGTGGCGGCGCCCTGCCTCGCGCGTCGGGAGGGCCACGGCGGTGGCGCCTTGCCTCTGTGCTGCCCAGTCTCCAGAATAGATCGAATAAAGGACCGACGAATGTTGTGTAATTAGTGGCAATTGCAGTTAAATAATTCTTAACTCCACGATTAGGTCTATAATTATGGTTTATAAAACAACAAAAGGGTACTTCAAAAAATGAACTGGAGCTCCAAAAACTGGAGCCAAGCCCATCAAGACACCTATGGCCATCAACGGACATCTCGAGCTCAATAAAGACGGTCCAAATGTGGACCAAAAGGTATATCAATCCATGATCGGCTCCTTACTTTATTTATGTGCATCTAAGTCAGATATTATGCTTAATGTTTGCTTGTGTGCAAGATTTCAAACCGCACCTAAAGAGTGTCACTTAATTGCTGTAAAAAGAATCCTAAGGTACCTTGTGCACACACCCAACTTGGGCCTTTGGTATCCCAAAGGATCCAAGTTTAACTTGATAGGCTATTCCGACGCCGACTATGCAGGATGCAAAGTTGATAGAAAGAGCACGTCAGGGACTTGTCAATTTCTTGGTAGGTCCCTAGTTTCTTGGTCATCTAAAAAGCAAAACTCCATTACTCTTTCCACAGCGGAACAGAGTATGTTGCAGCCGGTAGTTGTTGCGCACAACTACTTTGGATGCGACAGACTCTTAGGGACTACGGCTACAATCTTAGTCATATCCCGCTTCTATGTGATAATGAAAATGCTATAAAAATTGCACACAACCCTGTAGAGCACTCAAGAACTAAGCACATAGATATTCGTCATCACTTTCTTAGAGATCATTCGTTAAAAGGTGACATTGCTATTTCACATGTTAGGATTGAAAAACAACTTGCGGATATTTTTACCAAACCATTAGATGAGAAAAGGTTTTGTGAACTTAGGAATGAGCTTAACATTCTTGACTCTTGAAATGTGTCTTAAAACGTTGCATACCTGGCTGAAACTTCAAATGTTACATTTTATTGTTTAAACTGCTACTCATCTCTTTTTCTTCCAAGAAAACTATTTTAATGAAGAAATCTTGCAGTTTATGACCACTTTTCATTGTTGCTTGCCTACTGGTCGTAATTACCAAGATTATTTGCAAAACTATTGTCCTTGGATCACTATTAATCTTTTCTATATGTATCAAGTCTGTTGAAACCGGACTAGTCCGGACAGACGAAATTCCTAGGTTTTCCAGGGACACCGGACTAGTCCGCCACTGTGACCGGACTAGTCTGGTTCGCAGCGTATATAAGCGGTTGGCTGGCCCAATTTGAATCTCAAACCTGTCCCTCCACTTGGTCTTCCTCTCCTCTCCTAAACCCTAGCCCCCAAAGCAATTTTCGGGTTGAGCCCTCAAAATCGAAGCTTTCTCCATGGGAAATCCTCTCCTCGACGAGTGGACTCTCCCCTCTGGACTCATCCGGACAGATTCTTGCTCCTTCAACGCGAATCTCCAAATCTCGGTAAATTTCACCCTAAAACCAAATTCTTAACTTTTCTCGTTCTAGCTCGTTTCCTTTGATTCCAAGGTTGTACATTGGCTTCATAGATGTATTCCACCACTTTCCTGCCCTTTTGTATCTTTAGATAGAAGTTTTGAATTCAAAGGAAATCGTTAGGGTTCTTATGCCAGGCCGGACTAGTCCAGCGCTCAGATACGAACAAGTCCTGTACGCCGGACCGGTCCGCACTCTGAAACCGGACAAGTCCAATCTCTGACATCTGAATCCCTACATTGTCTTCAATCCTTGGTTCATTCTTATCTAATCCGTGAACTCCCTATCAGGCATGATGTCTTCAGGCTCAGATGATAGCTCTTTCCACATTGATGAAGAAGCCCAACGCGAAAGAGTGAGGAGAGCCAAGGAGAGAGTTATGAAGAAAAGACATGATGTCAATGTCTATTCTCCACCCTCCGACGACAATCTGCCTAAGAAGATGAAGGTTATTATCAAAAAGGCTCAAAGAAAAGCTACTGCTGAGAGCTCATCAGGGCCAAAAAGGGCACTCAATAAAGGGAAGGAACTTGCTAGTGGTCCCATTGGCCCTTGAAGATGAAAAATCCCAGTCACCGCAACAGGCAACCTTCTAGTGAGGATTTCACTGGAAAAGGGGGCGAGCTAGCCGATAACTTCAGGAAGATTGATGTGTATAATCAACCTAGGCAATGCTCTGACCCAAGATTCTGGAGTAACTTCCATGCCGACTACTACGAGCACGTGTACATGAAGATGAAGAATCCTGTTGTGAAGAGTCAATGGGTGAATGTTGGATACCTGCAGTCGAAGAGGTTTCCTGCTTTTCGTGAGGTGGTTGAGGCTTTGGAGAGGCACGGTCTGAAGGAACTGCTTTCCTTTGAGAATGACTGGAACAATGAGATCATCACCCAATTTTACTCTACCCTCTACTTTGCTCGTGGTGATGGAGACAATCTTACTTGGATGACTCATGGTTCCAAGTATAGTGTCACTTATGATGAATTTGCAAGGATTCTTCACCTTGAACACACTCTGGATCATGATCTTGTCATCCACAATCTGAAACCCTTGGAGAAGGATGAGCTTAAGTTCCTCTATGACACAAGGATGCCCTATGCTCCTCCCAACAACAAATATCTGAAGCCCTTCTTTGTGGTCCCAAACAGAATCTTGAGGAAGACAATAGCCTTGAAAGATGGAGATGCGGGGACTATATAAGGAACCTTGAGGACCCTAATGAAGGTCATTAGTAGAAGGAGACCGTTCAATGTTTTTGAGTACATCTACAATGATATTGTGAACATCTCAATCACTCCCAATAGGTCTTGCGGGTATGCCCCGTACATCATGTACATGATTGAGAAAGTGACCGTACTTGAGTTTGTCAAGGATGTTTCTCATACGGGGTTGAAGCCACAAAAGCCCACCGAGTACACCCTTCCCTCAGCACCAACTGCTCCTTCCTCCCCCAGAGCTGAGAGGAGGTCTAAACAATCTCAGTATGTGAATGCCACAAGATCTGCAGCTGCTCCTCCTGGTTCTTCTCCTGTCCATGAACCCTCCGGTGGCGTCCTCAAGATGCTCTCCTACATCTTTGCCCGCTGCCGCAAGATCGAAGTCAGGCAGCAGAAACATGAACAGTATGTGAATGCCAATATCAAGTCTATCTGTGAGAAGCTGGAGATTGACCCGGCTGGATCACCGCCCGCCTTCGAGTACTCAGAGGAAGATCCTGCTCCGGTGAATGACGATGATGGTGAAGATGAAGATCGGACTGAAACTGAAGAAGGGGGCAGCGATGAGTGATTCCCCTCAATTTTCCCTTTTTGGTGCCTTGATGCCAAAGGGGGAGAGATTGAGACTAGATTGAGACTCGAACTATCTCTAGTATTAGTTATTAAGCTTTTGTGATCGAGGACATGTACCTATTTTTAAAACTTTGTAATGCAACATTTCCTTTACTATGTGTGATGCTTATTGTTGCTCTGATGCTTACCTCTATGTTCATTATTGTTTATCTTTATTTCATCACACTTTGTTGATCACACACCTGTTAGGCACCCCACCATAAGGTGTGTGCATATGTGAGAAGCTTTTGTGAATTAATCGTTATTCTCATATGTGCACACCTTATGAAAATTAAAATTTTATTCTAAATTGTGACATCTCAAATGGTTGTCATCAATCACCAAAAAGGGGGAGATTGTAAGTGCATCTAGGATATCCCTTGTGGGTTTTGGCTAATTGATGACGAACATATGAGATCCTAATGAAACTATTGAGATGATTGCAGGACAAACAAAGTGAAACAGCTCGGTGCACACAAAAAGGTGAAAAATGGAGTGGTGTACAAAGAGGAATACTTTGATGGAACTTGGAAGAACAAATTAGATTTTAAATGTATAAGGAGTGTATGAAAGACACACATCCCAAGAGCTCACGACCTTGCGTAGGGATAGGGGTTTTAAAATTAACCTAACATCTCACAGTGCACCGGACTAGTCTGTTTTCCAACCGGACTAATCCACCAGACTTTCTGGAGTCTGCTTTCACATAGGGCCGGACTATTCCGTTTTCCAACTGGACTAGTCCGCCAGACTTTCTGGAGTCCATCTTCACATGGGGCCAGACATGTCCTTTTTTCAACTGGACTAGTCTGCCAAACTTTCTGGACATTGAGTTGCACTGTGACCGGACAAGTCCGGACTTGCACCGGACTAGTCCGGTATTAGGGTTTTATAACGGTAACTTTTTGGAAACCCTATAAAAAGAGGATCCACGGCTTTCCTATGAGAACACACGTCGAATACTTCTGAAAATACAAATCCTAGCGCCGCCACCTTGTCCCAAGAGCCCAAAACACATCTCCACACACATCTAAAGTGCAAAAAGAGTAAAATCAATTGAACACTGGGATTCGGGATTGGGAGATCGTCGTTCCTTCATTGCAAGCTCTTGGGGTTTGATATTTCTACACTCATACTCTGCATTGTAATACTTTCAAGTGTATTAGATCACTTCTTTCGTTGTAATTCTCGTGGGAGCCCTCAACATGTGAGGTTGCCCCACAAACTTGGTGATTACCCCTGCTAGTGGAATCAAGTCGGCCTGTGTGGTGAATTGAAGAGGAAAAGGGTTGGAGACCCGACACTGTGTGAGCTTCCTCAACGAGGACGTAGATCTCGTGGTGAGATCGAACCTCAAAAAAAATTCGTGTCTCTTGTGCCTTATCTCTTTAACATTTTGTTCACTAGATCACTTGATTACTAAACATCAATTTAAGTTGCTTATAAGTTTCCACGTGCATTCATACAATAATCATAAACCAAAGTATCTGTTGTTCTCATTTCCGCTGCTAAAAGAATCTAGTTTCCCAAACAACACTTAATCAATTCACTTATTTCAGCACACCGGACTAGTCCGCCCACACAACCGGACTAGTCCGGTCAAACAAGTTTTTGACAACTCTATTAAGTGTGCAGGAAATTTTAAAGGCCTATTCACCCCCCCTCTAGGCCACATTCAAAGAGTTCTAGCAGAGAGAGGAAGACGAATCAAGAGAACAAGACTCAAGATTTATCCCGTGGTTCAGCTTCATGGAAAAGCCTACATCCACGTTGAGGATCCCACAAAGGGACAACTTTCACTCAAACCTTTCCTCCCCAAGCCACCATGAAGGCCGTCTTGTTCTTCCACTAAATCATGGGGAAATCATAAGATCCATGACGCAACTTACAATCTGAGTATCCAACAAGTTTACAACTCAAAGAGATCACGAATCAACACCCACATGAACTCAAATCAACAAGTCAAATCGAGAGAATCAACCAAGAGCTCAAGTCAAAGCACACCCTTCTCTCTTCTCTCTCAAATCTCACAAATCCTCAAGATTCTCTCAAGGACTAAAAGAATCAAAGAGAAAGGGCTAGGAGGGCTCTTGGAAGGCTTTGGCGCTAGGGTTCAAGAGGTTTTCAAGTTAGAACCTTTCAGGCCCAGAGTATCCCTTTCTATAGGGGTCCCGACAAATAGCCGTTGCCACCAGAAAAAGTGCAGACTAGTCTGGTCTTGAACCTCAGACTAGTCCGGCCTGTGGGGACCAGTGATGTCACCTCGGACCAACCACAAAGTCTCCCGCCACCTTTTGGATTCAAACGGTCACAACACCACAGATTAGTCTGTCCAAGAACGGACTAGTTTGATCTCACATAGAACATTTTATTCCAGTAGAGAACAGGCAAGTCTGGTCCACCGGACTAGTTCGGCCCCAAAGGACGGACAAGTCCGACCATCCAAGACTTATGCCCAGAAGCCACCTCCAAGTACATAACACACTAGTCTGACTCAAAATGGACTAATCCGAACTGTCACACATAAACTGCTTTTCCAGTCAGAAACAGACTAGTATGATTGAGCGGACTAGTCTAGCCCTCCATGACTGACTAGTTCGGTCCTTCAGGACTTAGTTCCAAAAGAACTCAGACACACTCACCACGGACTAGTCCGTCCCCAAACGTACAAGTCCAAACTCACATAGAAACTCTTGGCCCGTCTAACATCGGATCAGTCCTATGTGGTCGGACTAGTCCAACCTTCCAGCCCGGACAAGTCTGACCCTGTCCATAGGGCTACCTCAACTCATCTCTTAATCTAACCAAACTTGGACTAAGAGCTCTTTGGAGATTCTCAATACTTTGACACATTGAACACACTCATTCTATGAGGATAAACACAGTGCAAGGAAATTTTAAATTCTAAATTCTACTCTTTGATTTTTCTGCCTTTTTATCCCCTTTTTCCTTTTTGAGTGTATCCAACTCCGTCCATTATTCAATCACCTGTACTCACACTTGTAATGCTCATTAGTCTCGTAAGTGTTGCCATTAATCATTAAAACCCATGAGGATTAGCCTAGATGCACTTTCAATCTCCACCTTTTTGGTGATTTGATGACAACACATTGAGGTTATTGATAAGAATATAATTGAGTCGGTTTTCATAAAGCACAAGTGTATAAAGAGCTTCCCCTGAGTGTGTGCATGATTGATTTGCAATAAAAGCAATGCACAAGAATGAGATCTATGGGAGATGTATACATTTGTGTGTTATGGTGGGGTGCCTACGTGTGATGCAAGATGTGATAAATGGAATGAAGCACGTATCTCAATTTGAATTAAGCATCATCACACATATTGAACGATAACATGATCAAAGTAAAATGATATTCAATAATATGAACATAGAGTAGCATAGTATAGCATAAAATTCATTACAATCCAAATATCAAAAGTAGCAGTGTAAGCATTACAACCCAAGTTTTTTTTTAAATAATACAAAGTCCATGGATCTAGAGAGGTAGATACTCCCCCTCAATCTCTTCGCCTTTGGCATCAAGACACCAAAAAGGAAAAGACTAAGGTAGAAAGGAGAGAACCTAAACCACTCGTTGTCGCTCTCACGCTCCTCACCACGGTCTCCATCACTTTGAGTTTCTTCATCCTCCTCCTCTCCATCATTGTCTTTATCTTCCTCTTTAGCCCCTCAATAGCGGGAGCAACACTAGAAGGTCCACCCCCACCACCAAGAAGAGCAGCCTCCGCCTCTGTAAGGTCTGGAAAAGGTGTGAAGTCTTCATCCTCGGAGTCCTCTGGGGACATAGCAATGTCCGCCTTCTCATAAAGACTTCTCAAGTATTTGTCTTGCTTCTTGGCCATCTTCTGAGTTTTGACTTCAACTTTGCGGCAAGAAGTGAATATGGACTTCAAGAATTTGAGAATAGCACTGGAAGTGTCACCGGAGGAGGAAGAGGCAGGTGCGGGAGGAGGAGAAGGCACAAAAGAGGTATCCCTCCTCGAGGCTCCGCCAATCTTCGGTACGGGAGGAGGAATTTGAGGGTGGAGTGCTCTATGCTCCATGTCCTTTACAAACTCCATCCTCGAGACTTTCTCTATCAAGCACATGATGAAGGGAGCATACCCACACGAGCGGTTGGGAGTGTGGGATATGTTGAAGATGTCGTTGTAAATATAGTCAAAAACATTGAATTTCTCATCTTCCACAATAAATCTCATCAAGTGCTGGAGGTTGCCTTGGATCATGCTTGCGTCCCCATCCTTAGGTCCTAGAGTCTTTCTCAAAATCCGATTGAGCACACCAAAGAAGGGGCGGAGAATCTTGGTTGTGGAGGGATTGTAGAAACCACTTTCGTACATGAACTCCATCTCTCCCAAATCCATAGCCTTGAGATCATGGATGGTCAACTCATAGCTTAGGAACTCCTCAAGTCCAAGAATTCTAGCAAATTCATTATGGAGGATGGAGTATTGGACTCTGTCGGTCAACCATGTGATCCTTCGATCTCCAAAAGTGAAAAAATAACATGTGGTATATGTGATGCCCGGTTCCGAAAAACGAACCAAGCTAACACATATGTGTGCCCAGGATGTTCAACACACATACACGAGTGCAATCACAAATGATATACAGATAATTACCACAGAACAAGATTAATTAATAAAATTTTTACACAAACCATATTATCCTCGAATACAACCTCTAATGAAAATTCATGACAAGTTCAACTAATGCAGTGGAAATAAACTAATTAAGCAACTAAGCAACTAAGCATAAGGGATAGCGCAGCTCCAATCAACACCACAGGCGAAGCTGACGGTAGACACGGCCTAGAACTCCGCATTATCGCCATTAAACTCCCAATCCTGACCTGCAACTGTTGGGGGGGGGATTGCAAGAGTGAGTACATGTCGTACTCAGCAAGTGTGGAAAGTATGACATGTGGCTGATTCAAATGACGACAATAATAATGGCAAAGTGCTGAAAAGTACATTAAAACATTTAAAAAGCAATATATTATATGTATGTGAAATAAACCCATCATAATCATAAGTAATATCATAATACCAATCTGAATTCACTACCATCATCAATAATTCTAGATTTCACCATTGCCAATAACCATATTCAATACCAGAAATAAATCCATAACCAACCATAACCATCCCAAATACCATCCCAATACCAAATTCCCTCTAATCATGGAAGTTGTCCAGGTGCTCATAACCGGGAGCACGGCTATCATGATAGTTTTAGACACACTCTGCAGAGGTTGTACCGCTTTACCCACGTGTTTGTGATTTCATCACCCGTCGGCGACTAAAGAACCTCCCTCATGCCAATTATACTTCCTTTGGTGTATGGCCAAGATATCACAAAATAGCCTTTAAAAAGGGATTACTAGCCTATTTAGACCCCACTGAGGTTTCACCGGTGGCGATGTCTCTCGCAGAGCACATCTTCAACCAAGGGCCCCCTCTTGAGCCATTCGGATCCCAGGGTAGTCCACCAATCATCAACAAACCCAATCCGACTACCCCTTCCCCGAGCATCCATAATGGTCCAAATAGCACTGGCAAAGCCCTAATTAATCAGCTACGCCGCACCCATACTTGGCCTCGTGGTGGCACTATAGTCCTAGCTTATTTTCGCATGAACCGGTCCTTAGGTCTAAAGCAAGCAAACCACCATAACATCCAACCCATCCACATACCAGGCTTGCTTAGATCACCCATTACCATACCGTATTGACCAGTTCACATTACCCAGAATATCATTAATGCATAATTAAATGTGTAGTGTTGTTCTCCCATCCAAGTTAATTAAGCAAAGCAAAAAGGTAAAAAGCCCTTCCCGACTCTCTACCATAAATTCCAGGCGACAAGGATGGTCAAACAATGCTAGTAAACTTCCTACCATAGGATTCCCATCAAATGGACACAAGCATGTAGTTTTGCAAACAAAACATTTATTTCAAAACAGGATCAATATGCTTCAAGGACACTTGCCTTGCTCTTGCTGTTGATTAGGATCAAAGCCTTCAAACTCTTGGTGCTGTAGATCCTCCGCGGCACACTCTAGCGCAAATCCGTCTAATCCACACAATAAACATACAAGACAAGAAACACAATCAAAGAGTGCACAAATATTACTCAATATGTCATGACATGCATGATTTATGCAAATGCAAGGTAGAACTTGTTAACAGATTGCTTTTAATGATCACTAACTAGTTCTAATAGTTTTTAACAAGTTTATACAGGTTTAGATTCGATTAGATCAAATTTTAGAATTAATTCAACACAATTTAACCAGAAAGATCGAACTAGTCCGCTATAGACCAGACAAGTCCGCCCTCTGTGAGATCAGCAGATTAGGGTTTTCTAGATCGACGTGAATTTGGAGATTAAGGGTCAAATTCACGTAAGGAAAAGAGAATAGAAGGTATACCATGTGTTTAGGAGTCCAATGAATCAAGAAACTTGGAGGTAGCACTTGGATCTTGGTGATCTAGGGTTGGTGATGAACTTGGAGATGAATTGGTGATGAAGGACGAAACTTGATGGAGATCTTGATCCTCTTTCGTTTCCTCCTCTTCTTCTTCTTGCTTGGGATCTTCTCCTCCCTCCTTGATGGTGGCTTCCCACGAACTAGGGTTTAGGGGGTGGAAAAGTGGCAAATAGATGTCAGCCCAAGGGGTGGGGTTGTTTATATAGAGGTGGAGGCTAGGGTTAGATGGATTTCGAGTTTTGGGAGGAGTAGAGGCCGGTTTAGAGTCCCACATGGGCTCTAAAAGAGTTAGACACGACGTCCCTAGGCCCACTTAGCGTGAAACCCAAGAAACAAGTCGTAAAACAAAAGATCAACTCGGAGTCAGGAAATATCGGACAAGTCCGAAAAGGACCGGACTAGTCCGAAGTCATCCAGAGAGAAAATCGGACAAGTCTGGCCAAAAATCGGACAAGTCCGACTTTAAACAGAGAGGAAATCGGACAAGTCCGCTGGAACACTGGACTAGTCCGGAAAAGTCCAGGGACTTAGCAAATTTTCAAGGATTCATGGAATATCGGACTAGTCCGCACAAAATCGGACAAGTCCGAAACTTTCCAGAGGCAAAATCGGACTAGTCCGCAGCAAAAACGGACAAGTCCGTTTTTAGTCATAGATAAATCGGACTAGTCCGCACTTTCCTGCATTTGAAGTGCGGTTTTGTTCGAAATCAATTTTAAACCTGTTCCTCTTGTTGTGGGTCAATGTTAAACATGTATATGAGTGTATATAGGGCATGATGCATGAAAATGAGGGTGTTACATTATAGAATTGGGCTATAACCTCCGTGTGCCAATTGTATTTGAATCCAAATAACTCCTTGAGTCCATGATGCTTAAGAACTATAATAACTGTGTTGAATGCTTGGTGGTTCTTCTTCTCCATGTATGACCAATCCACCCACTGAGCGCCTGCCACTGGAGTCTTCATCTTTAGGTAAACCAAGCGGTAGTAGTCATAGTGAAAGTCACACCAAGAACGATGATCCGCAGTGGCCTTCTCATACTCATGGGGATCATTCAATCTAAATTTCATTACCTTTCCTGAGCCTTTCCCTTGAAAGATGTTTCTTACATGATCCGGTTGATGGTTGGGGTCATGCATAGGTGGTCTCATCACCAAGGGTCCAATAGGGCCTTGTGGAGGTCCACTTGACCCTACGGGACAGTCTTGTATGGCCTACCCCCTACCGGCAAGGGTCTTCTTCCTTGGAGGTGCCTTCTTGACTGGCACTTTCTTCGTTGGGACCTTTGCCTTGCCTTTGGCCTTAGCTGCCCTGCTCCCTCCAGTAGCATCAGCAATTCGTTTGCCTTTGTTGGCCGCTTGGGCCTTTTCCTTCTCAACTATGGTAACAAGTCTCTTCCTCCGCCTCACTTGATCTTTAGCTGCCTGTGCTTGTGCTGCATTGCAGTCATGCTTCTTCTTTGTTCTAGCTTCACGGTGAGCTAGCTATTGAGCTATAGCCCCGTTCTCCGTTTCCCTACGGCGATACACCTCTTGACGAGCCGCCTCTTTTTCCAGATCGGAAAGAGGAGAGTCGTCGCGCTGAGACATGCTGAAAGAATGATAGCAAGAGGATATGATAACAAACAAGATATTATGATAGAAGTGCAGCAAATCCACAAAGTTAGGAGTTAACCCTATGTTAGACTGGACTTGTGTAGTCCCGGTCCGTACTAGTCCGTTCAGGAACTGACTTGTCCGTCCTTGGTCCGGACTAGTCTGACGGCTCAGTGTTAAACCCTAACTAAGCGATTGTTTTTACAAATCTCAACAAAAGGTCGTAATATTACTAGGAAAGGATCACAATGTGTTTATGAAGCAATAGGTATCCTAGTTATGGACGTAACAACCTAGAAATGAAGGATTTGAAGGGATTAGGTTCTGCTAAAAAAACATACCTTGAAGGTTCAAATCCGAGCAAAACACCAGATTGTAGGGAAGAGAAGTCCGAGGAGTGACTTCTCAAGACTCCAAAGAGTGGAAGGCACAAATTGTTTGAGGATTTTGGTGGATGAACTAAAAAATCTCCAATGGGGGCATTTTTGAGAGGGGCACGCATTTTAAAACATTTGAGTGGAATGGGAGGAGTCGGGCCCAGTGCTTCGGTTATATTCCCAAGGTCCAGACTAGTCCGGTGGGGAAACCAGACAAGTCCGGTCATCTGACCAGGTCTGGATTTAACTAGCAGTCAGGACTTGTCTAGTAGGCCAGACTTGTCCAACTCCTGTGCTGGACTAGTCCGGTCCTAGACAGCAAATCCATATATATATATATATATATATATATATATAAATATATATATATATATATATATATATATATATATATATATAGAGAGAGAGAGAGAGAGAGAGAGATTTGCAAGGAATCATCCATATTGTCGGTACCCTGCGTACCGGGTACCCCATGATACCGCATGAAAAGCCACGGAGTTCCACCCGTCCGAGTTGAAGATCTTTGAAGGCTCCACGTGTCCCGCAACCTGGACCCGCCTCCCTCATTAGGGTAGCTCCGATGTTGCCACGTGTAAAGCAAAGCCGGACCTAACTCCTTGTATAGGAAAGCTCCGGTCGTGTCATGTGTCCAGTGACCCCGAACTAACCCTCAGTAGAGGGAAGCTCCGGTGCTGCCACGTGTACAGCAGCTCCTGACGTGCCTCCCCATAGTGGGAAGCTCCAGAGCTGCCACGTGTCGAGCTGCCGGACCTAAGCCTGCAACGGGAAGATAAACATATCTCCAACGGTACGGACATTCAAGGGACAGTTAAAGCTACTGTTATAAGACCTGATTACGTGTCATTAATGCCATGTTAATGACACACGATCATATGACCTTTAGTACCGGTAACGCCGCCATTAAGATGCATTATCACTATTAAATGTACTTAATACACACAGATCATGTATTAGGTAATTTAACACTACCGGGGCCACATGTCGGGCCAGCGGACAATGTAACAGCCTGTCCTTGGACTATAAAAGGGTTGCACTGCACGGTACAAGGGGACAAGCCCGATCAAGCGCTCACACACACATACTCATGCATACAACAACCACCCGTGGAGTAGGGTATTACGCTAAGGCGGCCCGAACCACGTAAAAATCCTTGTGTCACTGTCTTGATCTCACGCGCACCCCAACCAATCACGAACCTCTGCAGACTACGATCTAGTAGTACCTAGGGAAGTGTCGATCACACACTTTGACATTTGACGCGCCTGGTAAGGGGAGCCTTGAGATTTCAAGATGATGAACTCTGCGGCAGCATCGTCCAACAGCAACGCCGGACAGCCTGCCGGAGGAAATCCCTTCAATGCTCAACAACCAGCTGGCGCTAATGTCCCGAGGGGTGTTGCTGCACCACCACCACCTGCTCTAGCTGCCAACACGAGACAAATGGATGGTGCCTTCGTGTCGGTAACTGCATCGACTAACAACCCGAAGAACGTGCTAATCGCTGCGCGTACTCTCCTCTAGCGGCTGGAGCTCCTCCGACAGTCATGGAACAATGGTAAACTGATGTCAAACATCTGGTTGTAGTCACAGTCGATGCCATCAGTAACCAAGGCCTGCCCACTGCTGGGCAGGCAACCTCAAAGCGGAGGACCTTTTCTGGTAGACTTGGTCCTCAAGTTTCACAGCACAGGAGACCTGCTGTGTCCCAACAAGTGACGTCGTTGCCCTCCGGGGCACGTCGTACTCACAATGCGTCGAGACTCTCGACGCATGATCTACGGTCGTAGCTCGATCAAAGATACAAGCAGCAGGACGACCGCGTCCACATCGAGCGTGCTCGTGAGAGGCGAGAGGCTCGGGAAAACCCATCTCCTTTGGGATTAGGGGGCGACTGTTCAGCCCTGGCCATGCACCTACGCATGGTCCGATGGCCGCAAACGTCCCGACTTTATTTGCCGGAGAAGTACGATGGCACTGTCAATCCCGTCGAGTTCCTCCAAATCTACTCCACTGCCACTATCGCGGTGGGTGGCTATGAGGCGGTGATGGCCAACTACTTTCCTGTGGCTCTGACTGGGACAGCCAGGTCCTAGTTTATGAGCCTCCCACCTGACTCCATCAACAGTTGGACAGAGCTATGCCACCAGTTCACCACCAACTTCGGGAGTTCTTACACCCAGCTGGCATAGAACTGGATCTGTTTGTCGTACAACAGAAATCAGGGGAGTCGCTACAATCGTTCATCCATCATTTTTCCCAGGTACGGAACACAATTCCTTCCATCTCCAATTGAATGTAGCCTAGAGGGGGGTGAATAGGCTTTTTGAACCTGAAACACTTAGCAAACTGATCAAACATAGAGAAATCGGACTAGTCCGGTAGGGTGCAGACTAGTCTGGTGTGTGCAGACTAGATTGATCAAGTTTGATCAATGATTTTGAACCAGGTACTTTATGGAGCAAAAATTAAGTTGTAAATTGAATGTATTGCTTCAATGAAACTAGATGTGGCACATGTTAACTTTAGATTCAAAGTTTTAACACAAATTGAACTAGATTAAGCAAACCCTAGATTACGATGAATTGAAAGAACAAAAACAATGGACATAATGATTTTTATTCCGTGGTTTGATTCCACAGAGGAAATCTACATCCACGTTGAGGAGCCCATGAAAGGATCGGGTCTTCACCAACCCTACCCTCGTCGAATCGCCACGGAGGCCGATTCTCTTCCACTAGTCACAAAGGGGTAAGATAACCGAGTTCAAGGGGCCTTCTCACAAGTTCAGGGCTCCCCAAGATTTACAATTCAAACACCACCAAACACACTCGAAAAGTATGCAATGAAACAACGAGAGTGTGTGAGAGAATCAAACCCAAAAGCTCAAATCGTGAAGAACATGTCTCTCCTTTGATCTATGGTTTATCCTCAAGGATTTGATCTTTCTTACGTTGGATTGTGTGGAGAGACGTGTTTCCTAGGCTCTTGGAGAGTGTGACGGCGCAGGGGGTCGAGAGTGATTAATTAGGGGCCGTACACCTCTATTTATACTAGGGTTTCCAAAGGTTACCGTTAGGGTTCGCGATGTCTAGACTAGTCCGTGGTGAACTTCGGACTAGTCCGGTGTGTGGCGTGTGGTAAACCTCAAGTGTCCTAATGGACTTGTCCGGAAAATGTTGGACTAGTCCGTTTTTGTCTCTGGAGATGTTTGGACTAGTCCGACACATATCGGACTAGTCCGACCGTGGTGAAACCCTTAGTGAATTGAGGACAAGTTCGCACTTGGAGGACTTATCCAATTTTAGTCGGAGAGGATATCGGACTAGTCCGGATAAGATCAGACTAGTCCAGTGTCGTGGAATTTTGAGGGGTGAAGGACTTGTCCAAAGTAGGTCAGTGGGGATTTTAGACTAGTCTGTGGAATATCGGACTTGTCCAATATTGATCAGAAGGATTATCGGACTAGTCCGATGCGGACAAGTCCACACTGGGAGGATTTGTCTGATCCTGGACAGAGAGGTTATCGGACTAGTCTGGTGAACATCGGACTAGTCCGGACCTATGTAAACTTGTGCAGTGAGAGTGATTTCTTTTGTTTGAGCTCTTGGGGTATGTTTCTCCAACACACTCCATGCACAAAAAAAATTATATCCATCTTCTTGAGCTCTTTTCAACTTGATTCTTCACTCTCCTTTCTTTTTGCACTTTCTTCATAATTTCATTGAAACTTGTGCTCACCTCAACAATTTTGTTAGGATCTCATTTGTTTGTCATAAATCAACCAAAACCCACAAGGGGTGCCTAGATGCACTTTCAATCTCCCCCATTTTGGTGATTGATGACAACCAATTGAGATTTCACAAATATGACTAAAAATCCAAATTTTCATAAAGTGTGCACATATGAGCTTGGAACAAGTTAAGCAATGAAAACATAAGACATATGTGCACTCTTTATGGTGGGGAGCAATAATAGTGATGATGATGAGGTAAAAGAATACTCATAACAACAACAAGCATATATGTCAATCTCAAGCATAAACATAGATTGCATCACAGACTCATCAAAAACTTCATAATCATGACTTAGAACCAAAATAAGAGCATAATGACAGTTTTACAATCCAAAAGCATGACAGAGATCAGTTTTACAATCCAAAAGCATAACAAAAATCAGAAGATGCAAATGAGGCTCTCGTCTCACAAACTACATAGTCCTAGTGACTCTCCCTCAATCTCTCCCCCTTTGGCATCAAGGCACCAAAAAGAAGGAGAGGAGGGATCTAGAGGTCGTCGCAGGCCCATTCCTTGCTGTCGGTCCGCTCGTCGTCTTCATCTTCAGGTTGCGGAGGAGGAGGAGAGGATCCACTTGATGTGCCCCCAATGCCAAAATAGGCAAGTTCAGAAGGTGAAAGGGGTGGAAGCTACGAGAAGTCATAGGGAGAGTCCTTGGAGATGATAGGAGATCTAATGGGCTCAATCTCCAGCTTCTGGCAGATTTGCTTGACATTTTGTTTTATGTATCTCATATCCTCCTTCATTGCCTTGTTCAACTTATGGATTCTCACTTCAGCCTTCTTGCAGGAGCCAAAGATGGCAACCAAGTACTTCAAGATGCCACTAGGGGACCCCTTCTTGGAAGTAGTAGCTCCTGTACTTTATGGGGGTCTTGTTTTAGCTTGGGCCCTCCTGGGAGCCTCCTCACTAGATACAGGAGATGGAGCAGTTGGGAGAGTGGCTTGGGAAGGCTTCTGAGGCCTCAGGGAAGTGTGCTCCACATCCTTCACGAACTCAATTCCTGTGACTTTCTCAATCATAAACATGGGGTAGGGCGCATAACCACAAGAACGGTTCGGTGTGCAGGAGATATTCACCATATCATTCCAAATATAGTCGAAGATATCAAACTTCCAGTTCTTGATTATCACCTTCATCAGTGTCCTTAGGTAGCCTTGGACACTTCCTGCATTTTTATCTTTTGGAGCTATGGTCTTTCTCAGCACCCTGTTGAGAACCATGAAGAATGGCTTCATGATGTTGGTTAATGGAGGGTTGTACTTTAGGCGAGTATCATAAAGCAACTCCATCTTGTCCTTCTCCAGGACGCCAATGTTATGGATGATGAGCTCATTGCTGCCAGTGTCCTCAAGATGCAGCAGTCTTGCAAACTCATCATAAGTAATAGTGTACTTGGATCCGTGAGTCATCCAAGTCACCCTCTCCTCTTCATCACTAGAAAAATAGCAGGTTGCATAGAATTGGGATATTACTTCATCATTCCAGTTTCACCTGAACACAAACAAGTCTTTGAGCCCATGCCTCTCCACAGCTTGTATCACTTCATCAAAGGCTGGGCAGCTCTTCCTCTAAAAGTGTGTCCAGTCGGTCCACTGGCTTCGGACCACCGGAGTCTTCATCGTGAGGTACACGAAACTGTAGTAGTCCGTGTGGAAGTTGCACCAGAACCTTGCATCAGCTTCCTTTCTGGATCTGTTGTACTAGTCAATTTGCCTGAGCTTTGAAGTGACATCGCTCCCTTTGCCATTTAACTTTTCTTCATTGGGGTCTGTGTTCCCCTGCCTCAGAGCACTCATCTGGAGAGGGCCAATGGGACCGGTGGCGATCCCTTTCCCTTTGCTCTTAGTTTCGCGAGGAGCTGCCAAGCTGGGACCAGCTGCATCCTTTCCTATGGATGTGGGCTTCTTGGCCACATCCTTTCGCTGCACCTGAGGTGGAGTGGGCGACAGATCAGCGGCATGGTGTTGCCTCTTATTGCTTTGGCCCGTCGAGGACCGAAGCAAAGACTCTCGGTCCAACTCGGCCTCAAAATCGGAGATTTCATCATTGGAGCTCAACATTGTCCTGACAAGAGTATTATACAATGCAATGGATGAGAATTGATGGAAAGGAAACACATTGAGTAGTAGGTTGAGTTCTGTTAAAGATCAGACTTGTCCGGTGCTAAAATGTGGACAAGTCCGGTTCTATCTAGACTGGACTAGTCTGATGTTCAACAGTTCAGACCCTAACAATAAGATTAATGGTGGTTCTCAATGCGAAGATAGCTCAATAGAGATGTAATACAACAAGGAATCATGTGCTAACAAGTAGAGCTAAGCTATTTGGTCCACAATACAAGAAATCAAAGGTTCTAGTGTTTTGGAGAAAGTTTACCAAAATCCTTCGATTCTTGAGGTTGGAGGCGTTGTTGGTGCGGACAAGTCCATGGTCTTCGATCCCCTTGCGATGAAGATTGTTTTCCATGGAGATTTGAAGAGATTTGGTGGAGAAATCGCCAAATGGCCCTGGGGGCGCTCGAGTGGAGAGAGAGAGTATGAAAGAAGTTGTGAGGATGAATAGGATTAGGGTTTGGTGGCCCTAGGGTTATGGAGTCGAAAAATCAGACTAGTCCGTGGTCAACCGGACTAGTCTGGACTACTGGACCTCTATGGACTAGTCTGCAGTGTGCGGACTAGTCTGGGCAACCACGGACTAGTCCGTGGTCACCAGAACAGAATCATTTATCCCATTTGCATATATTCGAAGGTGCTTACAAAGAAAATAGGGAGACAAAACACACAAATAATCTTGATGAATATGATCAGTAAACATACAACAATCAAGCTATGACCATAATTCACCAAGATCAAATAATTGAAATAGTTTTTCGAAGAAAATAGAGAGAGATGATTTTTATAACACAATCAATGTATTCTGAATGAGCCATAAAAGTATGCAAGTTTTCAAGCCATGTTCCGAGCATCAAGGATATTTAGTTCATTTCGGAGCTCGCAAAAACGTTTTTCATCAAGTGGCTTGGTAAATATGTCAGCTAGTTGCTTTTCGGTGTTGACATGAGAAATGGTTATGTCGCCTTTCATTTAGTGGTCTCTCAAAAAGTGATGTCGGATGTCTACGTGTTTGGTCCTAGAGTGCTCAACGGGGTTATGGGCAATTTTAATGGCACTCTCATTATCACAAAGGAGTGGAATACGACTCATATTGTAACAATAATACCTTAGAGTTTGTCGCATCCAAAGGAGTTGCGCAGAACAACTCCCAGCTGCAACATACTCCACTTCGGTCGTGGATAGGGCAATGGAGTTTTGTTTCTTGGAGGACCAAGAAACTAGGGATCTACCTAGGAATTGGCATGTACCGGAGGTACTTTTTCTATCTACTTTTCATCCGACATAATCTGCATTGGAGTATCCAATGAGATTGAATTTGGAACCTTTAGGACACCAAAGGCCTAGGTTGGGTGTATGAACTAAGTATTGCAAGATTCTTTTTACGGCTTTCAAATAAAACTTCTTAGTATTGGCTTGAAATCTTGCACACAAACATACACTCAACATAATGTCAGGCCTAGATGCACATAAGTAAAGTAGGGATCCAATCATGGAGCGATATACCTTTTGATCCACACTTGGTCCGTCTTCATTGAGATCCAAGTGTCCATTTGTTGCCATGGGAGTCTTTATAGGCTTCGCCTTGTCCATTCCAAACTTCTTGAGTATGTATTGAGTGTACTTGGTTTGGCTTATGAGTGTCCCTTCCTTTTGTTGCCTCACTTAGAATCCCAAGAAGTATCGCAGTTCTCCAATCATAGACATCTCGAATCTATCTGTCATAATCTTACTAAATTCTTCACGAAAGGATTTGTTAGTTGAACCAAATATGATATCATCAACTTAGATTTGACAGACAAATAACTCATTGTCAAAATGCTTAGTGAACAATGAATAACCAGCTTTGCCAATCTTAAAACCATTTTCAATTAAAGAATCTCTAAGGCACTCATACCAAGCTCTAGGAGCTTGTTTGAGGCCATAGAGAGCCTTACGCAGTTTGAAAACGTGGTCGGGGAATTCTTTTGATCTTCGAATCCGGGGGTTGCTCCACGTACACTTCCTCCATGATTGGTTCGTTAAGGAAGGCGCTTTTCACATCCATTTGATAGAGCTTGAAATCATGGTGAGTAGCATATGCAAGTAATATTCTAATCGATTCAAGCCTAGCTACGGGAGCAAAGGTTTCATCAAAATCCAAACCTTTGACTTGTGAATACCCTTTGGCCACAAGTCGCGCCTTGTTTCTTGTCATCACCCTGTGTTCATCTTGTTTGTTGCAGAAGACCATTTAGTGCCGACGATGTTGAACTTGGACCTTTTGACAAGTTCCCACACCTCGTTCCGTTTGAAGTTGTTCAATTCTCCTTGCATTGCTACCACCCAATCCGGATCTTTCAATGCATCTTCAACCTTGTGAGGTTCCAAAGAGGATACAAACGAGTAATGTTCACAAAAATTAGCAATTCGAGATCTAGTTGTTACTCCCTTTTGGATGTCACCGATTATGTTGTCAATGGGGTGATATCTTTGGATGCATTGGTGTACTCTTGGATGTGGCACTTGTGATCTTGAATCTTCATGGTCATCTTCTTATCCCCCTAGATGGTTGCCCTCATTGATTTGTTGGTCACCTTGATCTTCATGAGGTTGATCTTGTGTAGAAGCCGCCCCTTGATCCATTACCTCCACTTGCGGTTCATCTTCTTCATTTTCATTTGGAGGTGGCGCTTGTGGTCGAACATCGCCCAACGTCATTCTTCTCAATGCTTGATATGGAGCTTATTCTCTATCTAGCACACATTGATCAACTTGCTCTTCTTCAGAGCCGTTAGTTTCACCGAACACTACATCACGTGCTACTTCAACAATTCCGGAGACCTTGTTGAAGACACGATAGACGTAAGAGTTCAAATCATAGCCAAGCAAGAAACCTTCATCGGACTTCGAAGCGAACTTTGAAGTCCTAGGTTTCTTGTTCAAGATATAACATTTAGAACCAAAAACTCGAAAATAGGAAATATTAGGCTTGTTACCGGTGAGTAGTTCATATGACATTTTCTTGAGTAGGCGATGAAGATAGAGACGATTTATGGCGTCACAAGAAGTTTTGACCGAGCCCAAAATCGATCCAAAGTCTTGTACTCATCAAGCATTGTCCTCGCCATCTCTATGAGGGTTCGAATCTTCCTTTCGGCTACTCCATTTTGTTGAGGGGAGTACCATGCTGAAAATTCATGTTTTATGCCTTCTTCGTCTAGGTACTCCTCAACTTGGGTGTTCTTGAAATTCGTGCCATTGTCACTTCGTATTTTCTTGATCTTCAATGAAAACTCATTTTGGGCACGCTTGAGAAACTTCTTGAGGATTCCTTGAGTTTCTATCTTATCATGCAAAAAGAAAACCCATGTGAAGCACGAAAAATCATCAAGAATAACTAAGCCATATTTGTTACCGCCGATGCTTATGTAAGCAATTTAACCAAATAGATCCATGTGAAGTAGCTCGAGTGGTCTTGTCATTGTCATGATGTTATTCGCGGGATGAGGTGCTCCTACTTGCTTCCCGGCTTGGCACGCGCTATGTTGGTATTTCTTAACACCAAAGAGTTATCCGCAAGTGCATGAAAATATCGTTGTAGCACTTCCCCTTAAGGAGTATTCCCAAGGGTATCGAATCCAAAGAACGTGTGTGCTAATCTTTCGAACGTGCTCACCCAAGGACAAAAAGTTGTTTGGTAGGCAAGGAACATAGAGGATTTCAAAGTATTGATCCTAATTCAAGGTAGTTTGCAGTAGATGCTTTCTTCGGGCACGGGCTTACTCCTAGCAATACTAGGACGACTCCCGCCAAGAGCCTATGGCATAGCCGAACGTGGAGGATTACGAAGGACAGATAGGACTGTCACCACCTACTGCCTACCTCTTCAATCCGTGGGTCTACGAGATATCCACTGATGATTTATAACCTAAGCACCACACTTACGTTCTAAATCACTACTCTAGTTGTTTCAAACACAAATCTACAACTAGAGCCTCTAATGAATTAAAGCAGTGAACCCACAAGTAACTACTTGTGCAAACTACTAAGAATAAGAGACCAAACTTGTATTGAATTCACAAAGGCTTACTTGATTGAGTAAAACCTTTGTAGGCGTACAAGTGTAGAAGAGGGACTTGACAAGCCCAAGCCTCCTTCTCCTAGACCCTTTACTACGCTCCCCTTCTACTTTGGTAGCCTCTAGGACTACTCTAAACCTTTGGAGTATAGCACTATTCTCAACTTTTAGTGTGTGTGAGAAGTGAGGTGAGGGGGTCTATTTATAGGTGGAGAAGGGTCGGTTCCCACCACAATTAACGCGCGAATCAGTCACCATTGACTCCTGGGACCTGGGAGGAGCCAACACGTGTCATTTGATCGGGTTTGGCGCCAGGAAGGGGTCGGCTGAACCCCTAGTTCGGCCGACCTGGTCAAGCCTCCCCTCGGGGAGTGCTTCCTCCAGGTGGCTTCCAGGTGGGCCTCCTTGATGTATATGGGTGCAACACTGTTGGATCTCCTCGTATTCTTCTGTTTGTGGGCCATTTGATCCATGTGTTGCCACGTGTCATCGCCTGATTCATTGAAATCCATTTTCATGGATTCATCCCTGCATGTTTTGGTATTTTGGGTAATAATTCACCAGCATACAAACAAACACCAACACTTGTGGAATTGGGTTAGTGTATAGCCCTACCACTATGTTTTGTGTTTCTTTTATGCACATTATGAGGTGAATTGACGGTCAAAATATGGTACTTATGGACCGTCAACAAACTCCCTCACACTTAGTCCTTTGCTCGTCCTCGAGTGAAGGCAAGATGAACTAGAGTGTTGTCATGAATTTGCTATAAGGTAGAAAATAAGGATACTAGATATTTCAACTTTTACCTGAATTCATGGATCCCCTTTGTGTATGTGGCTACCACATCAATCTTGGGTGTTTGAAAAGTGGAACAGTTAGAATGAAGTTCCTTTGGATCATTCTCTGCTGAAATGATTTGGCAATTGCTATATTTGAAAGTCATAGGAACATTTGCCCTCGCCTTCTCGATCGAAATCTCTCAAATATCTCAAAGTGTTTGAGTCCTCACCATGGCATGTTTTGCCGATTCTTGTCCCTATACTAAAAGTGGCTATATCTGGAGCTTGGTAGGGATGAATGTGGCACACATTTGCAATGCATATGTTACTAAGTCAAAAACTTGATCCTGTGACAGACTTATGCAATGAACAAAGTGAAGGGAAAATTCTTGTGCACATGAATGGAATGGAGGGGTGAGGTGATAACTCCCATGGATTTGCTCTTTTTTTTAAGGATGAAACATGATTACTTTTTTTTGAGCACTTTTACTCTTTTTCAAGAGTGGATGCTTTTTCTTTTTTCTTGTAGCCATGTCTTCTACTCCTTTTTATTTTTAGAGAGGCTTTCATTTGTATTGTATGGAGTTTCTTTTTGACGGATGGGTAATCGATGGATGCAAACTCTCAATGTGAGGAATTTGGCATGAATGGAGTGCACAAGAGTTTTCAATTCAAAAAGTTCATGCATGTCACTCAATTGGGTCACGGGTTTGACAAAGTTCAATGAAAAACAAAGTGGCATATACTTGTGGTTTTCAATAAATGTATCATATGGCCTTGGTGGGTATATAGATTTCCAATGAGAAATTTAGGCAAAGTTCAAGACTTTTCAAATAGTTACAAATGTCAAAATCAATTTCAAGCAAAAGGATGATTTCTAAAGAACTCATTTACCATATCACACTAGTCAAATACCTAGATCATGTGTTTTTTCCTATTGAATTATGGGAATCATAAACAAGGTAATGAATTGAAATATAAAGTATTCAAATTTTCAGCTTAAGCAAATTCTTGACTACCATTTTTTTTTCAATTTGTTGAGTTGATTCATTTTAGATATGCAATGAAAAATATGAAATCAACTCAAACAGCAGGGTAGCACATAAAATTGGGGAAAAGAAATCCAAACTAATTTTCTGGAGCGAAACGGAGTCGTACGGTGCAGAAAAAAAGTCGGCCGACCAGGGGGTTCGGCTGACCTCCTGTTGGCTCTTCTATGGCTCTGTTTCATCGTGTCGTATTGCTCATTCGATCGCGATGTGTTTTGATATGCAACGTTGATTTTTTCACGTTGGGATTTCGTGACTTGGAGACATGTTTCCCCCACACTTGTTTCCTGAATTCTTTATTCAACAAAATAAACTAAAGGGGGAACTTTACCGTTGTTAGATGAACTGGTAAGTTCACTTTATTGAAATAAAAATATGGGGATGCTGTCGGGACATCTAAACTATGGAGCGTTGTAGATGTCGGGCTCCCCGACGGCATTGCACAAGTGCCGCAGTTTGGCGCTCATGCCACGGCGAACACCGTCAATATCCTACTTGAGGGCCATGATGTCGTCTTTCAGTTCCGCCCTCTCGATGCGCCCTTCAGCCACCAAGTCAGTCAGCTTCTTGTTCTCCAAGCAGAGAGAAGCGAACTCCTTGGTCAGCCGTGCCACTTTAGGGGCACGAGGAGGGTCCTCATGACTGCCCACAAACTGACCAGGTGGTCCGTTGATGGCAGGTGGTGGGACATGTCGTCTAATCTTGGAGGGCGACGAGCCCATCGACTCCTCCATCGCCAGATTATCCACGCACTTGAATAGGCCCTTAGCGTAGCCTCCTTCGGGTTTGCGCACCCCGTGGATAAGAAAGCGATCTCCCATGTGTTCTGGCGAGGTACAGGTGGGCGTCTTGTAGTGGTGGCTCACTACATCGCCCTTCTTAGTCTTTAGTGTGTACATGAACTCCGCGCCGGGCAGCAACGATGGGAGAGACTCATCTTTTCCGTGGAAAAGACATGTCTTGGCTAGGTTCAGTCCAGCCAAAATCGGACGGCATGGCATCATCGACTTCATCGGCGTTCTCCATGGGGAGAGCGACCGAACAGCGCTACGAGGTGTAGGGCTGCGCCGGCGCGGAGTCGTCGCAGGCGGGATCATGGCAAGGGGCTTGACATCGATCGCCATGACGGACTCCAAGGCGAGGGAAGTTTTGTCGTTGGCCGGCGTAATGTCCCCGCTCAGGTTGAAGGTTGAGCTGGAGGAGGCGTGAGGCACAATCTTCTTGTCGGCTGTGACGAGGATGGGAGGAAGATGATGATTCAATGAGGTGTATAACTTTCCTCTCTGTTTCCGTCCTTTAAGTAGGTGGGGAACGACGCGTTTCACTGAGGATTTTATGGAGGATATCGAGGATGATCAACACGAGAAAACAGAATGCGAACGACGCGAAGGGAGAGTCGGCCGACCCCCTTCTGGCTTCGTTCGGGCAACATTTTCTCGGGTCGATTAAATGGGCCTCATAGATGAAGAATTGGATGGGCCCATTAGTTGTACGTGGAGAATTTAAACAGAATTGAAAGAAATGGCATGGAAATCGATTAGATTTACCACGTCAAATTCTTTTTCTGTATCCTTTTGGGAATCGAGAAATAATTTGAGTCAGTGCCCATTCACTTTGAATAGTTGACCGTCATCACCTTGGAGTGTGATTGCTCCATAGGATGAAGTCTCTACTACAGTGAAGGGTCCTTCCCATTTACTTCTAAGCTTCCCATGTCCAAAGAGTTTAACCCTAGAGTTAAAGAGTAAAACTTTATCTCCAGGTTTGAACTCTTTCGGCGTAATCCTCTTATCGTTCCATCTTTTGGTTCTCTCTTTATAAATTCTAGCATTGTGGTACGCCTTATCTCTCCAATCCTCCAGCTCAGAGATTTGTTTCAATCGGTGATTTCCAGCTTTGTTAAGATTCATGTTCCACTGCTTGATGGCCCAATATGCTCTATGTTCCAATTCTACGGGAAGATGGCAAGTCTTCCCATAGACAAGTTGGAAAGGAGACATGTCGATAGGTGTCTTGTAGGCAGTACGATATGCCCACAATGCGTCGGGTAGCTTTTGCTTCCACCCCATTCCCATTTCCAAGACAGTCTTTTGTAGAATATTCTTAATTTGCTTATTAGATGTTTCTGCTTGACCATTTGTCTGTGGGTGGTATGGTGTAGCAATGTTATGTTGGACTCCAAGTTCCCTTAAAAAGTTCTGGAAGGTCTTATCTATGAAATGAGACCCTCCATCACTTATGACCATACGGGGAGTTCCAAAGCGTGGGAAAATGATCTCATGGAACAGTTTTCTTGCTTTCTTGGAATCAGCATTTTTGCATGGCAATGCTTCTACCCATTTTGACACATAATCGACGGCAACCAGAATATACTCGCAATCATAAGACCTAGGAAAAGGTCCCATGAAATCAATACCCCATACATCAAATAATTCCACTTGGAGATTGTATGTTAGGGGCATCACATCGCGAGCAGAGATTCCTCCATGCTTCTGGCATTTCCAACATCTGCAAATGAATTCCTTGGTATCTTCATACATTGAAGGCCAGTAGAATCCACTCTGCCAGATCTTTTCCTGAGTACGGTAAACACCGTAATGGCCGCCATAGGGGCCATCATGTCATTTCTCTATAATTTTGGTGCCTTCGATTGATGGGACGCACCTTCTAAGAAGGCCATCGACACATACTTGATAGAGGTAAGGGTCATCCCAAAGGTGTCTACGACTCTCATAAGAGAGTTTCTTTTTGTTCTCCCTTGGTGGTACGTATCCCGTGACCTTGCTCACGATATCCGCATACCAAGGGTGAGAGTCTGTCACCTTGGGGAGCATATCATCTCGTAGGAAGTCATTGATAGGTATGTCCATGGTTTGTGTGACTTCCATACGTGAAAAATGATCTGCTAATGAACTCTCTACTCCATTCTTATCTCTTATTTCCAGATCAAATTCTTGGAGTAGAAGAATCCATCGAATTAGCCTGGTTTTAGCATCCTTATTGGTAAGCAGATATTTCAAAGAAGCATGGTCTGTGTAGACTATGACCTTTGCTCCAACCAAATAGGATCTAAACTTGTCGATAGCAAAAACTACTGCTAGGAGCTCTTTCTCAGTTGTGTCATAATTGAGTTGGGCTCCTGTTAGAGTTTTGCTAGTGTAGGCTATTGTGTGATTCTTTTTATCTTTGGTTTGTCCTAAGATTGCACCGACAGCAAAGTCACTGGCATCACACATGATTTCGAATGGCAGCGTCCGATTAGGAGGTTGGATAATTGGAGCTGAGATGAGTGCCTTTTTGAGTATATCAAATGATTTAAGGCATTCATCATCGAAATCAAAGGGAGCTTCTTTAGCAAATAGGTTGGTGAGGGGTCTAGTGAATTTGGAGAAATCCTTGATAAATCGTCGGTAGAACCCCGCATGACCTAAAAAGCTGCGGATTCCCTTAACATTGATAGGAGGTGGAAGTTTTTCAATAACATCAATTTTAGCTTTGTCCACCTCTATCCCTCTCTCGGACACCAATTGTCCAAGAACGATGCCTTCCTGGACCATGAAATGGCACTTTTCCCAATTAAGCACAAGGTCCTTCTCCTGGCATCTTTGTAAGACCCTGTATAAATTTTCTAGACAATGATCAAAAGTTTTTCCATAGACGGAGAAATCGTCCATGAAAACTTCCATGATATCCTCGATCATGTCTGAAAATATAGACATCATGCATCTTTGGAAAGAGGCATGAGTGTTACACAATCCAAAGGACATACGCTGGTAGGCATAGGTCCCTTAAGTACATGTGAACGTGATCTTACTTTGATCATCGGGATGGATAGGAATTTGATGATATCCCGAATACCCATCAAGGAAATAGAAGTAGGAGTGTTTTGCCAATCACTCTAACATCTCATCGATGAAGGGCAATGGAAAATGGTCTTTCCTTGTTGCCTTGTTAAGTTTTTGGTAGTCAATGCACATACTCCATCCCGTGACAGTCCATTGAGGAATTAATTCATTCCTCTCGTTTTGAACGACCGTCATACCTCCCTTCCTAGGCACTACTTGAACTGGACTTACCCATTCACTATGAGGAACAGGGTAAATAATCCTGACATGCAGAAGTTTCAAGACTTCTTTATTGACAACTTCTCGTATCGCATTATTCAATCGCCTTTGAGGTTCCATTGAGGGGACACTCTCAGGGTCAATAGGAATATGACGGGTGCATAACGCTGGACTAATTGCCTTGAGATCCTGAAGTGAATATCCAAAAACAGCTCTATGCCTTTCTAACATGGCTATGAGTTTGAGTGTTTCATCATCTGAAAGCTTGTCACTTATAATTACAGGGGCTTCAAAATCGCCATTCAGAAAGGCATAACGTAGGCCTGGAGGTAGAATCTTGAGCTCAACAGGAGGTTTTGGGGAGGGCTCTTCTCTTGGCAAGTCAATTTCCTCCTGAAATTCATCCTCCTCTTGGACGAAGTCTTCTTCTCCTTTAATTTTAGGGGGTTCTAAAAATTGAAGAGTCCTAACCTCCTCCATTGGCTCATCTTAGATGGGAGATTCTGCAGATGTATTCTTTGAATGTAGAATATGCATGGAGAAATTTCTCACTCCAAGATTGATATTGAGGCTTCCTTCCAAAGGAACTTCCATGAGGAATTTCTCTATGGGAATCCCTATCATGATGTCGAAATCTTGGATTTTGGACACAAGAAAATCTAGGAGAGCCTCAACATCTTTGTGTCTAACAGACACTTGTTGCAGAACCCCACATCCTTCAAGAATGGTTCCGAATGAATCTCGGAAGGATTTGCGTGTTGGTGCCAATGGCACATCGCCAAGAATGGCGAGAGCACAAGAATCGGAAATGAGATCTGCTCCAACAGTAGGGTTGTATAGGATTCTCATTGGTGTCCCTCTAATAGAACATAAAATGCTAGCCAAAGGTGAGGTCATCCGACGAATTTCGGGTGAATTCTCGACTTCAGCTGTCCACTCTCTACTTAGGATAGAGGTCAACTCCTTGACCGTCTGACGGACGAACACCCCGTCAGGTGGTTCAGGTGGAGTTGGTGGCAATGAAGGATTCCTATAGCAGCAATACTTCGAGGTATTTCCATAATCTTCAAAAAGCTCTTCCTCGAAGTAAAATGGAAACTGCGAGAGTTGACTTTCTTCTACATATGTAATCTCAGGTTCGGGAGAGGATTCCTCTGGCAAGGCTTGGAGTAAACAAGAAATGGGTTCATCCTTGTCCAAGAGTGTATCCTCTGTTCTTGACACGACTTCCTCTTAGGGAGGCTCATTAAGACCCATAATGAAGGAAGGATTTTCTAGAATTCTGTCCAGAAGATCCTTACCTTCTGCTGGAGTCTTATGGGGGAAAGATCCTCCAGCCGTAATGTCAAGATATAGGGCAGACTCTTTGTTTAATCTCATGAAGAAATGTTGCAAAAGCATTGGATTATGGATTAACAAATCTGGGCCAGAAATTTTCAAAAGAGAAAATCTGTCCCAAGCTTCACCTATGGATTCCTTCTCCATCCGCTAGAAGCATAATACTTCTGTAACACCCTCAATTTTCGCATCATGCATTGCATACATGTTCATGCATTAAGTATTAATAGAATAAAAGGAAAATGATAAACCATACATATATGGTGTAGCAAAAAGAAGAAATAGAAAATAATAATTATAGCCTAAAACATGTATTAGGAAATAAATATAAAATAATAATAATAATAATATATAAAAATAAATATATATAAATAAATTATATAATAATAAATATATACATATATAAAATAATAAATAAATAAAATGAATAAGATAAATAAAATAACAAAAATATAAATAATAAAATATATTATAATAATAATAATATAAAAAGAAAAAAAAAGAAAAGGGGCCACTGCCGTCCAGGCCAAACCGGCCCAGCCCGTAGCGCCCCGGCCCCAGCACCGCACAGCCGCCCGACGCGCCCCGACCCCGCCCGCTGGGTCCCGCCGACTACACGCCCGACCGACTCGGTCCCCTGGCCCGACCGTGTCCTGCCGCCTATAAATACGTACGTAAGGCTCCGTAGGTTTTCCCGATCCCAGAAAACGCCGCCGCCTCCACGAGAAAAAAGCCCCGCCGCCAGCAACAGGAAAAAAGGCACTAGAGGGCTGCGCCACAGGGAAGAAAAGGAAGAAAAAGGAGGGGAAGAAGAGGAGGAAAAAGAGGAGGGCGCCGCCGTCCGCCGGAGATCGTCGTCGCCATCGCGTCGCCGTCGTCGTGCCGCCGAAGGACCTTGCGCATCTACTTCGTCTACGCATCGTCCCCATCCCGCGATCATCGAAGCCATCACATCTACGGTAGGCCATGTTTCTGATGCGAATTTTAGCGACCATATTGAATCTAATAGACGCAAATTGATCGTAGTTGCGTCGTCTTTTTATTTTCAGCAGCATTTATTCTCGCTAAAACCCCCGTAAACTCATAAGAACACGTATGAACTAGTTGCATCTAATTAATAAACAACCGTAGTTAATTAATTATTGAACTTGCATGCATGCATGTCATTGCATGTTGATTATTTTGTGTGCATCATATTGAATTGTATGTATTTTCTTGTATGTATGATCACACGTAGAGGAACGTGCTCAAGAGGCTGCATACGAGGATTTCCAAAATCAAGACTTTGAAGCGCTTGAGCAACCCCATCCGTCGGAGCAAGGCAAGTGTCCTTGATCATATTGATCCTGTTTTAAAACAAATGTTTTGTTTGCAAACTGCATGTTTGTGTCAATTTGATGGGAATCCTATGGTAGGAAGTTTACTAGATTTGTTTAACCACCCTTGTCACCTGGAATATATGGTAGAGAGTCGGGAAGGGTTTTTACCTTTTTGCTTCGCTTAATTAATTGGGATGGCAAACAACACTACACGTTTAATTATGCATCAATGATATTCTGGTTAATGTGAACTGGTCAATACGATGGGTGATCTAAGCAAGCCTGGCATGTGGATGGGTTGGATGTTATGGTGGTTTGCTTGCCTTAGATCTAAGGACCGTTTCATGCGAGAATATGCCAGGTCAACACTGCCACCACAAGGCCAAGTATGGGTGCGGCGTAGCTGAATAATTAGGAGCGCTGCTAGTATTGTATGGACCATTGGATGGCGCGTGGAATGGGAGTCGAGGAGGACTGCCCTGGGATCCGCATGGCACACGAGGGGGCCCGCGGGTGGGAGAATGGAGATTCAAGCCTGCCGGTGAAACCTTAGTGGGCCTGTACATACTAGTAGTCCCTTTTGAAAGGATATTTTGTGATCTCTTGGCCACACACCTACGGAAGTGTGAGATGGCATAATGGAGGCTTCTTAGTCACCAAAAGGTGATAAAATCACGAACATGTGGGTAAAGTGGTACAAACTCTGCAGAGTGTAAAAAACTATCATGATAGCCGTGCTCCCGGTTATGAGCGCCTGGATGACCTACATGATTAGATGATTTTGGTATTGGGATGGTTGGATTATGGTCATGGGTTGGTAATGGTTATGGATGGTTTTTGGCTTATGGTTACGGATATGAATTTGAGTTACGGTAACTGGACATGGATAATGATGATGTTGGCAATAATTGGATATGGTTTATATTATGTTAATATGATGGTTATGATGGGGTTGTTTCACATAGACATAGTATAATGCTTTTCAAATGTTTTACTGTACTTTTCAACACTTAGCCATTATTACATTCGTCATTTGAATAAGCCACATGTCATACTTTCCACACTTGCTGAGTACGACATGTACTCACTCTTGCAATCCCCCCCAACAGTTGCAGGTCAGGATTGTGAGTTTAATGGCGATAATGCGGAGTTCTAGGCCGTGTCTACTGTCAGCTTTGCCTGTGGTGTTGCATGGAGCTGCGCTGTCCCTTTTGCTTAGTTTACTTAGTTGCTTAATTAGTTTATTTCCGCTGCATTAGTTGAACTTGTCATTAATATTCGTTAGAGCTTGTATTCGAGGATATAATGAATTATGTAATAAGAGTACTTATTTAATAATTTGAGTGTGGTAATTATCTATTTATCATTTGTGAATCACTCGTGTATGTGTGTTGAACATCCTGGGCACACATATGCGTTAGCTTGGTTCAGTTTTCGGAACCGGGCGTCACAAATTGGTATCAGAGCCACAGGTTGACCGTAGGATGCAGCCTAGATAGAATGGACACTTTAGAGCACATAGGAGCACTCAGAAATTGATGTGTTTTTGCTTAGTGTGCTGTTTGCTATATATATATTGTTTGCTTGTGTGCTTAATAGAGGATTTTGGGATGCTTTAGCATTGCCATGTCCACCTAGGCTAGTGTAGCTAGTTGTTTAGTTTAATATCCCTTGATGCATATAGTTGGGGACGTTTCTAAATTCTTACGTATTGCTCTCCTTCAGATGGTGAGGACTCGCAATCAGAGGGATGTCAATGGTGAGGAGGAGAACCATGGAGTACCTCAGAACAATACTGGACAAGGACCTGCTCATGGAGCCATCAATATCGAGCAGCTACTAGCTATGCAGAACCAGCTCATGCAGACCATGATACAAACTATGGGACAACTGCAGGCTGGCAATAACAACAATCAGCCCCACATGCCTCCACCGCCACCCCCGCCTCCTCATAACCGATTGGGAGAGTTTATGAGGACTAGGCCGCCAACCTTTGCTCAAGCTGCTGACCCTATGGATGCTGATGATTGGCTCAAGTCCGTGGAGAAGAAGCTAGCTATTGTCCAATGCAGTGACCGGGAGAAGGTCTTGTTCGCTTCTCATCAACTCGTTGGAGCAGCTGCGGATTGGTGGGATGCTTATTGTAGTGCTCATGAGAACCAAGAAAGAATCACTTGGGCCGAATTCAAGGAGAATTTTCGTTCTCATTATGTGCCGGAAGGTGTTATGCTCTTGAAGAGGCAAGAATTTGAGAATTTGAGGCAAGGAAGATCAAGCGTGAGTGAATATCTCAATAAATTCACTCAACTCTCAAGGTATGCGCCTGAGGATGTTAGCCGGGACAGCCGGAAACAATACTTGTTCATGAGGGGCTTGAACAATGAGATCCAAGTGCAACTACTCAACTGCGATTATGCCAATTTTTAGAAGCTTGTGGACAAAGCAATTGTGGTTGAGAACAAGATCCGTGAGATGGAGCAAGAAATCAAGAGGAAGGCGCCATATCAAGGACAGCAACAAGGAAGTAATGTGCGCCCTCGCTTTGCATCGCCCAATGCGCTTTACTTCGGCTCTTCTGAGCCTGCTCAACGCCCTGGTTATGCATTGCGCCCAACTCAGTTTGTGCAACAGCGCCCTGTCATGCAAGCACCTAGGCCTCCGATGCCTTATGCGCCTTGTGCCAATCTTCCTGGTGCAAATGTTCAAAACCAAGCTCGTCCCAATAATTCTGGTGGAGTTAAGAAGTGCTATACTTGTGGAGAAGCTGGACACTTTGCGCATCAATGTCCTAAGTCAGGCCTTGGTCAAGGAAGCATTGCACCAAGGCAAAACCCAAGACCCAATGGAGGACAACCGCAAGGGAACCGGGGGCAGCAGAATTTTGCTCGTGGCAACGTGGACCATGTCTCTACGGAGGATGCTCAACAAGCGGATGACGTTGTCATTGGTATGTTTCTCGCCAACTCCAACCCTGCGACTATGTTGTTTGATTCTGGAGCATCGCATTCATTCATTGCATCGAAATATGTTGCCAAGTATAGTTTGCCTATCTCTCATATGAAGTTTACTCTGTTGGTTAAGTCTCCTGGAGGAGAGATGAGAACAAATATAATATGTCTGAAAGTAAGCATTAAAATAAGGGGGGTAGACTTTCTCGCAAACCTCATAGTCTTGGACTCCCAAGGAATAGACATAATACTTGGAATGGACTGGCTGAGCAAGTATAATGGAGTCATTCAATGTGCCGAGAGGATTTTGCAGTTGACAAGTGAACATGGTACACGCATCGAAGTTGAGGCAGCCCAACCTACAAGAGAGAAGGCAATGCCAAATCACGTGGAAGGAGTGACATTGGAAAGCATTCCGATCGTTCGCGAGTACCCGAATGTGTTTCCAGATGAGTTGCCAGGTATGCCACCTGACCGTGACATAGAATTCGCCATTGAGTTGATACCCGGAACTGCACCTATAGCTAAGAGGCCGTATAGGATGCCTCCTAAGGAATTAGCAGAGCTCAAGAAGCAAATTCAAGAGCAACTAGAGAAGGGTTTCATACGCCCAAGCTCATCCCCGTGGGGAGCCCCAGTGCTCTTCGTAGATAAGAAGGATGGAACCCAGAGGATGTGTGTGGACTATAGGTCTCTCAACGAAGTGACAATTAAGAACAAGTACTCACTGCCCCGTATAGAGGATTTGTTCGACCAAATGAAGGGTGCCTGTATCTTCTCCAAGATCGACTTGTGGTCAGGATACTTCCAAATGAAGGTTAGACCATCGGATATACCCAAGACAGCATTTCAGACACGATATGGATCTTATGAGTACACCGTCATGTCATTTGAATTGACGAACGCGCCTGCGTACTTTATGTATCTCATGAATAAGGTCTTCATGGAATATCTGGATAAGTTCGTTGTAGTGTTCATCGATGACATTATGATATACTTGAGAGGCGAGGAAGAACATGAAGAACACTTGAAGCTTACATTGCAGAAGCTACGGGAACACTAATTGTATGCCAAGTTCAGTAAATGTCAATTCTGGTTACGGGAAGTTTCTTTCTTAGGCCATATTATTTCCGGAGGAGGAGTATCAGTTGACCCAGGGAAGGTGAGAGATGTGCTTAAGTGGGAACCGCCACAAAATGTCAAGGAAATTCGGAGTTTCCTTGGAATGGCTGGATATTACCGCCGATTCATCAAGGATTTCTCCAAAATAGCCAAGCCTATGACTGAATTACTCATGAAAGGGAAGGCATTCCGATGGACTCAAGCTTGTCAGGATAGCTTTGAGGAGTTAAAGAAAAGGTTGACAATCGCACCGGTGTTAGTATTACCGGACGTGAGCAAGAGTTTTGATATATATTGTGATGCATCAAGACGAGGATTAGGATGTGTGCTCATGCAAGAAGGCCATGTGGTATCTTATGCATCAAGGCAACTAAAGAAACATGAGTTGAATTATCCTACACACGACCTTGAACTCGCAGCCGTGGTACACACCTTGAAGATATGGAGACACTATGTTTTTGGTCACCGATGTGAGATTTATACGGATCACAAGAGTCTCAAGTACATATTTACGCAAACGGATCTGAATCTGAGGCAACGCCGATGGTTGGAGCTCATCAAGGATTATGACGTGGGGATCAACTATCACCCTGGGAAGGCCAATGTAGTGGCCGATGCTTTGAGCCGAAAAGGAGTAAGCCACCAACTTACAGTCCGAGAGCTGCCATCCGAGTTATGCAAGGAGTTTGAACGGTTGAACCTTGGATTCATAAATGAGATGGGAACGATGGAAGTCAACCCAACATTAGAGCAGGAAATACGGGAAGGACAGGCAAAGGACAAGGAAATACAGGAAATCAAGGAAAGGACCCAAGAAGGAAAAGAATTCAGATTTGATGAGGACGAACAGGGTACCTTATGGCTTGGAAAGAGGATTGTGGTACCTAATGTCAGGCATATTCGGGAAACAATATTGAAGGAGGCACATGACTCACCTTACTCAATTCATCCCGGATGTACAAAGATGTACAAGGACTTAAAGACATGCTATTGGTGAGCCAACATGAAAAAGGACATAGCCAAATATGTTGCACTTTGTGATGTGTGCCGACTAGTTAAAGCTGAACATCAAAGGCCAGCCAGATTGTTACAACCATTGAAGATCCCGGAGTGGAAGTGGGAAGAGATTGGTATGGACTTTATAGTTGGATTACCCCGAACTCAGTCTGGCTATGATTCAATATGGGTTATTGTGGATCAGTTGACAAAATCAGCTCACTTCATCCCTGTCAAGACCACATATACCACCGCGAAGCTAGCAAAATTGTATATGGAGCATATTGTGTGTCGACACGGAGTACCGAAGAAGATAGTCTCGGATAGAGGTTCTCAGTTTACCTCCAGATTTTGGCAGAAATTGCACGAAGCAATGGGAACAAGGTTGAACTTCAGTTCGACGTATCATCCTCAAATAGATGGACAAACCGAGAGGACCAACCAAATTTTGGAAGACATGTTAAGAGCTTGCGCTTTAAAGCATGGGAAAAGTTGGGATAAAAGTTTGCTGTATGCTGAATTCTCGTACAACAATAGCTATCAAGCAAGTCTGAAAATGTCACCCTACGAAGCATTGTACGGAAGGAAGTGTAGGACTCCCTTGTTTTGGAATGAAACCGGAGAGAATCAAGTGTTTGGTCCCGACGTGTTACAAGATGCTGAAAGGCAAGTACAAATAATACGGGAAAACTTAAAGGCTGCCCAGTCTCGACAGAAAGGTTATGCTGATAATAGGCGAAGGAGTCTGACTTTTGAAGTTGGAGATTTTGTATACCTCAAAGTGTCACCTATCAGAGGTCAGCGACGGTTTAACGTCAAAGGAAAACTGGCACCACGTTACATCAGACCGTTCAAGATTTTGGACAAACGAGGAGAAGTGGCATATCGACTTGAGCTGCCGACGTATCTCTCCGATGTACATGACGTATTTCACGTCTCTCAACTCAAGAAGTGTCTCAGGGTACCGGAAGAACAAGTGCCGTTGGACGAGTTAGAACTTCAGGAGGATTTGTCCTATGTCGAGCAACCTATCAAAATTTTGGACATGAAGGAAAGGGTCACGAGAAATAAGAGGATCCGTTGGTGCAAAGTGCAATGGAAACACCATACGGAAGCCGAAGCTACATGGGAACGTGAAGAAGACTTGAAGGCAGAATTCCCTCACCTTTTCTCCACGCTATCGAATCTCGAGGGCGAGATTCACTTTAAGGGGGGTAGGTTTGTAACACCCTCAATTTTTGCATCATGCATTGCATACATGTTCATGCATTAAGTATTAATAGAATAAAAGAAAAATGATAAACCATACATATATGGTGTAGCAAAAAGAAGAAATAGAAAATAATAATTATAGCCTAAAACATGTATTAGGGAATAAATATAAAATAATAATAATAATATATAAAAAGAAATATATATAAATAAATTATATAATAATAAATATATACATATATAAAATAATAAATAAATAAAATGAATAAGATAAATAAAATAAATAAAAATATAAATAATAAAATATATTATAATAATAAGATAAAAAGAAAAAAAAGAAAAAAAAGGGGCCACTGCCGGCCAGGCCAAACCGGCCCAGCCCGCAGCGCCCCGGCCCCAGCACCGCACAGCCGCCCGACGCGCCCCGACCCCGCCCGCTGGGTCCCGCCGACCGCACGCCCGACCGACTCGGTCCCCTGGCCCGACCGTGTCCAGCCGACCGCACGCCCGACCGACTCAGTCCCCTGGCCCGACCGTGTCCCGCCGCCTATAAATACGTACGTAATGCTCCCTAGGTTTTCCCAATCCCAGAAAACGCCGCCGCCTCCATGAGAAAAAAGCCCCGCTGCCAGCAACAGAAAAAAAGGCACCAGAGGGCTGCGCCACAGGGAAGAAAAGGAAGAAAAAGGAGGGGAAGAAGAGGAGGAAAAAGAGGAGGGCGCCGCCGTCCGCCAGAGATCGTCGTCGCCATCGCGTCGCCGTCGTCGTGCCGCCGGAGGACCTTGCGCATCTAATTCGTCTACGCATCGTCCCCATCCCGCGATCATCGAAGCCATAGCATCTACGGTAGGCCATGTTTCCGATGCGAATTTTAGCGACCATATTGAATCTAATAGACGTAAATTGATCGTAGTTGTGTCGTCTTTTTATTTTTAGCAGCATTTATTCTTGCTAAAACCCCCGTAAACTCATAAGAACACGTATGAACTAGTTGCATCTAATTAATAAATAACCGTAGTTAATTAATTATTGAACTTGCATGCAAGCATGTCATTGCATGTTGATTATTTTGTGTGCATCATATTGAATTGTATGTATTTTCTTGTGTGTATGATCACGCGTAGAGGATCGTGCTCAAGAGGCCGCATACGAGGATTTCCAAAATCAAGACTTTGAAGCGCTTGAGCAACCCCATCCGTCGGAGCAAGGCAAGTGTCCTTGATCATATTGATCCTGTTTTAAAACAAATGTTTTGTTTGCAAACTGCATGCTTGTGTCAATTTGATGGGAATCCTATGGTAGGAAGTTTACTAGATTTGTTTAACCACCCTTGTCACCTGGAATATATGGTAGAGAGTCGGGAAGGGTTTTTACCTTTTTGCTTCGCTTAATTAATGGGGATGGTAAACAACACTACACGTTTAATTATGCATCAATGATATTCTGGTTAATGTGAACTAGTCAATACGATGGGTGATCTAAGCAAGCCTGGCATGTGGATGGGTTGGATGTTATGGTGGTTTGCTTGCCTTAGATCTAAGGACCGGTTCATGCGAGAATATGCCAGGTCAACAGTGCCACCACAAGGCTAAGTATGGGTGCGGCGTAGCTGAATAATTAGGAGCGCTGCTAGTATTGTATGGACCATTGGATAGCGAGGGGAATGGGAGTCGAGGAGGACTGCCCTGGGATCTGCATGGCACACGAGGGGGCCCGTGGGTGGGAGAATGGAGATTCAAGCGTGCCGGTGAAACCTTAGTGGGCCCGTACATACTAGTAGTCCCTTTTGAAAGGCTATTTTGTGATCTCTTGGCCACACACCTACGGAAGTGTGAGATGGCATAATGGAGGCTTCTTAGTCACCGGTAGGTTATGAAATCACGAACATGTGGGTAAAGTGGTACAACCTCTGCAGAGTGTAAAAAACTATCATGATAGCCGTGCTCCCGGTTATGAGCGCCTGGATGACCTACATGATTAGAGGATTTTGGTATTGGGATGGTTGGATTATGGTTATGGGTTGGTAATGGTTATGGATGGTTTTTGGCTTATGGTTACGGATATGAATTTGAGTTATGGTAACTGTACATGGATAATGATGATGTTGGCAATAATTGGATATGGATTATATTATGTTAATATGATGGTTATGATGGGGTTGTTTCACATAGACATAGTATAATGCTTTTCAAATGTTTTACTGTACTTTTCAGCACTTAGCCATTATTACATTCGTCATTTGAATAAGCCACCTGTCATACTTTCCACACTTGCTGAGTACGACATGTACTCACTCTTGCAATCCCCCCCCCCCCCAACAGTTGCAGGTCAGGATTGTGAGTTTAATGGCGATAATGCGGAGTTCTAGGCTATGTCTACTGTCAGCTTTGCCTGTGGTGTTGCATGGAGCTGCGCTGTCCCTTTTGCTTAGTTTACTTAGTTGCTTAATTAGTTTATTTCCGCTGCATTAGTTGAACTTGTCATTAATATTCGTTAGAGCTTGTATTCGAGGATATAATGAATTATGTAATAAGAATACTTATTTAATAATTTGAGCTGTGGTAATTATCTATTTATCATTTGTGAATCACTCGTGTATGTGTGTTGAACATCCTGGGCACACATATGCGTTAGCTTGGTTCAGTTTTCGGAACCGTATGTCACAACTTCCTTTCATAAGAAAACAATTCGGGCAATGGGAAATAAAACAAGACAAAATTTGTCTCGTAATTCACTCCAATCACCGTTTTTCTTCCCAACATAGTGGTTGTACCATTATTTGGCTTTTTCCTTGAGGGAAAAAAGGAAACAACTTCCATTTGAGAGTTTCCTGTGTCATACCTTTGATTAGAAGGCATGAACACAGTTGTTCGAACTCTCGTAGATGGTGGTAAGAATTTTCACAATCCGTTCCTGAGAAGGATTGTTCCCGAACCATGGCTATAAAGCCAGGGCGAAGTTCATATCTGGTTGAACAAATAGGTTCCGCCGAAGGTGGTGGCTCACAGAACTGGCCCTTCGGAGCAGAGTAAGAAAGAATGGTGGTGGTAAGGTAAGAATAAGAAAGGTAAGATGATAGATAAGGGGTTATGATATGAGGGTGATCTTGGTTTGAAGATTAACAACAACCATTCCCCGGCAACGACGCCAGAAATGCTTGTTAGTTTTTCTTAAAACCACAGAGTTATCTACAAGCACACAGAAATACCATTGTAGCACTTCCCCTTAAGAAGTATTCCCAAGGGTATCTAATCCAAAGAACGTGTGTGCTAATCTTTTGAAATATCTCACCCAAGGACACAAAGTTGTTTGGTACCAAGGAACAGAGAGGAGTTCAAAGTATTGATCCTAATTCAAGCTAGTTTGCAGTAGATGCTTGCTTCGGGCACAGACTTACTCCTAGCAATACTAGGACGACTCCCGCCAAGAGCCTATGGCATACCCGAATGTGGAGGATTACGAAGGACAGATAGTGCTGTCACCACCTACTGTCTACCTCTTCAATCCATGGGTCTATGAGATATCCACTGATGATTTATAACCTAAGCACCACACTTACGTTCTAAATCACTACTCTAGTTGTTTCAAACACAAAGCTACAACTAGAGCCTCTAATGAACTAAAGCAGTGAACCCACAAGTAACTACTTGTGCAAACTACTAAGAATAAAAGATCAAACTTGTATTGAATTCACAAAGGCTTACTTGATTGAGTAAAACATTTGTAGGCGTACAAGTGTAGAAGAGGGACTTGACAAGCCCAAGCCTCCTTCTCCTAGACTCTTCACCACACTCTCCTTCTACTTTGGTAGCCTCTAGGACTAATCTAAACCTTTGGAGTGTAGCACTATTCCCAACTTTTGGTGTGTGTGAGAAGTGAGGTGAAGGGGTCTATTTATAGGTTGAGAAGGGTCGGTTCCCGCCACAATTAACGCGCGAATCAGTCACCATTGACTCCAGGGAGCCGCGAGGAGCCAACACGTGTCATTTGACCGGGTTTGGCGCCAGGAAGGGGTTGGCCTGGTTCGCCGGACCTGGTCAAGCCTCCCCTTGGGGAGTGCTTCCTCTAGGTGACTTCCAGGTGGGCCCCCTTGATGTATATGGGTGCAACACCGTTAGATCTCCTCGTATTCTTCTATTTGTGGGCCATTTGATCCATGTGTTGCCACGTGTCATCGCCTGATTCGTTGAATCCATTTTCATGTATTCATCCCTGCATGTTTTGGTATTTTGGGTAATAATTCACCTACATACAAATAAACACCAACACTTGTGGAATTGGGTTAGTGTATAGCCCTACCACTATGTTTTCTGTTTCTTTTACGCACATTATGAGGTGAATTGACGGTCAAAATATGGTACTTAAGGACCGTCAACACGCTACAAGGCCTGTCATTCTCAAAAACAACATCATTTAAACCTCGGATGTGATCACCCATAAGGAGTTTTTGCAGATTCCTTATACCAACATGTGCTAGCTGTCTATGCCACAGCCAACCCATGTTGGTCTTTGCAATCAAGCATGTGTCAAAGTTCGGCTTTATCTTTGTTGAAGTTAACAAGATAAATGTAACACCCTCATTTTCATGCATCATACCCTACATACATTCACATACATGTTTAACATTAACCCACATAAAGAGGAATAGGTTTAAAATTGATTTGGAGCAAAACCGACTTAAAATGTTGAAAAGTGCAGACTAGTCCGATTTTAGTGAGGACTAGTCCGATTTCTCTCTGACTAAAAACGGACTTGTCCAATTTTGCTGTGGGCTAGTCCGAGTTTGCCTCTGGAAACTTTCGGACTTGTCCGATTTTGTGCAGACTAGTCCGATATTCCAAGAATCTTTGAAAATTTGCTAAGTCCCTGGACTTTTCCGGACTAGTTCGGTGTCCCAGCGGATTTGCTTAATTTCCTCTCTGACTAAAGTCGGACTTGTTCGATTTTTGGCCAGACTTGTCCGATTTCTTTCTGACTAACTTCGGACTAGTCCGGTCCTTTTCGGACTTGTCCGATATTTTGCGACTCCGAGTTGATCTTTTATTTTACGACTTGTTTCTTGGGTTTCATGTTAAGTGGTCCTAGGGACGTCGTGCCTAACTCTTTTAGATCCTATGTGGGACTCTAAACCGGCCTGTACTCCTCTCAAACTCGAAATCCGTCTAACCCTAGACTCCACCTCTATATAAACAACCCCACCCCTTGGCTTGACATCTATTTGCCACTTTTCCACCCCACCCAAACCCTAGTTCGTGAAGAGCCACCACCAAGGAGGGAGGAGGAGATCCCAAGAAAGAAGAAGAGGAGGAAACGAAAGAGGATCAAGATCTCCATCAAGTTTCGTTCTTCATCACCAAATCATCTCTAAGTTCATCACCAACCCTAGATCATCAAGATCCAAGTGTTGTCTCCAAGTTTCTTGATTCATTGGAGTCCTAAACACCTGGTATACCTTCTATTTCCTTTTCCTTACGTGAATTCGGCCCCAAATCTCCAAATTCACGTCGATCTAGGAAACCCTAGTTTGCTAGTTCTGCGAAGTGTGGACTAGTCTGGCCTTCTGCAGATTAGTCCGATTCTGCTGACTAAATTGTGTTGAATTAATTCTAAAAGTAGATCTATCAAATCTAAACCTATATAAACTTGTTAAAATCTATTAGAACTAGATAGTGATCATTTAAAATCAATCTATTAACAAGATCCACCTTGCATTTGCATCAATCATGCATGTCATGTTATATTGAGTAATATTTGTGCACTCTTTGATTGTGTCTCTTGTCTTTTATGTTTATTGTGTGGATTAGACGGAATTGCGCTAGAGAGTGCTGCGGAGGATCTCCAGCACCAAGAGTTTGAAGGCTTCGACCCAAACCAACCCCAAGGGCAAGGCAAGTGTCCTTGAAGCATATTGATCCTGTTTTGAAATAAATGTTTTGTTTACAAACTGCATGCTTGTGTCAATTTGATGGTAATCCTATGATAGGAAGTTTACTAGCTTTGTTTAACCGCCCTTGTCACCTAGAATATATGGTAGAGAGTCGGGATGGGATTTTTACCATTTTGCTTCGCAAAATTAATTGGGATGGAAGAACAACTACACTACTTAATTTATTTATGCATGGATGAGATTATGGTTAACATTAACTAGTTAATATGATATGGTAATGGGTGATCTAAGCAAACCTGGTATGTGGATGGGTTGGATTTTATGGTGGTTTTGCTTGCTTTAGATCTAAGGACCGGTTCGTGGAGCGACCATCCAGGATTTACAGTGCCACCACAAGGCCAAGTATGGGTGCGGCGTAGCTGATTAATTAGGGCTTTGCCAGTGCTATTTGGACCATTAAGGATGCTCGGGGAAGGGGTAGTCGGATTGGGTTTGTTGATGATTGGTGGGACTACCCTGGGATCCGAATGGCTCAAGAGGGGGCCCTTTGTTGAAGATATGCTCAGTTGGAGACATCGCCACCGGTGAAACCTTAGTGGGGTCTAAATAGGCTAGTAATCCCTTTGTAAAGGCTACTTTGTGATCTCTTGGCCACACACCGACGGAAGTGTGAGACGGCATAATAGAGGTTCTAGTCATCGAAAGGTGATGAAATCACAAACACGTGGGTAAAGCGGTACAACCTCTGCAGAGTGTGTCTAAAACTATCATGATAGTCGTGCTTCCGGTTATGAGCAACCTGGACCCTCACATGATTAGAGAGAACTTGGTATTGGGATGGTGTTTGGGATGCTTATGGTTTGGTAATGGATATGGCTGGTTATGGATTAATTTCTGGTATTGAATATGGTTATTGGCAAATGGTGAAATCTGGAATTATTGATGATGGTAGTGAATTCAGACTGGTATTATGATATTACTTATGATTATGATGGGTTTACTTCACATACATATCATATATCGCCTTCAAATGTTTTAATGTACTTTTTAACACTCAGCCATTATTATTGTCGTCATATGAATCAGCCACATGTCATGCTTTCCACACTTGCTGAGTACAACATGTACTCACTCTTGCAAATCCCCCCCCCAACAGTTGCAGGTCAGGATTGGGAGTTTAATGGTGATAATGCGGAGTTCTAGGTCGTGTCTACTGTCAGCTTTGCCTGTGGTGTTGATTGGAGTTGCGCTATACCCTATCGCTTATGCTGCCTAGCTTTTTAGTTGCTTAATTAGTTTATTTCCGCTGCATTAGTTGAACTTGTCATTAATATTCATTAAAACTTGTATTCGAGGATAATATGATTTTTGTAATAAAATTTGGTTAATTAATCTTGTTCTGTGGTAATTTTCTGTATACTCTTTTGTGAATGCACTCGTGTATGTGTGTTGAACATCCTGGGCACACATATGCGTTCGCTTGGTTCATTTTTGGAACCGGGTGTCAAAGATTGGTATCAGAGCCACAGGTTGACCGTAGGACGCACCCTAGATAGAATGGACACTTTAGAGCCCATAGGAACACTCAGGAATCGATGTGTTTTTGTTTGGTGTGCTGTTTGCTATATATATTGTTTGCTTGTGTGCTTAATAGAGGATTTTGGGATGCTTTAGCATTACCATATCCACGTAGGTTAGAGTAGCTAGTTGTTTAGTTTCATATCCCTTGATGCATATAGTTGGAGACGTTTTCTAATTCTTACCTATTGCTTTTCTCCAGATGGTGAGGACTCGCAACCAGAGGGATGCTAATGATGAGGAGGAGAACCATGGAGTACCTCAGAACAACAATGGACAAGGACCTGCTCATGGAGCTATCAACATTGAGCAGCTATTGGCTATGCAGAACCAACTCATCCAGACCATGATATAGAATATGGGACAGCTGCAGGCTGGCAACATCAACAATCAACCCCACATGCCTCCACCACCACCCCCACCTCCTCATAACTGGTTGGGAGAGTTTATGAGGACTAGGCCACCGACCTTTGCTCAAGTTACCGACCCTATGGATGCCGATGATTGGCTCAAGTCCATTGAGAAGAAACTTGCTATTGTCCAATGCAGTGACCGAGAGAAAATGCTTTTTTCTTCTCATCAACTAGTTGGAGCAACTTCGGATTGGTGGGATTCCTTATGCAATGCTTATGAGAACCAAGAGAGAATTTGTAAAATCCCACTTTTTCCTTTCATGTGAAGTTCAGCTACAAGTTGTTTATCAAACAAGATGGAGGTCAATATAGTGGTGCACATGAACTTGACCTCACTATAAAGTGTTCTTTCTACTCATGTTTAATTTTATTAACATGAGGATGGACTTCACCCTAATCCTAGAACATTTTAATTAAACCTTTTTGCAAAGTTGGGAATTTAATTGATTGAAATGGCTAGGGCAAATTATATTACAACAATATAAAAAGCAAAACAAATGTAGTTCGATTATGTTGCTATATATATCTGGCCCTGACAAAAAGATTCAAATCCAAGGCTCCAAATTTTTCCTTGGCCTCTTAAATATTTTAAATAGCTTCTCGGAAAAATTTCAAGATTTTTGAAGCACGTCTTCCATTTAGTTGGACACGTACAGAAGGTTTATTTCGCGTCGATCTCAAATTTAGCTTTGCACTGAACCTTACCCAAATCAACCCACAAATTTTCCTAAGACCTTTTATGGTTCAGTGAGCTTTGTTTCAAAGTTTGGGGATTTATGGACCTCAGCTACTATTTATTTTAATAAGGTTTATAAACATGTTTGAATTCAAATTTGATTTTGAATTTGAAAAAACTATGTCCAAATTGAAATCTGATTGCAGATTTGGGTTCCTCATATTTTTCTTAGCCTGTCTGTAAATTTTGGGAATTTCTGGACAATGTTTGAGGTGGAATTTAGAGGAACAGATAAGGGAGAGCGGTGGGGCCCACATGTCAGCCAGGGGAACCGTTTAACCGCCCCTGTTTTCCTTCTCCGCGCGACACCGCGACGGCTGCATGCTGCCAGCACGCCGCTCGTTCATCGGTCACCTCCAGCTGCCCTGCTCCTCCTTATCTACTGCGGTAAAGGCTATATATTCACCCCACCGTCGACCGAAGTCCCTCCTCGGTTCACTTTTCGCTCGTGCCGCGCCATTTCTCGCCGCCGCGACCACCTCAGTTCCGCCCGACGCCGCTCAGCCTCGCCGCTGATACAAGCCTCCCCATCCTCTGCAGTCTATAGGAAAAAGGTGCGCCATGATGTTGTGTAGCTTCTGGTTAAATTTGAACTAATATCGTGCATCCTAGCGTCTGTATTCCGTGAATTACCGAAGCACTTTTATAGCTTCGAAGCTAGTTCGACGGTTTAATTCCGATTGTATGCACAATAATTCTTTGATCCAGTTAGACGGCATGATCTATGTATCCTAGTGCACCTTCCCTCCAAAAACCAGAAAGAACCATCGACTAATTAATGAGTTATCCAATTTTTTCCCTTCCGCCATTGGAGGAGCTCGGTTCACCGTCGACCTTGGTGTTGCCGGCTATGGCGCAAGCTCTAAACCCTCCTAAACTCTTTCCCATGCTTCCAAGATGCTTAATTCCCGAGCTTTCAAATGAGAGTTTTCGCTAGGAAACCGAAGGTCTCGACATAACCGAAACCCTAGCACCCGCTGCCGCCGTCGGGAGTGGTTTTCCGGTCACCCATCGCCGTCGGGAGTTTCTCCAGCGTGTTCCCCGTGCGAAACTAGGGTGGGGCGGCGAGTACCGAGACCTCCCATGGGCCAGAAGCCGTCATCATCAAGAACGCCGTCGCGCGCCGGCGAGAGCGTCGCCGCCCGAGCTCGTGGCCAGAGGTTGAAGAAGGCAGGGACGCGGGTCCCACCTGCCAGTGAGCGCAGCGCGGCCAGGATTAGCCTGTGGCCAGGGATCTTCTGTGGCCACATGAAAATGTTTATGGCCTCCGGTGTGGCTGACTCCTGGTTGGCTGATTTTAAATCCGGTGGGCCCAGGCGCCAAATTTAAAAGCTAAAAATCCCAAATTGATGCAGAACTGTTTCCAAGCTTTAAAAATCAATATCTCTCTGTAGACTGCTCCAAAAATCTTCAAACAAATTTTGTTTGAAAGCACTTGAGCTCTAGTTTCTGATAGTACCAATTAGGTTCTGTGAAACTTATATTTAAATTCTGTAGAAAACAATCTTTACAAATGCAAATACAGTTTTTCCAGGTGAACTTTCCACTGGAAAAATCCCCAAAATTCACATAAAATACACTGTCCTATTCTTGATTACCAGAAAATGTTTGGGAGCCATTGCACCTGTATAACCCTCTGTATAGTTCAATTACCTTTTTCAGTCATTGAATTTTTACAGATGTTCAGTTGCTTTAGTATGTCCCAAATTTGGACTGAACCTTCCAGTAGACATACACTAGTTCCTGTAAAAATCTTGGATTTAATTGACTTAATCACCTAGTCCTAATTCAGTTGCAAACTGAATATTAATTGAAAAGCTAAAAATTCAATTATAAAATAATTCCAGAAATTCTTGCCAACTTTGAAATTCAATAACTCCTTCACCAAGGCTTAGACATTTATGAAACCAATTTTGCTAGAACCACGACAACCTCCTCTATCATGATTATCAACTGGCAGCTATGTTTAAGCTACATTTTCTTCTCTAAAATTCTTGGGAATTTATTGCTTGCCATAATTTTAGAGATAACAAACTACTTTGATCATCTCCTGTTCTTTGCCAGATCTTCTATCATATTCCCTAGTATCCAACATCAAAGTTCCAAAGCCAATTAGGTCATTATCATATAATGATCACCATAGATTAAATTATGGTCTTGGTAGTAATTATTTTTCAAAGTCATTCATATACATATTATATGCACATCGTGTAGTGACCGAAATCGAGGAGGAACCAGAGGCCTTGGAAGTACACCTGCCGGATACTAACACAGACTCGGACCTGCAACCAGGCAAGCCCCGGTTTGCATTTAAGTCATTTATAAAGTTTTGCTTTATCACTATGTTGATTAGCATATGAATTGTGCATTACGTTCAGGATGCTTGAATACTCCAGATGCATGACCCACAATCCCATTGGTTAATTGGGTAGGTTGATAGCTCGACGTGTAGAACTTCTATGCTAATGTTGTAGGTGAACCGGTAGAAGTCGAGTAGTTGGAATCTACTCGCGAGATAGAAATTTGACACTCATCTACACTGGGTTAACATTTATAGAAAATAACTGTTTAATCTAAACTTGAGACCGGCCAGAGATGGATAGGAAGCGGTAAGACGTGGTCTTGGTCGCATAGTTCTGACTGGTCAGTTAAGGCCCGTCTGTATGCGGCCCATTCGAACAAGCTTGACTTGTACCGATGACATACTGGACATATGGACTCCAGTAAACTGACGTAACTCGATAACTGGGATGTCGAGGCCCATTAACTCACCATTGATGGGGGTGGGTTGAGGACAGTAAGGTGTAAATCGGTCGGCGGACACAAGAGGTATTCCGTGCGGAGACCTTCTGTTTGCGGAGGTGAGACGGGTTCGGCGTTCGGGTTTCTTGTGAAAGGTGGCCATATACGACTAGTACTGAAGTGGTACGTAGGTACTGGTGTACTCGCTGACACATCCGAACGTGCGTATGTGTCGTGTTGTCCGGGTGTGTCCTGATCGCAATCACCGTCCCTCGCGGTAATAGAGTACCACTTGTTCACTGCGCCGTGACGTAGTAAATACTAAAGAAGCCAGAAAAATATGTTGTATTGAATTATAATTGCTTTGCAACCTTGTATGACTTAGAGATAGTAAAATTAAAGTTTACAGTTTCCCCATACTTTAGCTGTAATAGCATTATGTGCTCTGGGCATGTCATATCATCGGCAAAGCGTTTCTTGTTTGATTGTGGAGTCTATGATGTGCCATGCCTGGAGAATGTCATTTGCTACTTAAAATATGCATTTAAGGATCCACTTGTAGGCGAGTCGTTTATGCTTCACCTTACCTATGCTTAGTATTCACCCTTGCATATGTCTAGTGAGACGGGTCAGTCTTGCTGAGCCTTATGCTCATGTTTGCAGTTAACAAGTTTTTACAGGTTATACGATTGATGAAGGGTTTGATGATGAGGCTGCACCCCCTGCAGGGTGTACAACCGAGTGGGAATCCTGCACGCTGCCGTGACTTGGGTGTTGCTAGTACGAAGTATCCATGGCATGGATGACTTTGCTTTTGCATAGCTAGTGCTAAGAGCGTAGCTATAATATATATGTTTCTTTCCTTCCGCTAGTATTGTAACACTTCCGCTGTATGATAACTAAAAGACTTCGTCTTGTATTTTATTCTCATTCTGTTCTTGTGTACTGTTGGGTGTCGCATCGCACGACACCACCCAATGAGATCCTCGGATGTCGGGATTCCGATCCCCACAGAATTACTTGGGCTGAATTCAAAGAGAGCTTCCGTTCTCATTATGTGCCCGAGGGAGTTATGATCTTGAAGAGGTAAGAATTTGAGAACTTGAGGCAAGGAAGATCGAGTGTGGGTGAATATCTCAATAAATTCACTTAACTCTCAAGGTATGCGCCTGAAGATGTGAGTCGGGACAGCCGGAAGCTATATTTGTTCATGAGGGGCTTGAACAATGAGATCCAAGTGCAACTACTCAACTGTGATTATGCCAACTTTCAGAAGCTTGTGGACAAAGCAATCGTGGTTGAGAACAAGATCCGTGAGATGGAGCAAGACAACAAGAGGAAGGCGCCATATCAAGGATAGCAACAAGGAAGTAATGTGCACCCTCGCTTTGTGCCTCCTAATGCGCCATATTACAGCTCCTCTACTCCTATACAGCGCCCTGGTTATGCACCGCGCCCAACTCAGTTTGTGCAGCAGTGCCCTATTATGCAAGCACCTAGGCCTCCAATGTCTTATACACCTCGTGCCAACTATCCTGGTGCCAATGCTCAAAACCAAGATCGTCCCAATAATTCTGGTGGAGTTAAGAAGTGCTATACTTGTGGACAAGTTGGACACTTTGCACATCAATGTCCTAAGTCATGCCTTGGTGAAGGAAGCAATGCATAGAGGCAAAAACCAAGACCTAATGGAGGAGCACCACAAGGGAACCGTGGACAGTAGAATTTTGCTCGTGGCAACGTGAACCATGTCTCTACGGAGGATGCTCAACAAGCGGATGATGTTGTCATTGGTATGTTTCTTGCAAACTCCAACCCCGCATCTATGTTGCTTGATTCTGGAGCATCGCATTCGTTCATTGCATTGAAGTATGTTGCCAAGTATAGTTTGCCTATCTCTCATATGAAGTTTAATCTATTGGTTAAGTCTCCTGGAGGAGAGATGAGGACAAATATAGCATGTCCAAAGGTAAGCCTTAGAATAAGGGGGGTAGACTTCTCCGCCAACCTCATTGTTTTGGATTCTCAAGGATTGGACATTATACTTGGTATGGATTGGTTGAGGAAGCACAATGGAGTTATTGAGTGTGCCACAAAGACGGTGAAGTTGACTAATGAGAAAGGGATCACCGTAGAGTTTGAAGCATATCAAACCGCACCGAAGCAATTGGAGCTGAATCATATGGACGGTGTCGAAATTGAGGAGATTCCGGTGGTGTGTGAATTTTTGGATGTTTTTCCGGATGAGTTGCCAGGTATGCCACCTAATCAAGACATTGAGTTTGTTATTGATTTAATACCTAGAACTGCACCTATAGCTAAGAGGCCATATAGGATGCCTCCTATGGAATTAGCGGAGCTCAAGAAACAAATTCAAGAGCAACTAGAGAAAGGTTTTATTCGCCCTAGTTCTTCACCTTGGGGAGCGCCCGTGTTGTTTGTGGACAAGAAGGATGTAACTCAAAGGATGTGCGTAGATTACCGAGCTCTCAACGAGGTAACCATCAAGAACAAGTACACCTTGCCATGCATAGAAGACTTGTTTGATCAGATGAAGGGTGCTTGTGTCTTCTCTAAGATTGATTTGAGGTTGGGATACTTTCAAATGAAGATTAGACCATCGGACACACCCAAGACAGCTTTTAGGACGCGGTATGGATCTTATGAGTACACCGTGATGTCCTTTGGTTTGACCAATGCACCTGCATACTTTATGTACCTCATGAATAAGGTCTTCATGGAGTACTTGGATAAGTTCGTTGTGGTGTTTATTGATAACATTATGATCTACTCGAAGGATGAGAAGGAACATGAGGAACACTTGAGGCTTACGCTGCAAAAATTGAGGGAGCATCAATTGTATGCCAAGTTCAGCAAGTGTAAGTTTTGGTTGAAAGAGGTGCCGTTTTTGGGTCATATCATCTCAGGAGGAGGAGTATCAGTTGACCCCGGAAAAGTGAGAGATGTGTTGAAGTGGGAACCGCTGCAAAATGTCAAGGAAATAAGGAGTTTTCTTGGAATGGCTGGATATTACTGTAGATTCGACAAGGACTTTTCCAAGATAGCCAAGCCAATGACGAAACTACTAATGAAGGGAAATGCATTCCAATGGACTCAAGCTTGTCAAAACAGTTTTGAGGAGTTGAAGAAGAGGTTGACAACAACCCCAGTTTTGGTATTGCCGGATGTAAGCAAGAGTTTTGATATTTATTGCGATGCATCGAGACAAAGACTTGGATGTGTATTGATGCAAGAAGGTCAAGTGGTAGCCTATGCGTCAAGACAATTGAAGAATCATGAGCAGAATTACCCCACACATGATTTGGAACTTGCAGCCGTGGTACATGCATTGAAGATTTGGAGACACTATATTCTTGGACATAGGTGTGAAATTTATACGTATCATAACAGTTTGAAGTATATTTTCACACAAACGGATCTGAATTTGAGGCAATGAAGATGGTTGGAGCTCATCAAAGATTATGATTTGGGGATCAACTATCATCCGGGAAAAGCCAACGTAGTGGCCGATGCTTTGAGTAGAAAAGGAGTAAGTCATCAACTCATAGTTTGAGAGTTGCCATTCGAGTTATGTAAGGAGTTCGAACGGTTGAACCTCGGATTTGTGAATGAGATGGGGATAATGGAGTTAAATCCAACCTTGGAGCAAGAAATTCGAGAAGCACATACCACGGACGAAGAGATAAAGGAAATCAAGGAAAGGACCGAAGAAGGGAGAGAATTCAGATTTGATGAAGATGAACATGGTACCCTATGGCTTGGTAAGAGGATTGTTGTGCCTAATGTGAAGCATATTTGGGAGACAATATTAAAAGAGGCACATGACTCACCATACTCAATTCATCCTGGTTGTACAAAGATGTACAAAGATTTGAAGACATGCTATTGGTGGGATAGCATGAAAAAAGACATAGCTGAATACACAACATTGTGTGATGTGTGCCAACGAGTCAAGGCAGAACATCAAAGGCCAGCTGGACTATTACAACCATTAAAGATTCTGGAATGGAAGTGGGAAGAAATCGATATGGACTTCATAGTTGGTTTACCATGTACTCAGTCCGGTTACGACTCAATTTGGGTAATTGTGGATCGGTTAACTAAGTCAGCTCACTTTATTCCCGTCAAGACCACCTATAATGGAGAGAAATTGGTGGAACTGTATATGGGAAGAATAATATGTTTGCATGGAGTTCCGAAGAAGATAGTCTCGGATAGAGGTTCACAATTCACTTCCAGGTTTTGGCAAAAATTGCATGAAGCTTTGGGAACGAGGTTGAATTTTAGTTCAGCATATCACCCTCAAACGGATGGACAAACCGAGAGGACTAATCAGATTTTAGAGGACATGTTAAGAGCTTGTGCTCTAAAGCATGGGAAAAGATGGGACAAGAGCTTGCCATATGCAAAATTTTCATACAACAATAGTTACCAAGCAAGCTTGAAAATGTCACCATATGAAGCGCTTTATGGAAGGAAGTGCAGTACACCTTTATTCTGGAATGAGGCAGGAGAAACTCAAGTATTTGGTCCGGATGTGTTGCAAAAAGTCGAAAAGCAAGTCCAATTAATTCGTGAAAACTTGAGGGCTGCCCAATCAAGACAAAAAGGCTATGCGGACAATAGGAGGAGGAAATTAGCCTTTGAAGTGGGAGATTTTGTTTACCTCAAGGTGTCACCAATGAGGGGTCATAAGAGGTTTAACATAAGAGGCAAGCTAGCACCTCGCTACATTGGACCATTCAAGATTTTGGACAAAAGAGGAGAAGTAGCGTATAAGTTGGAGATGCCAGCTCATCTATCAGATGTCCATGATTTCTTTCATGTTTCCCAACTCAAAAAGTGCTTAAGAGTACCGGAAGAACAAGTGCCCATGGAAGGATTGGAACTAGAGGAAGATTTGAGTTATGCCGAACAACCGGTCAAAATCTTGGAAACCAAGGAGAGAGTCACAAGGAACAAGGTTATTAGATGGTGTAAAGTTCAATGGAAGCACCACACAGAAAAAGAAGCAACGTGGGAATTGGAGGATGATCTCAAGAAGGAATTTCCCTATCTCTTCTCTTCCGCATTGAATCTTGAGGGCAAGATTCCTTTTAAGGGGGGTAGGTTTGTAACACCCTCATTTTTAGGCATCATACCCTTTATACATTCATATACATGTTTAACATTAACCCACATAAAGAGGAATAGGTTTAAAATTGATTTGGAGCAAAACCGCACTTAAAATGCTGAAAAGTGCAGACTAGTCCGATTTTAGTGAGGACTAGTCCGATTTCTCTCTGACTAAAAACGGACTTGTCCGATTTTGCTGTGGACTAGTCCGATTTTGACTCTGGAAACTTTTGGACTTGTCTAATTTTTTGCGGACTAGTCTGATATTCCAAGAATCCTTAAAAATTTGCTAAGTCCCTGGACTTTTCCGGACTAGTCTGGTGTCCCGACGAACTTGTCCGATTTCCTCTCTAACTAAAGTCGGACTTGTCCGATTTTCGGCCAGACTTGTTCGATTTCTTTCTGACTAACTTCGTACTAGTCCGATCCTTTTCGTACTTGTCCGATATTTCGCGACTCCGAGTTGATCTTTTGTTTTATGACTTGTTTCTTGAGTTTCACGTTAAGTGGGCCTAGGGACGTCATGCCTAACTCTTTTAGAGACGATGTGGGACTCTAAACTAGCCTCTACTCCTCTCAAACTCGAAATCCATCTAACCCTAGCCTCCACCTCTATATAAACAACCCCACCCCTTGGCTTGACATCTATTTGCCACTTTTCCACCCCATCCAAACCCTAGTTCGTGGAGAGCCACCACCAAGGAGGGAGGAGGAGATCCCAAGCAAGAAGAAGAAGAGGAGGAAACGAAAGAGGATCAAGATCTCCATCAAGTTTCGTTCTTCATCACCAAATCATCTCCAAGTTCATCACCAACCCTAGATCATCAAGATACAAGTGTTGTCTCCAAGTTTCTTGATTCATTGGAGTCCTAAACACCTGATATACCTTCTATTCTCTTTTCCTTACGTGAATTCGACCCCAAATCTCCAAATTCACGTCGATCTAGAAAATCCTAGTTCGCTAGTTCTGCGAAGTGCAGACTAGTCCGGCCTGTTACAGAATAGTCTGATTTTGCTAACTAAATTGTGTTGCATTAATTCTAAAAGTAGATCTAATCAAATCTAAACCTATATAAACTTGTTAAAATCTATTAGAACTAGATAGTGATCATTTAAAAGCAATCTATTAACAAGATCCACCTTGCATTTGCATCAGTCATGCATGTCATGTCATATTGAGTAATAGTTGTGCACTCTTTGATTGTGTCTCTTGTCTTGTATGTTTATTGTGTGTATTAGACGGAATTGCGAGTGCCGTGGAGGATCTCCAGCACCACGAGTTTGAAGGCTTCGACCCAAACCAACCCCAAAGGCAAGGCAAGTGTCCTTGAAGCATATTGATCTCGTTTTGAAATAAATGTTTTGTTTACAAACTGCATGCTTGTGTCAATTTGATGGGAATCCTATGATAGGAAGTTTACTAGCTTTGTTTAACCACTCCTGTCACTTGGAATATATGGTAGAGAGTCGGGATGAGATTTTTACCATTTTGCTTCGCTTAATTAATTGGGATGGAAAAACAACTACACTACTTAATTTAATTATGCATGGATGAGATTATGGTTAACATGAACTGGTTAATATGATATGGTAATGGGTGAAGCAAGCCTGGTATGTGGATGGGTTGGATGTTATGGTGGTTTTGCTTGCTTTAGATCTAAGGACCGGTTCGTGGAGCGACCATCCAGGATTTACAGTGCCACACGAGGCCAAGTATGGGTGCAACGTAGCTGATTAATTAGGGCTTTGCCAGTGCTATTTGGACCATTAAGGATGCTCGGGGAAGGGGTAGTCGGATTGGGTTTGTTGATGATTGGTGGGACTACCCTGGGATCCGAATGGCTCAAGAGGGGGCTCTTGGTTGAAGATGTGCTCCGTTGGAGACATCGCCACCGGTGAAACCTTAGTGGGGTCTAAATAGGCTAGTAATCCCTTTATAAAGTCTACTTTGTGATCTCTTGGCCACACACCGACAGAAGTGTGAGACGGCATAATAGAGGTTCTAGTCATCGAAAGGTGATGAAATCACAAACACGTGGGTAAAGCGGTACAACCTCTGCAGAGTGTGACTAAAACTATCATGATAGCCGTGCTCCCGGTTATGAGCAACCTGGACCCTCACATGATTAGAGGGAACTTGGTATTGGGATTGTGTTTGGGATGATTATGGTTTGGTAATGGATATGGCTGGTTATGTATTAATTTCTGTTATTGAATATGGTTATTGGCAAATGGTGAAATCTGGAATTATTGATGATGGTAGTGAATTCAGACTGATATTATGATATTACTTATGATTATGATGGGTTTACTTCACATACATATAATATATCACCTTCGAATGTTTTAATGTACTTTTCAGCACTCATCCATTATTATTGTCGTCATTTGAATCAGCCACATGTCATACTTTCCACATCTGTTGAGTACGACATGTACTCACTCTTGCAAATTCCCCCCCCCCCCCCCCAACAATTTTAGGTCAGGATTGGGAGTTTAATGGTGATAATGCGGAGTTCTAGGTCATATCTACCGTCAGCTTTGCCTGTGGTGTTGATTGGAGATGCGCTATACCCTATCGCTTATGCTGCCTAGTTGTTTAGTTGCTTAATTAGTTTATTTCCACTGCATTAGTTGAACTTGTCATTAATATTCATTAAAACTTGTATTCAAGGATAATATGGTTTGTGTAATAAAATTTGGTTAATTAATCTTGTTCTGTGATAATTTTTTGTATACTCTTTTGTGAATGCACTCGTGTATGTATGTTGAACATCCTGGGCACACATATGCGTTCGCTTGGTTCATTTTCGGAACCAGGTGTCACAATAAAGCTTTCCCTTTAACACACCCTTGAATGCAACCGAGTCATCACTCCTTCTAGAGACGGTCACACCATCATTAGGGAACAGACAATTATAAGCCTTGTCACATAACTGAGATATGGAGAATAGGTTATAATCTAAGGAATCTACATGTAAAACATGAGAAAGAGTGTGTTGAGATGATATTGCAATTTTACCAGTACCGAGCACCCTTCCTTGACTGTTGTCTCCAAAATAGATGCCTTCGCTTGGATCTTCATTTACTTCATATTCAACGAACATCCTTCTTTCTCCGATCATGTTGTTGGAGCATCCACTATCTAGCACCCATTTTGATCCACCGGAGGAATAGGTCTGCAAAAACAAGTTATGCCTTGGTTTTAGGTACCCAAGCTTGCTTGGGTCCTTTGAGATTAGTTACAAGTGAATTGGGCACCCACACATGAGACTTGGTGTTCCCATGGTGTGGCCCAACATATTTAGCATAAACTCTACCAAAGTTAATTTTCATGAGTACATATGATGCGTCAAAGGTTCTAAACAATAGTTGTTGCTCATATGTGTTAACATGTTTGGATTTATCAACATTATTAGCCTTTCTAGCTTGAGGGGAATTTCCCTTGACAAAAGCAATGCACTCCTTGTTATTCTTGTGGCTTCTAGCATTTTGCTTTTCACCATAGGAATACCCAATGCCATATTTAACATTAGGAGGTCTTGTGGCCAAGTATGCACTTCGTGCATACTTGATCTTCTCCTTGTCAAATATGCCATTATGGGAAGGATGCATGTCCTTTGTCAAGTTCGACTTATCCTTCAAATTAGTGTCAATTTTAGCACATGCACAAGTAATAGTAGTTTCAGATTTTAAGTGTTGAGAAGGTGAGCTTGAAGAGGATGAAGCGTTACTTTGCTTGAGTGACTCAACTTGTACCTCAAGGATCTTGTTAACTTTGGTTAAGTTAGAAAGTTCATCCTTGATGATTACATTTGAGTCGCTTAACTTCAAGCAAGCTTCCTTGCTTGAAGCTAACTCAAGCTCTAGTGACTCGCTTCGCTCCTTTTCAAGTTCAAGGAGCTTTTTGATCTTGAGATACTCCTCCTTTTGAAGTATGATCATATATTCTTGGCGATCAACAAGATCCTCCTTATAAATAAGTTTATCCATCAAGAATTTCATTTTGCCGGCAGTTTTCTTATCTAAGCCAACAAGCATATCTTCATTATGACTATAAGCATCGCTATCACTAGAGTAAGAATGCGAGGAGGAAGATTTAGTTGTTACCTTTATTTTACCTTCCTTCGCCATTAAGCATGTGTCGTTGTCCTTCCTTGCGCCAATAGTTGGGAAGAGGGTGGATTTCTTGTTTGTCTTCTTGATAGCTATGCTAGCCATCTCCTCTTCGTCTACGGATGAAGACCCATCATTGGAGTCCCACTCTTTTCCTAGGTGTGCCTGTCCAATTTGCCTCTTCTTCTTGAACATCTTCTTGGGTTTAGGCTTTGTATCCTTGGTCTTCTTCTTGTTTTCTTCATAAGGACAATCAACTATAAAGTGGTCGTATTCACCACAGTTATAGCAAGCACGCCTCAACTTAGGTCTTGACTTGTCTTTGTGTCTTCCCTCATTTTGATTACCACCTTGTCTTCTCTTCATCATCTTTTTGAATTTTTGCATAAAGAGGATCATGTCCTCTTCATCTATATCGCTGCTTTCATCGTCGCTGTCCTCTTCTTGTTGAGCTTCTTGAGCTTCTTTTGACATGGGCTTGCAAGTGGACTTCAATGCGACTCCTTTCTTCTCTGTCGAGGTGAGGTCGGCAATCTCTTTGACATTTTTTGCTTGTTTTTCCATCATCTTAAAGTTGATGATCTTTCCAAGCAATTCATCCAGGGTCATTTTCTTGTACCCGGGGCTTTCTCTTATCACCGAACACAGAGTCACATTGCGAGGCATGAAGGCTCTAAGGATTAGCTTCACCATCTAGTGATCATTCCACCTTTTGCTTCCATATGATCAAACTTTATTAATGAGAGTCTTCAACCGATTGTACATGTCTTGTAGTGACTCATCTTCTTCTATGGCGAATCTCCCCAATTCGCCTTCGATCATTTCAATTTTTGCCTCCCGCAGACGACGATCACCTTCATGTGCAGTTTGTAATGTGTCCCATATCTTCTTGGCAATTTTGAGACATCCACCTTGGTGAACTCGTCTTGGCTCAATGAAGAAGTTATGACAGCCGCAGCTTGAGCGTTCCGATGAATAGCTTGCTCTTGACTTGGTGTGAGCTCTTCATCGTCGTTCGGGATATCTATCCCTGTACACACTATACGCCACAAGCTGGGGTTAAGCGATATTAAATGTATCTTCATATTTTGCCTTCACATTGAGTAATCATTGCCATCAAAGTGTAGGCCTTTTCCTAGAGGAATAGACAAGTAATGATTGTTGTTGGAACTCAAACGATCATAGTTGAAAGGATATCGGGAGTAGTCGGTGTGACTACTCCCCTTCTTCTTCTAATCATCGATCTTTATCTTTCCTTTAGAGAGGGCCTTCTTCCTTCGAAGCGCCTTGAGTCCAAGCATCTCCTCATCATCATCCTCGAAGTCTTGAATGGCGTCAAGGAGCTTCTCTAACTTTTGAGTCTTTTCATCTTCAACCTTCTCTTGGTTGAAGTTCTTGTGCGCATCCTTGATGTCCGGCATTTTCTCTTTGAGCGATTAGTCTCCTTTTGAAGACTCCTGCTCTGATACCAATTGAGTGTATCCTCGAGGGGGGTGAATAGGCTTTTTGAATTTTTAGTCGGAACCTGAAACACTTAACAAACTGATCAAACACAGAGAAATCAGACTAGTCCAGTAGGGTGCGGACTAGTCTGGTGTGTGCAGACTAGATTGATCAAGTTTGATCAATGATTTCGAACCAGGTACTTTATGCAGCGGAAATTAAGTTGTAAATTGAATGTATTTCTTCAATGAAACTAGATGTGGCACAAGTTAACTTTAGATTCAAAGTTTAACGCAAATTGAACTAGATTAAGCAAACCCTAGATTACGATGAATTGAAAGAACAAAAACAATGGACACAATGATTTTTATCCCGTGGTTAGATTCCACAGAGGAAATCTACATCCACGTTGAGGAGCCAACGAAAGGACCGGGTCTTCACCAACCCTACCCTCGTCGAATCGCCACGAAGGCCAATTCTCTTCCACTAATCACAAAGGGGTAAGATAACCGAGTTCAAGGGGCCTTCTCACAAGTTGAGGGCTTCCCAAGATTTACAATTCAAACACCACCAAACACACTCAAAAAGTATGCAATGAAACAGCGAGAGTGTGTGAGAGAATCAAACCCAAGAGCTCAAATCATGAAGAACGTGTCTCTCCTTTGATCTATGGTTAATCCTCAAGGATTTGATCTTTCTTGCGTTGGATTGTGTGGAGAGACATGTTTTCTAGGCTCTTGGAGAGTGTGACGGCGCAGGGGGTCGTGAGTGATTAATTAGGGGACTTTCACCTCTATTTATACTAGGGTTTCCAAAGGTTACCGTTAGGGTTCGCGATGTCCGAACTAGTCCATGGTGGACTCCTGACTAGTGCGGCGTGTGGGAAACCCTAAGTGTCGTGAATTATCGGACTTGTCCGGCAAATGTCGGACTAGTCCGTTTTTGTCTGTGGAGATGTTCGGACTAGTCCAGCACATATTGGACTAGTCCGATTGTGGTGAAACCCTTAGTGAATTGAGGACAAGTCCGCACTTGGAGGACTTGTCCGATTTTAGTCATGGAGGATATCAGACTAGTCTGGTGTCGTGGAATTTTGAGGGGCTAAGGACTTATCCGAAGTAGGTCAGTGGGAATTTTGGACTAGTCTCTGGAATATTGGACTTGTCCGATATTGATCTGAAGGATTATCGGACTAGTCCGGAAGTTATCAGAAAGTCTGGTGTGGACAAGTACGCACTGGGATGACTTGTCCGATCCTGGATAGAGAGGTTATCAGACTAGTTCGGTGAATATCAGACTAGTGTGGACCTGTGTAAACTTGTGCAGTGAGAGTGATTTCTTTTGTTTGAGTTCTTGGGGTGTGTTTCTCCAACACACTCCATACACAAAAAAATATTCTATTCATCTTCTTGAGCTCTTTTCAACTTGATTCTTAACTCTCTTTTCTTTTTGCGCTTTCTTCATAATTTCAATGAAACATGCGCTCATCTCAACAATTTGGTTAGGATCTCATTTGTTTGCCATAAATCAACCAAAACCCATAAGGGGTGCCTAGATGCACTTTCACCAATGCATATGTGGTTGTGGCATTTTGACACGGCGTCAGACACAAGAAGATGCTGGAGAAGCTGGCGACGAAACAAGTCACTAGCGTCATGGAACTCTTCAGCCTGGCTTATAAGTGTGCTAGGGCCACGGAGGGCTGGGAAATGCACTCCAAGCCAACTCCTGAGGCTGGTAAAAAGTCCTCCAAAGCTGAAGTCACTACCTGCAGTAGTGGAAAGAAGAAGAAGAAGTAAAATGGCAAGAAGAAGCTATAGGTCAGCACGCCTGCTGTTGCAGCTACTGCAACTCCGGGTGGCCAAGGGCCACGCCCCGAGAAACATCCTCGACCATCGTCTGAAGACGGTTGTGGTCAATGAAGAAGGTCCTGAAGGCGATGTACAACACTGTCGATGACGATTCTGACATCTCTGACAACGAGCATCAAAAGACCCTCAATACCATATATGGAGGGTCCTGAGATATCACCTCTTGCCGCGTCCTCAAGACTGTGCGTCGGGAGATGAGTGCCACAACTCCTACCGCCAAGGCAGAACCCATTCAGAAGTGGATGGACACTCCCATCACTTTTGATGCTTCAGACTGCCCAAAAAACATGATTGGAGCTGGACAACTGCCGTTGATGGAGTCTCCTACCAAAAATAATGTCAAACTCTATCATGTCTTGGTGGATGGAGGTTCGGCGCTCAACCTCCTCAGTTATTAAGCGTTCGTCAAGATCAAGCTAAAACTCTTGGACCTTCGCCCCTCACATCCTTTCTCTGGGTTAGGTCCAGAGGCCATCAGTCCTCTCAGCTCAATCACACTCCCGGTGACCTTCGGGACTCGGGAGAATTATAGGACCGAGAAGCTGGTCTTCCACGTGGCGCACATTAGCTTACCCTTCAATGCCATCCTAAGCAAGCCAGCCTTGTACAGGTTCATGGCCACTGCCCACTATGGAAACCTGGTGTTGAAGATGCCGACACCTTCAAGCGTTCTCCGGATCCGTGGGGATCATACTGCAGGAGTCACTGTGTTGGAAGAACTCCAGCGCTTACAACAGCACAGGAGGAAGCATCCGGCAAGGAGCTAGCTGCTCAACCTCAGAGTACTCATCATTGAGGCTCAACCTCTGCGCCACACGTGCAGCCGAGTGGCGACACCCACATTCCTGTCAAAGTCGTCCAAATTGGTAACGATGCTGCCCAGACCACCCGTATATCGGGAGGACTGGACAACAAATAGGAACTCACGCTTATCACTTTCCTCTGGGTGAATGTTGATGTGTTTGCATGTCAACTGTCACAGATGTCTAGGTCCCTAGGGAGGTGATTGAGCATAGTTTGAAGATATACCCCGACGTACGACCAATACACCAAATGCTCAGAAGCAATCAGTTGAGCGGCAAAACTTCATTCTACAAGAAATCAAGAAGCTGCTCGAAGCTGGTTTCATTCGAGAGGTTCATCATCCACGATGGCTGGCAAACCCAGTCATTGTACCCAAGGCCGACCAGAAACTTCATATGTGTATCGACTACACCAACTTGAATAAGGCATATCCAAAAGATCCATTTCCACTACCTAGATTAGATCAGATAGTGGACTCCAACTCCAGGTGCGACCTATTGTGTTTTTGTAAGACCTATGTGTGCTGAATACATTGGCTTGTAGTGAATACACTTGGCTTTGATGATAAAAGTTTTGAATATCACCAAAACACCTTTTTATCAAGGTCCGACTCTAGCTCTGAGCTACAGCAAGGTCCGACGGTAGGTCCGGCTTGGTTTGGGTAGCTCCGGTTACGTTCGATGCTAGGTCCGACTAGCTTTGGTCAGCTCCGGTGAAGTTGTGTCTTTAGCTCTGGCATTTCTTTGATAGCTCCGACATGTTTTTGATAGCTCCGACATGATTTTGATAGCTCCGCCGTGTTTTTGCTAAGCTCCAAAGTTGATTTCTCTAGCTCCGGCTTTTGGGTTTACTAGTTTCGACTAGTTCTGGTTAGCTCCGGCACTAGGTCCTGCTAGTTTTGTAAGCTCCGGCGGGAGCTTGGTTGTACTAGTTTGGTAAGCTCCGGTTCTAGGTTCTACTAGCTTTTGTTAGCTCCGGATCAAGGTCTGGGTTGCTCTGGCAAGGTCCGGAACTTGACCGCAGTGCTTCTACTTTTCATTTGCAATGTTTTGTACTTGCTTTACATTGTTGGAAAGTTTGCTTAGTATTCTTTTACTAAGTTTTTGGTGCATTTTGGATGATATGGCTGATATCGTTTTGCTATGTTTTGCAACATGCTTATGTGAGGTTCTCACATAGGGTGTTGTGTTCGGAACTAACTTGAGTCAAGTCGAGAACTTGGGCTCGTATGGATTGGTTGTTTATTAATGTGCAGGTGTTATGGCTGGTGACGGGATCCATTGGACTAGTCTCAGGGAGGAGATGAGGTTCCAACAACCAAATTCAGGAGGAATTGTGGTTGAGCTGATCAGGAGGTTGCGCAACATGATTGAATCAAGAACAATGCATATGAAGGTATCGTGGACGTCATTGGAAGATGTTTGCACGTGTGCAAGGAGTGCATGGACGTGGCTACATGGTTTCGAGACGTGATGAAGAGATGTGGACGTAGAGAATTGGTCGGAAAGGTCCAACCGACTAGGTTATGGACTCAGACTGCGGCTGAGTCGGGTTTGACTCAAATATGGAAAGATTTGAGTTGGTTATGATAGGATTTCGTGTGGGTCACGAATTTGAGTTGTTTAGGAATGTGGGATACGTTCCTAAGGTGTTTGGAAGTCTTAAGATTGCTTCTATCTGCGTATAGAAGAATCCTAAGCAGTTATGGAAAGTTACGATTCGTGAACAGAGTAGGATTAGGTTCCTGATCTGAGTTGAGTTGGCTTTCGAGCTGGTTATATAAGCAAGGGAGCCCAGATCTCGTGGTGCAAGACTTTGGGGCTGTTCCTCTTGTGTTCTATTGAATAAAAATCGAAGTTTGAAGGAACTTTTGTGCCTTGTTCGTCCGACTTGTTCCAGACAAGTTTTACTCGATGAGTTTCTGGACAGCACTACCTTTCGTCGGTGGTTTTATCATAAATCGAGTTTTACAGATCCAATTGACGTTATTCTTTTTGGGTTGTCTTCACAACTTGATTGTATATCATCTGTCAAAATTTCACGGTCATTGGATTTGTGGTCTATGATCTACACGAGTTTCTTTGCAGCGTTCCAGAACTGTTTTTCTCGGGTAGGGCAGATTGACCATTGTTTGATCTTTCGATCATAACTTGAGTTTTTCTCGACGGATTTGAGTGATTCTTTTTGTGTTGTCTTCGTTACTTGATTCTCTATGATATCTATCACTTTTGTCACGGTGAAACACGTTTAGATTGGTCTCACACACGATTTCTTTAACAAATAGTTTTTCTGCCGAAAGGGTTTGGGGTTTAATTGTTTTCGCTGCGTAAGATTTTTAAATCTACCATTCACCCCCCTCTGGTAGCTTTTCACGTGCTCTTCGATCCTACAATTGGTATAAGAACCACGGTGCTGTAATCTTTGTTATTTGCATGTGTTTTTGACTAATCATCATGGAGAAGTACTCCGCCAAACCTTGTGTGTTTGCTGGTATTGATTTTCAGGTTTGGAAGGCACGCATGGAGGCTTTCATCCAGGCACAAGGCTTTGCAATATGGGAGAAGGTATACAAGCCTTACGAAGTGCCATCAAACGATCAAGTTACAACTACAAATCTGCGAGATGTCGACAATAACAACAAGGCTCGGAACTTGATCATACAAGGATTAACACAAAGCGACTTCGACCGTGTTGCACACCTCCGATCTGCATACGATGTGTGGAAAGCACTTTGTGATTACCACGAAGGATACAACACGATCAAAGAGGTAAGGCAAGACATGTTCAAGAAAGAATACATGCACTTCGAGATGCAACCCGGTGAGTCTATTGATGACCTTTTTGCTCGCTTTAATAAGATTCTCAGCAACTTGCGTAGTGTCAATGTTAATTTTACAGATGCTGAAAATGCTAGGCAATTGCTAAGTGCATTAGATATGTCAATTTGGGAGATGAAAGTCACATCTATTCGTGAATCTACTGTCATGAGTTCACTTACTTTAGATGTGCTATATTCCAAGTTAAATACTCATGAAATTGACATAATCTCATGTAAGAACCCCAATAAGTCTATTGCATTTGTTTCACAACGTGATATGTCTAGTTCCGGCCAATCGTCATCTTGCAATACTCTTGCTTTGTTGTCCTCACTAACCGTGGAGCAGATCGAAGAATTTCCAGAAGAGGAGTTGGCACTCATCTCTACTAGATTCTCAAAAGCATTGCAAAATGTGAGAACTAGAAGGAGAGTAAGCTCCGGACCTCAACGATGTTTTGAATGTGGTAAAATAGGAAACTTTCGTACAGAATGCCCTAACCTTTCAGGTCCGACCACCCGGGAAGAAAAACAAAGCAAGGTTCGGACCTCCTCTGGAAATTCCAACAAGAAGAATAAAGGTACCATAGGACGCAAGATGATCAACAGTTTCATCACCGCGCTTCAAGAGTTCAATTCAAGCGACGTGGACATTGGAAGTGATGAAGATGAAGATGATTTGGCAAACTTGTGCTTTATGGCGGGCAAATTAAGATCAAGTATGGAGGAGGCAGAGCACAACAGCGACAATGAAGAGGTATGTCCTACTTGCAAAGAAATGTGTGATGCTATTTCTCGTGCCACTATTATTGTTAAGAAAAAGGACAAAAAGCTTAGGGATAGTGCTGCTAAAATTGAATCACTAGAATCTGAAATCAACCGGTTAAAAACTTTGATTCCTAGTGATGATGCATGTTCCTCATGTGATTTAATATATGAACAATTGTCCTCATTAAGAAGTGCGCACACCTCCACACTTGATAAACTTGAGTTAGAAATTGAAAAGAACAAAGAGCTTGCTGCACTTAATGATAAAAACTGGAAAGATGCTAGTTGTTCTACAGTTGATTTGCATTGTTCTACTTGTGACGATCTTCATAAGAAACTACAGGATGCTATGAATGAAATTTCTATATTGAACAATGCTTTACGTTCTAATGAAGTTAAATTTTGTTCAAATTGCAAACTAAAAGGAAAAACTTCATGTGAAAATTGCCTTGATCTGTCCAATAAACTTGATGACATGCATAGGACATTAGATCGGTTTTGTAATGGGAATAAGAACCTAAACTTACTACTCAATTCTTCCAAGTCTTGCAATGATAAAACTGGTTTAGGTTTTGATTCTCATGCTCATGCTAAGGCACATCCACCTAAAATTGTAAAGTCATTAGGAAGTGGTTTGATTCAAACAGTTCCTAAACAAAAAGGAGTGGTTTTCAAATCTGCAGGAGTGTTGCCTCATTCGGTTTCAAATAGAAATATTGCTTGCTCATCTAGACATGAACACAAAGTTAAATATCATTGTACCTTCTGTGGTAGAGATGGTCATGTCATAGACTTTTGTTATATACTAGCTAAACAACAGAAAAGGGAAAGAATGGTTGCTAGATCTCATAACTTTCATGCAAAATTTGCTACACACATTGAACCGAATGTACAACCTGTTGTTTTGAGTCAAAAACATTCAAAGTTTACCTCCAAACCTTCTGTTTTTGCCTCCGGAGCTACTGATTTTTTTGCTACACAAGTAACACCTTATAGGTCAGTAGTCAAGAATAAAAAATCTCAAACTTTGACTCATAAACCTGCTGTTTTGTCTCAGCTTTCGCGTGTTTTTCCTGCTGCACGTCGCGTGACTCAGTACTGGATTCCTAAATACCTTTTGACTAACCCCAGTATTGAGTCATCGACGTATTGTGCTTCTATGTAGGCTACACGTTTGAGGAAGGAGAACATTTGGATTGTGGATTCAGGTTGCTCACGCCACATGACCGGTAACAAAGATTGGTTCTCCTCCCTCTCTTTTGTGTCACGTGTAGAGAATGTTACTTTTGCCGATAATTCTTCAACTCCTATAATTGCTAAGGGTTCGATTAGAGTAAATTATCACTACACTTTGAAGGATGTGGCACTTGTCAAAAATTTGAAATACAACTTGCTTTCTGTTTCACAATTGCTAGATGAAAATCTGGAAATTATTTTCAATAAAAATGGCTGCAAAGTTGTAAGTTCAAATAGTGAGCTTATTTTTAACATGTCTCGGTTTGGAAGATTTTTTAAAGCTGATTTTGATATGTCTTTCTCTAAGCATAGGTGTCTAGTTGCTAATGATTCAAAGGACTTATATTTTTGGCATCGTAGACTTGGACATGTAGGCTTTGATCACCTAACGCGTGTTAGTGCTCTTGATCGCATACGTGGGCTGCCTAAGCTTAAAGGGGACAAAGAAATTGTGTGCTCTTCTTGTAGACATGCTAAGATGGTTGCAGGTTCACATACTCCTCTCACAATGATCATGACAACTGAACCATGTCAACTTTTGCATCTTGACACCGTAGGACCTTCACGTGTTCAATCCTTCGGAGGTAAATGGTATGTTCTTGTTATCGTTGATGATTATTCTAGATACTCTTGGGTTTACTTTATGGCGTCTAAGAATGAAGATTTTAGTCACTTTAGAACTTTATTTCTTAGATTATCAATTGATCACCCAGGATCATTAAAAGCAATTAGAAGTGATAACGGAACTGAGTTTAAAAATCAATCTTTTGATCACTTTTGTGCTGAAAATGGAATGGATCATCAATTTTCTTCACCATATGTACCTCAACAAAACGGTGTTGTAGAAAGAAAGAACAGAACCTTAGTTTAGATGGCTAGGACTATGCTTGATGAATATCAAACTCCTAGGAAATTTTGGGCTGATGCGTTAGCAACCGCTTGTTATGTCTCAAATCGTGTTTTCTTGCGTGCTAAGCTAGGTAAAACACCATATGAGCTTCGGTTTGGACATAGGCCTAGTGTTACACACTTTCGGGTCTTTGGTTGCAAATGCTTTGTTAAGAAACATGGTAATCTTGATAAATTTGAACCTAGATCCATTGATGGCATGTTTCTTGGTTATCCATCTCATACTAGAGGCTACCGTGTGCTTTTACTTGACACTAACAAAATTGTGGAGACTTGTGAAGTGTCTTTTGATGAATCTAGCCCAGGTACTAGCTCAAACATTGCAGGTCCATATCCATATCCGCAGGGGGAGAGCATTTTCATTGAAGATGAGGAAGAATTGGAGTTGCTGCCAGAACATTCAGCAGCTAAAGACTTTGGTTTAGTTCCGGATGTTAATTCTCAACCAGCACCGACAACCATCAATGCTGATTCAAATCATCCTCAAGCCACAAGATCATCGATTTGTGATGAACATGAAGAAGAAGAAGTTTGTGAGACATCTGTTCCCCTACGGTTTTACAAAGATCATCCCCCACAACAGATGATTGGAAGCTTGCACGAACGAGTCACATGGTCCAGGTTTTGCAATCCAAACTCTTATGCTCATTCTGCTTTTGTTGCTTCTTTTGAACCCAAAGATATATCACACGCACTCACTAATGAATCTTGGATTATTGCCATGCAAGAAGAGTTAGAAAATTTTGAAAGAAATAATGTTTGGAAACTTGTACCTCCACCTCAAGGTCACACTTTAATTGGAACTAAATGGGTATTTAAAAATAAACAAAGTGGGGATGGGGTTGTGGTTAGGAATAAGGCTAGGTTGGTTGCTCAAGGGTTCACTCAAGTTGAAGGTCTAGATTTTGATGAAACTTTTGCTTCTGTCGCTAGATTAGAAGCCATAAGAATTTTGTTAGCTTTTGCAGCATCTAAAGGTTTTAAGCTATATCAAATGGATGTTAAAAGTGCTTTTCTTAATGGCTACATAGATGAGGAGTTTTATGTCAAACAACCACCGGGTTTTGAAAATCCAGATTTTCCTAATCATGTTTGCAAACTGTCCAAAGCCTTATACGGTCTCAAACAAGCCCCTAGAGCATGGTATGATAGGTTAAAAACATTCTTACTTGAAAAGGGGTTTACCATGGGCAAGGTTGATAAAACTCTTTTTGTGCTTAAGCATGGCAATGACTCATTATTTGTTCAAGTGTATGTGGATGATATTATCTTTGGTTGTGCTTCTCATGATCTTGTGTCCAATTTTTCAGCAATGATGAGTTCCAAATTTGAAATGAGTATGATGGGTGAACTCACTTACTTTTTGGGGCTGCAAATCAAGCAAACCAAGGAGTGTACCTTTGTGCATCAAACGAAGTATACCAAAGACCTCCTAAGGCGCTTCAACATGGACAAAAGCAAGCCTCTTCAGACACCAATGGGAACATCAACAACACTTGAACTTGATGAAGATGGTGAACCTGTGAATCAAAAAGAATATAGAAGCATGATCGGATCACTTTTGTACCTCACGGCATCAAGACCGGACATACAATTCAGCGTATGTCTTTGTGCACGGTTTCAAGCCTCCCCACGTGCTTCACATCGTCAAGCCATCAAAAGGATTCTCAGGTACTTACATGGAACTCAAGAATTTGGCATTTTTCTTCCTTCTTTCTCAACTGTTACTTTGAAAGCTTTTTCGGATGCTGATTTTGGGGGTTGTAGGATTGATAGGAAAAGTACTTCCGGTGCTTATCATTTTCTTGGTAATTCTCTTGTTGCTTGGTCCTCTAGAAAACAAAATTCAGTTGCACAATCCAAAGCCGAATCTGAATATGTAGCTGCTGCTAGTGCTTGTTCACAAATTCTTTGGATTGTTCAAACACTTAAGGACTATGGGGTTGATCTAGATAGTGTTCCACTATTCTGTGATAACACTAGTGCCATTTGCATTGCTAAAAACCCCGTGCAACATTCTAGAACTAAGCACATTGACATTAGGTATCACTTTCTCCGAGATAACGTTGAAAAAGGAAACATTGTGCTTCACCATGTAGACACTGAACAACAATTGGCTGACATTTTTACAAAACCTTTGGATTTCACTCGTTTTTGTTACATTCGTAGTGAAATAGGGGTTATGCATCCTCATGGCTTAAATTGAGGGGGAGTTTTTGAAACTTGGGAAGTCTATGTGTGAATCTGAAATTAAAATAATATGAGCATAGTATTTCATACATATATGACTTTGTTATTCCTTTTACATGCTGAAAGTTCTTACTACATTACTTGTGTTATACATTTTGTAGTTTTTGTCATGTCTAGTAATTGGAATAATTACTTACACTAAAACTGGTCATGGTCGAACTTTCCTGCTGTTTTGAACTTGTTACATGTTCATAAGTGCTTTTCATCATTAATAATTCATCAAGTAATCAACTCACATGTTGAATTTTTATGAACAAATATAAATTGAAAAAAGATCAAGAGAATATGCATGCATCGCACTTCTTCTTTTGAGATGGCTTTTCATTGCACTTAGATATGAACTTGGAAGAAGTTGTGTATGACTAAAACCATGTCCTTAAGCTTCTAATTGTCAAATGACATAGGCTTGGCTTGGTTGGTTAGAATAAGGGAGATGCGCATATAATCTCTTGCAAATATCATATGATCTAAATTTATGCTTTGAAAAATAATAAAATGCATCAACTAAGTGTCATGCTTTCAAGTTATGAAATAGTTAAGTTTGTGAGATCATGACTTGATTAAATTGAAAATTACATTTGATCTCTAGCATGGCTTACACTACTTTATGTATTTCATTGATGTGATAATGTAAGGTACTTGATAGTATGACTTGGATGAGCTTTGTTTATATGTATATGTTATAATATGCTCATAACAACTAAAGTTGGAGAGATAATTTGTTTATATGTTCATGACTTGCTGAATACATTGTCAAAGGGGGAGAGATAAGCATGAAGAGAAAGAGAATACGTGCATAAGGAGAGATAATAAAGGGGGGAGAGATAATATGGGATAATTTTTTGGATTTTTCTTCTCATTTTACTTTTGATTTACAAAGGGGGAGAAATTGTTTTCAAAACTTTTATGTAAATAAGCCAATGTTCGGATTTTAAATGGTGTTGCCAATGCATTCATCAAGGGGGAGATTGTAAGACCTATGTGTGCTGAATACATTGACTTGTAGTGAATACACTTGCTTTGACGATAAAAGTTTTGAATATCACCAAAACACCTTTTTATTAAGGTCCGACTAGTTTTGGTTAGCTCCAGTGAGTTTTGTCTTTAGCTATGACATGTCTTTGATAGCTCCGGCGTGTTTTTGGTAAGCTCTGAGTTGATTTTTCTAGCTGTGGCTTTTGGGTTTACTAGTTCCGACTAGTTGTTGTGAATACACTTGGCTTTGATGATAAAAGTTTTGAATATCACCAAAACACCTTTTTATCAAGGTCCGACTCTAGCTTTGAGCTACAGCAAGGTCTGGCGGTAGGTCCGGCTTGGTTTGGGTAGCTCCGGTTACGTTCGATGCTAGGTCCGACTAGCTTTGATCAGCTCCGGTGAAGTTGTGTCTTTAGCTCCAGCATGTCTTTGATAGCTCCGACATATTTTTGATAACTCCGATATGATTTTGATAGCTCCGCCGTGTTTTTGCTAAGCTCCGAAGTTGATTTCTCTAGCTCCGGCTATTGGGTTTACTAGTTCTGACTAGTTCTGGTTAGCTCCGGCACTAGGTCCTGCTAGTTTTGTAAGCTCCGGCGGGAGCTTGGTTGTACTAGTTTTGGTAAGCTCCGGTGCTAGGTTCTACTAGCTTTTGTTAGCTCCGGCTAAAGGTCCGGGTTGCTCTGGCAAGGTCCGGAACTTGACCGCAGTGCTTCTGCTTTTCATTTGCAATGTTTTGTACTTGCTTTAAATTGTTGGAAAGTTTGCTTAGTATTCTTTTACTAAGTTTTTGGTGCATTTTGGATGATATGGCTGATATCGTTTTGCTATGTTTTGCAACATGCTTATGTGAGGTTCTCCCATAGGGTGTTGTGTTCGGAACTAACTTGAGTCAAGTCGAGAACTTGGACTCGTATGGATTGGTTGTTTATTCATGTGCAGGTGTTGCTTGAGTTCAAGACATGGCTGGTGACGGGATACATTGGACTAGTCTCAGGGAGGAGATGAGGTTCCAACAACCAAATTCAGGAGGAATTGTGGTTGAGCTGATCAGGAGGTTGCGCAACATGATTGAATCAAGAACAATGCATATGAAGGTATCGTGGACGTCATTGGAAGATGTTTGCACGTGTGCAAGGAGTGCATGGACGTGGCTACATGGTTCCGAGACGTGATGAAGAGATGTGGACGTAAAGAGTTGGTCGGAAAGGTCCAACCGACTAGGTTATGGACTCAGGCTGCGGCTGAGTCGGGTTTGACTCAAATATGGAAAGATTTGAGTTGGTTATGATAGGATTTCGATTGGGTTACGAATTTGAGTTGTTTAGGAATGTGGGATACGTTCCTAAGGTGTTTGGAAGTCTTAAGATTGCTTCTATCTGCGTATAGAAGAATCCTAAGCAGTTATGAAAAGTTATGATTCGTGAACAGAGTAGGATTAGGTTCCTGATCTGAGTTGAGTTGGCTTTCGAGCTGGTTATATAAGCAAGGGAGCCCAGAGCTCGTGGTGCACGACTTTGGTGCTGTTCCACTTGTGTTCTATTGAATAAAATTCGAAGTTTGAAGGAACTTTTGTGCCTTGTTCGTCCGACTTGTTCCAGACAAGTTTTACTCGACGAGTTTCTGGACAGCACTACCTTTCGTAAGTAGTTTTATCATAACTCGAGTTTTACAGATCCAATTGACGTGATTCTTTTTGGTTTGTATTCACAACTTGATTGTCTATCATATGTAAAAATTTCACGGTCATTGGATTTGTGGTCTATGATCTACACGAGTTTCTTTGCAGCGTTCCAGAACTGTTTTTCTCGGATAGGGCAGATTGACCATTGTTTGATCTTTCGATCATAACTTGAGTTTTTCTCAACGGATTTGAGTGATTCTTTTTGTGTTGTCTTCGTGAATTGATTATCTCTGATATCTATCACTTTTTTCATGGTTAAACACGTTTAGATTAGTCTCACACACGATTTCTTTAACATATCGTTTTTCTGCCGAAGGGGTTTGGGGTTTAATTGTTTCCGCTGCGTAAGATTTTTATATCTACCATTCACCCCCCCCCCCCCTGGTAGCTTTTCACGTGCTCTTCGATCCTACAGTTTCCTAGATGCATACTCCGGATACCATCAGATCCAAATATCTAGGGAAGATCAAGAGTATACTGCCTTCATAATAGTAGATGGGTTGTATTGTTACACCGCCATGCCTTTTGGTCTCAAAAATGCTGCTTCAACTTTTGTGCGATCCGTGCAAAAAACATTTGGAGAGCTCATTAGGGACTTGGTGGAGGTCTACGTCGATGACATCGTTGTGAAGGTCAAGAACAAGGAGTCACTCCTTGACAACCTACAAGCCGTCTTCGACAAGTTGCAGCTGATGCACACAAAGCTAAACCCAAACAAATGTGTCTTCAGGGTTAGCTTCGGGAAGCTCCTCGGATTCTTGGTGACAAACCAAAGAATTGAGGCACACCTGGCGAAGATCAAGGCCATTGAAGCCATGCGGCCTCCAACCCGCATCAAGGATGTCCAGAAGCTAACTAGATGTCTAGCTGCGCTCAGCCGGTTCATCTCATGATTGGCAGAACGGGCGCTTCCCTTCTTAAAGCTATTGAAGAAGTTCGGGCCATTCCATTGGTACGAAGAAGCAGAAAAGGTGTTCCAAGAGCTCAAACAGCTCCTCACCACACTACCAATCCTAGTAGCTCTGAACCCTGGTGAGCCGCTTTTGGTTTACATTTCAGCAACTACGGAGGTTGTCAACATGGTTCTGGTTGGAGAAAGATCGAACACCTACAGTTCAGAGCCCTGACCCCTCCGAGAGGGTCTGGAGCAACCTAAAGGCGAGTCTGGGTCCCAGCCCCCAGACATGGATCTTCAAGGCAAGCTGCCCGCGGATCAACATCGCTCATCTAAGGGAGTTCACACAGCTGAAGAAGAAGTTATGAACCCCTCCGAGAGGGTTCGAGAAGCTCAATAAGAAGGTCCAGACCCTTCTAGGAGGGTCCAGGTTGATGAAGAAGAAGCTCCGGGACCTTTAGGCAAGGTCCGGACTGACTAGCAGACAGTGTACTTCATCAGTGAAGTACTCCACGCCGCCAATACTTGATACATTGAGGTGCATAAGTTGCTTTATGCAGTTCTCATTGCCTCAAGGAAGTTGCGTCACTACTTCCAAGCCCACAAGATATCAGTGGTAACCTCCTATCCACTGCGTGCTATACTGCATAACCCCAATTCTACTGGGAACATTGCAAAGTGGGCAGCAAAGCTGGCAGAGTTCAATCTCAAATTCCTGCCTCGACTTGCTATCAAGAGTCAGGCATTGGCTGACTTTATGGCCGAGTGGACCCCTTCATCATCAAATCTAGGGGGCCCCAGTGAGCAGAAGCCGGAGCCCAAGGTCCCGGTCTTCACCGAGCCTCACTAGACTCTCTACTTCGACGGCTCCGTGCAAAAGTAGGGGGCTGGAGCTCGAATTCTTCTCCTCGCTCCAACTGGGGAGAAGGTCAAGTACATGGTGCACCTTGATTTTAAGGCAACCAACAACATGGCGGAGTATGAAGCTCTCATCTATGGGCTCAAGGTGGTGCTATCATATGGCTTCAAGCAGTTGTTAGTGAAGGGTGATTTGCATCTCATTATCAAGCAAGTCAAAGGCGAATGCAGCTGCAACAACCCACAACTCGCTGCTTACCTCCTTGAAGTCCAAAAGCTCTAGAAGGACTTCGACGTACTAGATCTCTGCCATGTCTAATGTCTCAACAATGCTAAAGCTAATGAACTCTCGACGAAGGCTTCAATCGGAGCTTAAGCTTCTGACGGAGTTTTTGTCAGGAGGTTGTCAAGACCTACCGCGCAGACTGCCGAACTGAGCGAAGGGGGCAAGACCAACACCTCAAAGCTGGCAGTCCCGGTGGCCCTGTTACCATGGCGTCCAACAAGGGTCGTAGGCGCTGCAGGAAGCTTTGAGCAACCCAGCGCACAAGATCCGGAGGCTCAAGTTAGCTCCAATGCATGGATCTCGGAGATCCGGGGCTACTTGAAGACAACATCCTTCCTGAAGACAGTGCATCTGATGACCGAATTGTCAGATTGGCTAAAAAATACACGCTGGTAGAAATGGATCTCTACCGTCGCGGTGCCAACGGCGTCCTAATGCGGTGCATTGCCCGGGACAAAGGCCGTAGCTCCTCACGAAAATCTATGGAGTCGAGTGTCGGAACCGCACGTCTTCCCGCACATTGGTTGGTAAAGCCTTCCGACATGGCTTTTACTGACCTACAACTCTCCAGGATGCAGTTGACCTTGTAAGAAAGTGTGAAGCGTGCTAGTTCCACGTGAAAACAACTTTACACACCAGCTCAGTCGCTGCAAATGATACCTCCTACATGGCCATTCGCTGTGTGGGGGATGGACATTTTGGGACCTTTCCCAAAAGCCGTCAAAGGATACAGGTTACTGTACGTCGCCATAGACAAGTTCACTAAGTGGCCGGAAGCTACTCCAGTTGTGATAATCAACAAGCAATCAGCTATCAGGTTCTTGAAGTCTATAGTCTGTAGATTTGGAGTTCTGAACAGAGTCATAACAGACAACAAAACCCAATTCACAATTGCAACATTCCAAGAATATTGTGAAGACCTTGGCATACAAGTTAGCTACGCATTAGTAGCTCACCCGACAAGTAATGGCCAAGTTGAGAGAGCAAATGAAGAAATATTGAAAGAACTCAAGACGCGCACTTACGAGCGCCTGAAGAAACATGGGTCCAACTGCATAGAGGAGCTTCCGTCCGCATTGTGGGTGAGCAAAACAACACCTAGCCGGTCAACTAGAGAGACCCCCTTCTTCCTGGTGTACAGAGCTGAAGCAGTCCTTCCTCCGTAGATCACCATGGGGTCACTCCGGGTCCGGACCTTCGACGAAGCCACACAGGACAAGCTCTAGCATGAATACCTTGACCTCATCGACGAGGGAAGGTGCCAAGCAGCTCTTCGGAATGCACGATTGTCAGGCGCTCCGACGCTATAACCAAAGGCATGTGCACAACCAACGGCTTGAAGAAGGCGATCTGGTGCTACAGGAATACTAACTCGTGAAGGGATGAACAAATTGTCCTCCAGCTGGAAAGGTCCCTTTCGAGTGATCAAAGTATCCCATCCCGGATGCGTTCGCTTAGCAACAGAGTATGGGACTCCGCTTCCCAATCCTTGGAACATCGAGCACCTCCGTAAGTTTTATACTTAGTTTCATGGAGGTGAGTCTGTAATTACACACAATGTAAGTTATAGAGTCTATACACGGAGTCAGGTTGGTCTTAAAGGAGAACATCGGAACCCCTCAGGGAGGGTCTGGGTAGTTCAAAGCCCACCTAACATGGTCCCTGTACTAAAAGTGCGGCTTGCCTACCCTGGGTTAGAACAAGATAAGTAGCACACTTGGCTTGGTTCCGTACCCCAAGTGTGTCCATGTCTCCCCTGTAATTTGGACCTATAATGAAATACATTGTTGTGTGAAAGCAGACTCCACGTGCATTAATTTTGTACAGGCTCATTTTTTTTATTATCTTTTCCTTCTTGTCTATAACAAAGTTGTGGAATTCTTTTTAAGATTTAGTCCAAGTTATTCATATGATATACGAGTTATATTGTTTATCTTTTTCGGATCTTAGCGTTGCTAGATGGTCTACTTGCTTGAATGCCAAATGATGAGTAGGTTTAGGCCCGATCTTCCGAAAGGTATGTCGATTGGGATGGAGAACTCGACGTTGATGATCCGCGGCACTCGAGCGGTTCGAGTACCCCTGCAATCACTACACCACGGCTCCGTTGGTTATCAACCGTGCTGCACACGCTTGACCTCGCCAAGAAGGCTAATCTCTGCAAGTGCAATCGAGAACACGAGCAAGAACGTAGAAGACACGATCGGAAATCGCGAAATTGGGGTCTCACAAACCGTAGAACGGCGATTTTATTGATCTAAGAAAAACCCACCGAATATGACCGGCGGCTGCAGTATTTATAGGCTAGAGTTCGACCAAAACATGATTAGACGCGTCCCTAATGGACTCTTACAGGATACAAGGCCCAAAGGCCCGATTCGGTGGCGCAGCACCGGACAGAAATCTGGACTCGACTTGTTTCGACGATTCCCAATTACTCCGGAGGAATTTTGAGGTGGGACCAGAACCATTGGAAAGTTTATCTTCTCCTCTTTCCGTGCATATGTAGAACGTCGAAAACGGAGTCCGTATGCCTCCTGGGCGTCTGTTTTAAGGTGGACTGCTCCTGGACTCTGAGTTGAACTCGAGTCCGAGTTGTAAACTGTTTCCATCTACTTGTGGACGTCCCAGGTGGTTCTCCACGCTCCCAAGGCCTCCTTCCTTCACTTGTTGATCTTTTCCATTATTCCTAATAACAATTAAATCATCACATAGCAATCTATTCTCAAACTCACATGCAAAAGAAGTTAAGAACGAATTCACCTGCTGATTTAATAACCGTGCCCGTGCTCTTGTGATTGGTCCTTGCAGTTCAATGCGCGTCTTTGCTGTTGTGATGTCCTCATCATCCTCCCCCTCTTGAATTGGAGTCGTCCTCGACTCAAGTTCATCTTCTTCTCCCATGTACGGTCGCAAATCTGAAATGTTAAATGTAGGACTAACCCCAAAATCGGAAGGCAATTCAAGCTTATATGCATTATCATTAATCTTTTCAACGATCTTAAAAGGACCAGCAGCTCGTGGCATAAGTTTAGATTTTCTCAAGTCGGGAAATCGCTCTTTTCTCAAATGTAACCACACCAAATCGCCCGGTTCAAGTTTTACTTCTTTTCTACCTTTACTACCTGCAATCCTATACTTCTCATTCATCATTTCAATATTTTTCTTTGTAGTTTCATGCATCTTAAGAATGAATTCAGATCGTTGTGTAGCATCCAAATTTATAGTTTCAGAAGGAGGCAAAGGTAGTAAATCAATAGGAGCACGGGGATTGAAACCATACACTACCTGGAATGGACTTACCTTTGTCGTGGAGTGAACGGATCTGTTGTAAGCAAATTCTATATGTGGTAAACACTCCTCCCACAACTTCAAATTTGTTTTCAAGACAGCCCGTAACATAGTGGATAAAGTACGATTAACTACCTCGGTCTGTCCATCCGTTTGTGGGTGACATGTAGTTGAAAACAGCAACTTGGTTCCCAATTTATACCACAAAGTTCTCCAAAAATGACTTAAAAATTTTGCATCACGATCAGAAACAATGGTATTTGGCACACCATGTAAACGAACAATTTCCGTCATAAATAAATCAGCAATGTGTGAGGCATTATCATTCTTATGACAAGGTATAAAGTGTGCCATTTTGGAAAAACGATCAACAACTACAAAAATACTATCCCTCCCCCTCTTAGTCCTAGGCAATCCCAAAACAAAGTCCATAGAAATATCCTCCCAAGGTACACTAGGAACAGGAAGAGGCATATAAAGACCATGTGGGTTAAGGCGAGACTTAGCTTTGTTGCAAGTAGTGCATCGTGACACGTAGCGCTCGACATCACGCCTCATCTTTGGCCAAAAGAAGTGTGTGGACAGCACGTCTTCAGTTTTCTTCACTCCAAAATGTCCCATCAAACCTCCTCCATGTGCTTCCTGCAAAAGCAATAGACGAACGGAGCTAGCTGGAACGCATAGCTTGTTAGCACGATAGAGGAGACCCTCTCGCAGCACATATTTATTCCAAGTTCTTCCTTCTCTACAATTTTCAAAAGCATCTTTGAAGTCCAAATCAGTAGGATATAATGCTTTAATTGTTTCCAAACCAAAAATTTTATGATCAAGTTGGGACAGCATGGTATAACGCCTAGATAATGCATCGGCAATGATATTTTCCTTCCCTTTCTTATGCTTAATGATGTATGGAAACGACTCTATGAACTCAATCCATTTAGCATGTCATTTATTCAGATTGGTTTGACACTTAAGATACTTCAATGATTCATGATCGGAATGTATGACAAACTCCTTAGACCAAAGATAATGTTGCCAAGTTTGTAATACACGGACTAAGGCATACAATTCCTTATCATAAGTGGAATAATTCAGAGAAGGACCATGAAGTTTTTCACTAAAGAAAGCAACGGGTTTACCTCCTTGTATGAGAACGCCTCCAATACCAATGCCGCTTGCATCGCATTCTAGCTCAAAGGTCTTGTCAAAATCAGGAAGTTGTAGTAATGGTGCTTGTGTAAGCTTCGATTTGAGAGCATCAAAAGCTTGTTGCTGCTGTTCACCCCATCGAAATGGAACTCCCTTCTTCGTTAGCTCATGTAGAGGTGCTGCAATGGTGCTGAAATCCCGCACAAAGCGCCGATAAAATCCTGCAAGACCAAGAAAACTACGAACCTGTGTGACGGTAGTTGGGGCTGGCCAGCTGGTGATTGCTTCAATTTTTGCCTCATCCATCTCAATTCCCTGCGAGGAAACGACATAGCCAAGAAACGAGACTCGATTGGTGCAAAAAACGCACTTTTCGAGGTTACCAAACAAACGTACATCTCTCAAAACAGTAAAAACAGCACGTAAATGATCAAGATGTTCATCATATGACTTGCTGTAAATGAGGATATCATCGAAGTAAACCACCACAAATTGTCCAATGAAAGCACGTAAAACCTCGTTCATTAATCGCATAAAGGTGCTGGGTGCATTAGTTAAACCAAAAGGCATGACTAACCACTCATAAAGTCCAAACTTGGTTTTAAATGCAGTTTTCCATTCATCTCCTAGTGCCATTCTAATTTGGTGGTAACCACTACGCAAGTCAATTTTTGTGAAGATGATAGCACCACTCAATTCATCAAGCATGTCATCTAATCGAGGAATAGGATAACGATATCGAATGGTGATGTTATTAATCACTCGACAATCAACACACATGCGCCAACTACCATCTTTCTTAGGAACCAAAAGAACAGGAACAGAACAAGGGCTAAGGCTTTCACGAATGTACCCGCGGTCCAAAAGATCTTGGACTTGTCGCTGAATTTCCTTAGTTTCTTGTGGATTCGCCCTGTATGCTGCACGATTTGGCAAACTTGCTCCTGGAATCAAATCGATCTTGTGTTCAATGCCTCTCATCGGTGGTAAACCAGGGGGTATCTCGGAGGGAAACACATCCTCAAACTCCTGCAAAAGGTTAGCAACAGCAGGGGGCAATGCAATAGACAATTCATGAAGTGAAAACATGGCTTCTTTGCAAACTAAAGCATAGCACATCCCCTTAGCATCGAATAAATCAGCAAGTTCAGATTTAGTTGCGAGCAATGATGGTGATTTTAACTTAATAACTTGCTGTTTTTCAGATTCTAATTTAGTTGCTTTGCCCTCACGAATTTTACTCTTCTCAAAAAGCACAATTTCAGCAGGAGTCATGGGGAGCAAAGTGATTTTCTTTCCCTTATGCATGAGAGTATATTTATTGGTTCTACCATGATGAATAGCATCTGTATCAAATTCCCAAGGACGACCCAATAAAAGAGAACAAGCATCCATAGGAACAACATCAAAATCAGCAAAATCATGGTATGAACCAATTGAAAAATGGATTCTCGCTGTTTGTGTTACCCGAACCTTACCGCTGTTGTTGAACCATTGAATGTGGTACGGATGAGGGTGTGCTCTTGTTGTCAAACCGAGTTTCTTGACGACGTCCGTGTTTACCATGTTATTGCAGCTACCTCCATCAATTATAGTGTGTACACGGCAGTCCTTGATGACGAGAAACATGTGGAAGAGGTTGTGTCGTTGTAGCTTGTCGTCGGTCTCCACTTTGGAGCTCAAGGCACGCTGCACAATGATGCTCCTATAGTTCTCCGTCGCCGCTGTACCAAGTACCTCTTCTTCGGTGTGTTCGTCATTTGGATCTGTAAAGTCAGTAGCAAGAGAATATTCATCTTCAACATCCAAAGTACTATCATACCCGCCATCGTCGCGTGCTATGTATGCTCGTTTGCTCGGGCAATCTCTCATCATATGACCAAGTCCCTGGCAGCGGTGACACTTAATATCGGAAGTACGACCCGTAGAAGGAGTGGACAACGAAGGCTTGAATGATGTCGCCTTGCTGCCTTCCGACACGCGAGAAGGTGGAGTAGCAGGTATAGTTCGTTGGCCGCCATTGGGTGGTGTAGTCGCTGCACGGGGGGACGGAGATGGTGCTGTTTTGGATGGTGTAGTTGCTGCACGCGGCGTGAAGTTGCTCCTCATGCGTTGTTGCTATTGTTGTCGGCCCTGCAATTCTTTTTCTGCCAACATAGCAAGCTGAAACAATCTGTTAACAGTATCATATTCTTTGTAATCAACAATGTCCTGAATTTCACGCCTCAACCCCCCATAAAAACGAGCTATTTTATCATCCATGTCCTCTACTACCCCACAACGCAGCATACCCTTTTGTAACTCTTGATAATACTCCTCTACGGACATGTTACCTTGGTCTAAACGCTGCAATTTTTTGCGAAGGTCCCGCTGAAAAGATGGAGGAACAAATCGAACACGCATAGCTTCCTTTAATCTATCCCATGTTGGAGGATCAGTTCTAGTTTTAACAAGTTCATTCCACCATATGATAGCAAAGTCCTTAAACTCACTAGTGGCTTGACGAACTCTATGTTGTTCAGGAACAAGATGGGAATTAAATTTTTGCTCTACTGTCATCTCCCAATCAAGATAAGCCTCAGCATCATAAGCACCAGAAAAAGAGGGTATAGTAAATTTCACTTTAGCAAAAGGATCATCAGGAGGGCGGTTATAATTGTTATGATTATTACCTCCTATACCTCGACGATAAAGTGGCAGTCTTGGCTGATTACTGTGATCTTCCAGTTCATCATAAGCATTGTCTTCTTGTCTTCCAGCGAGAGGCAACCGAGCCTCAAAAGTATTCATCCGAAGAGCAAGGTCATCCAGTTTGCGAGTCAAGTTCGCCAATGACTCCTCCGTTGATGCGTTGAATTTGGCGAACATATCACGTAACTCAACATGTTGAACACATTCGTCATTATTTTCTTCTCCTGCCATTGTTAGTAGGAAACAAAAGACAACAAAAAAATGTTATCCCTATCAACTACAGTGACAATGTGGAAGGTGGAAGAAAACAATCTCTCTCGCTCAAGCGTCTTACCACGCTCTTACAAGTGTTCTTACCGACACAGCAGGTGGTGTGGACGGTGAGATGAACCAATGAAGCGTGGGGTGATTGCAAAGGTACCTGTTATGCTCAAGAGAAAGGTGGAGCTTGGATGGCACAATATGGTGGCTAATAAGCAGAAAATCGTTAACAGCTAAACAAAGTTGAATAAGTATTCAATGTAGGAAACTGTTGCTGGTCAACTGAGTGCCCTAGAGCCTAGCACAACACAAGGAAGTATCAAGGCAAAAGAAAGACAGAATGATATAACCAAACAAACAGCACCAAGTGGTATAGGCCAATTGCTTTAATATGCGTGCTCTTCACTATTTTTTTTCTTTCTGTAATATTTTTTTGATATTTTTTCTTTACTCAGTAGCACAAATATAGGAAGCACACAAATTTGCAGCTCAATTGGATGTAATATGCGGCCTATAGAAAATCAAGAAGGTTCTTTAAAATTCGTGATGAAACTTCAGAGGCCGGATAGCCTATCTTCCGAGGGGAATTTGGGCAATCTAATTTCGCCGAACGCAGCTACGCTGCGGAAAATCAGATGCGAAATTTCGCGTAGATGAATTTGAAAAAAAAATTCGCCCGATTTCGAGTTCGTATGCGAAAGTTATGGCCGTTTTAAGGTAGGCTGTCCGAGTTACGTTTTTTTGGATGTTGATTCCAACTCGGTTTGAGAACAGAACTCGCAAACGGATACGAAAACGATCGGGAATTTGCACAGCAACTAATGGGGTGGTGTGTGATGATTCAAGGATGAATGGCACAAAGATTTGTCACCTAATCTAGGGCTGGCGATGCGGGAGTTCACGCAAGGCGGCTAGCTAGGGCAAACCGATGAACGTGGCGGATCGGTTTGTTATTTAGGGATTGTGGTCGAATAGCAAGAAAACAAGGGTGAAACACGATAACTAGGATCAAAAAACACAAAGCTAAACCAGCAACAAGACTCAACCACACGAATGCAAACTCAACAATGCAAACTGAAAAACGAAACTGCAGGCACTATAGTCTGGGAAGCGGTAAAAACGATCTAATATTTTTTTTGTGGCTTTTTTGTGGACTCTAGGTACGAAACAAAATCGATCTAATGGAAGGAAGGAAAACAAAGATACCTCACGGGCAACCTGGAAATCTGATACCAATTGATGAGTAGGTTTAGGCCCGATCTTCCGAAAGGTATGCCGATTGGGATGGAGAACTCGACGTTGATGATCCGCGGCACTCGAGCGGTTCGAGTACCCCTGCAATCACTACACCATGGCTCTGTTGGTTATCAACCGTGCTGCACATGCTTGACCTCGCCAAGAAGGCTAATCCCTGCAAGTGCAATCGAGAACACGAGCAAGAACGTAGAAGACACGATCGGAAATCGCGAAATTGGGGTCTCACAAACCGTAGAACGGCGATTTTATTGATCTAAGCAAAACCCACCGAATATGACCGGCGTCTGCAGTATTTATAGGCTAGGGTTCGACCAAAACATGATTAGACGCATCCCTAATGGACTCTTACAGGATACAAGGCCCAAAGGCCCGATTCGGTGGCGCAGCACCGGACAGAAATCTGAACTCGACTTGTTTCGACGATTACCAATGACTCCGGAGGAATTTTGAGGTGGGACCAGAACCATTGGAAAGTTTATCTTCTCCTCTTTCCGTGCATATGTAGAACGTCGAAAACGGAGTCCGTATGCCTCCTGGGCGTCTGTTTTAAGGTGGACTGCTCCTGGACTCTGAGTTGAACTCGAGTCCGAGTTGTAAACTGTTTCCATCTACTTGTGGACGTCCCAGGTGGTTCTCCACGCTCCCAAGGCCTCCTTCCTTCACTTGTTGATATTTTCCATTATTCCTAATAACAATTAAATCATCACATAGCAATCTATTCTCAAACTCACATGCAAAAGAAGTTAAGAACGAATTCACCTGCTGATTTAATAACCGTGCCCGTGCTCTTGTGATTGGTCCTTGCAGTTCAATGCGCGTCTTTGCTGTTGTGATGTACTCATCACCAAAGCCAATGACCGGTCAGGAGTGCGCTACCGACTTAGATTGGTCCAGCACCCTAAGTACGCCACTCTACCTATATTCCAACAGGCCTCAGTAGGGCAGGTCCGGAAGGCATTCAGATATGAAGAGATTACATCAATTTACTTGTTATCATGTTGAATTCCTTCGGACCTAAATTTCAAATAAGAATAGTAAGTCGAAAACAACTTATAGACGAGAGGACGAATTTTACTGTTTTTCTTGTCTTTAACGCGCAGGAAAAATGGAAAGTTCATGGCGATGGTGGATGTTGTTGGAGCTACTAAGCTTCGACAACCCCCAAGGGGCCCACCATCGATGTTTTATACGTTAAAAGTGGGCGTCCTCGGAGCTAACATGCTCCAACAACACCCATGGGGGCAGCCGTCGACGTGAAGAATTAACGGTGATCTAAATGAAGATGGTGGAGAAATCACCCAGAGGGGGTCCGCCATTGATGTATTATACATTGACAAGTGGACACCGTTGAAGCCAGGAAGCTCTGACGATCCCAGGGGTCCCGCCGCCGATGTTCTAAATGTTGACAGTGGGCGCAGTCGGACCTATCAAGCTCCGACAACCCCCAGGGGTCCCGCTGTCGACATTTCTAAGCGTTGGTGGTGGGCGCCATCAGACCTATCGAGATCCAACAACCCCCAGGGGGCCTGCCCTCGAAGTTTCTAACCATTGGTGGTGGGCACCGTCGGATCTACCAAGCTCTAACACCTCCTAGGGGGCCCACTATCGACGCTCTATGTGTTGGCGGTGGGCGTCGTCAGATCTTTCAAGCTCCGACAACTCTCAAGGGGCCAGCCGTCGACATCACAAAGGGTCCCTAGAGATGGCAGAAGTAAACTTCAGACCTAAGAGCTAAGCGTTCTTGCAAGAAGTTTGAAGCGTTCAAGTCATAAAGACATTGTCAGATCCTTTTGGTACATGTTCGCAATCAAATTGTGTACATCTACCAGGGGGTCGATAAGATAAAGGACAATGCATTAAAGACAAATACAAAATGAAATTCATTCATTCAAGAAGATTGGATTTCATCCATATGAAGGATTGGATTACAAAATGAGGATTACAAAGAAAAGGCAAAAGAAAAAGGTCCTGGCTACTGGAGGTCCTAGGTCCTATGGAAATACGAGGCAACTATGGGCATCTTCTTGAATGCTGACCCTGGCGGCATCTTCCTATGTAGCAATGGGCCCTTCGACCAACGAATCTAGAGAAAGTTGGGGGGTCTCGGTTTTGAAACACGTCAGCACATATTCGGTGATGTTCTTGGCCAGAGTCTTACCCTCTGTCTCTAGTTGGTCGACGATAACATTACCCATCGTGCCCAGCTTGTTGCTGGTAGAGCTCAGCGCCACTAGCGCCTTGTCCAGCTCTGACTCTGGGTCATTCAGACGTAGCGGGCTGAAGCCAAATGGCACCAGAGCTTTATTGGCATGACCCAGAAAATCCCAAACTTGTTGGGACTCAGTCGCCTTCATACTCCTCAGTTCCTCCAATGACCTCCTAGTGGCCGCAAGCTCCAAACCTTCCCGGGCGATGCGCTCGACCTCTTTGCCATGTTGCTTAATACTCTTAGACACCTGCTTTTCGCGGTCAGCAAGCTTCGACTCCCTGAGGTGGATGCGGTTCTGATGGTTCGCCAGGTCCTTCTCCCTGCCTTTCACCTTCTCCTCCTGGCGACATCAACTTCTCTTTTGGAGAGCTCCTGCTCCATCTTCAAGTGCTTCTCCTCCTTCTGCATGCACTGTTGCTCAAACTTTTTAGTGCGGTCGGCCAAGATTTCCTCTCCCAGAGACAACCTCTGGGCGAGCTCCTCCTCTCTCTTCAAAATATCCTCCTGCTTCTTCAGGAGCTTCTCTTCCCTCTCGTCGAGGTTTGTCCGGTGCTTGAGGAGTTTTTCATTTAATTCATTGGGGTTGTCCTGACGAACGTCAGTAGCCTCATTGGTCTCCCTAGCATGCTGCAAAATCTCCCGAGCCTTCTCGTCGAGAGCCTTAATGGAAACCTCCCACTCGTTCAGCAGGCAGTCCATCAATGCTAGTCAGGCCTTCTCCTTGGCCACCCATTCCCACTGGTCGGCAAGCCTTGAATGCGTCAGCTTCATCTCAAAGTGAAGCCTATTGAACCAACACCTCAAGGTGTTGCGCTCTTCTTTGAAAGTCTTGCCTTCATAGTCGAAGGCCAGCTGAACTTGGCACAGATTGGAGCAGGTGTTGTCGATAGACATCGCCAGAGGAATTGGCTCCAGATCAGCCTGGATCTCTTCCGCCAGCTCAACTGGATCTTCAAAAATATCGATGGGTCCCGCAGTACAACTGTGGTCCCCCGTGACTCCACGACACTAGGGATGACTTCCGGAGCTGATGAAGAAGGTCCCCCTGCCAGATCTTCAAACATTGGCTCTAAGGGAGGAGGACCTGCAGTTGACTTTATTGGTGCTTCGGCTCTGACATAGACAACTATGGAGTAATCACCTCCGGGGTGCACATTGCAGCTTCACCTCGAGATCCCTCCGCCTCCGACTCAGGTGTCGGGACTTCAACTTCCTCCGACTCATGTGCTGGAGCTTCGGTTACCTCCAGATCAGGTGCCGGAGCTTCTGCAATCTCTGGCTCCAAGGTCAGAGCTTTAACTATTTTCGGCTCGGGGGCCGGAGCATTAGTTACCTCCGGCTTAGGCGCCGGAGCTTCTTCCATCTCCGTCTTCAGAGCAGGAACTTCAACCGTCAGCGCCGAAACCGTCGGCGCTTCATCACGAGCATCTCCCCCGTGGTCCGGTGCTACGACGGGAGCTTCTGGCGATGACTCTGGCTCCAAGTCCACGACAGCTGACACCAGAGCTGTCGTGTCTTCAGCCACCATTTGGGGAGGCACATGGGTTGAAGCTGAAGCTTCCGCCTATACAACTTCAGTCGCTCCAACAGGAAGTCGATGTTTTGGTCTTCTTTTTTGATACCCTGGAAAGAAAAGATCGAAAAAATTCAAGACATGATGAAAACAAAATTAGAACCTCAAGGTGAGATGGCAATGCTTACCTTGGGATGCTACCACTCAAGTCAGTGTGAAACCTCTTCATCGGGTGGCCAGAGTCAGAACCCACCGTCACTGGTTTGGTGGAGGCTCTAGACTGCTGCCTGAAACTTGTCGCAGCTACTGGTGTCGCCTCAGCCGGGACCTCCCTCGGCTGGGAAGGACCTACAGACCTGGATCCCACAGCCGGCACTAAAGCTGGAGTCGATTTGCTGGAGCTAGCACCCCTCGAGGGCGCCGACTCCAAAGAGGGCTTGACCCTCAAAGTTCTGCTCGGTCGGGGAGTAGGAGCTGCTGGAGATAGAGCTGACCTAAGGGAGATCCCATCAGCATGTCTCAGCTTCCTCTCCTGGCTACAGGATTCAGCCGGCTCTTTGCCCTTGCCTTTACTCTTGCTGGCATCGTCGACCTTTTGGCTTGGAGTAGCGGTCGGAGCTACCCTCTCCGAAGCTCCAGCAATGGCAACCCCGGAGGTCCTACGCCTCTCCACCAGGCCGAGGTCGTCAAGCTCCGGCATCCCCCTTCGGAGCTCCCTCTTGATCACCGAAACCATGTTTAGAGGGAGGAATTCTACCGGCGGGGTCAACGCGTCGCGGGTGATGGCCCCGTGTTGAAACTTCTAGAGATGGAGCTTCAAAGCTTCATCGTCCAAGTTGGTGTTAAACCGTCTTCAATCCAGTTGTGATCCATCTCACTATTGAAGGTCCATGCAGGCCTCTCCCTCGTCTTCATCGGCGCCCACCTGTTCACCGGGAAATTGCCGAAGACCATCTGAGGGGTCACTCCACCCTCTACGCACTCCTGAATACTTCTCAGGATGGGCTTGTATGCTTCGGACAGCTCCGGAACTGCATTTCAGGCGTCGATGTCGACATTGGGGAGGCTCTTGAGCAACTCCAACCTCTCGTGCTCCTCCCTTGCGATGATCACCCAACCATTCTTCCAGTTGTTTCACTTGTCGGAGGGGAAGGTCTTCAAATACTTGAAGGGGCAGTTCTTGCTCTTCACAAAGTAGTAGACGCCAATCACATATGTCACCTTTCCGGTAGTGTGGACCGTGAAGAAGGTCCGGAAGAGCTCGATGCATGGCGGCACACCCACCCACATCTCGCAGAAGTGCACGAAGGTCGCTACCAGCAAGAATGAGTGGGGGCCGAGGTGATGAAGTTGGAGGCTGTAGAAATCCAGTAGCATCAACAGAAAGCTTGAGAAGGGCGGGATCAGACCCACCATTGCATACGCCGAGAAGAAGACAATCTCACCGGTGGGATTCTTCTTGAAGGGAAGCTTGCCAAAGCAAATATCGTTGTTGAAGGAGTCGCTGGAGCACCCCATGTAGGTTCGGACCCTGGACAAATCTTCATCGCTAGTGATCTTGCTGCGGGGAAGACCTAACCCCATCGCGGCAAAGTGGAGCGAATGTTGGAAGGGCTATGCAAAGGTTGGGAGGCTCTAAGCGCAAGTTCGAATGAAAGCATAAAAAGTCGTCAAACCGTGCGGGCTTTCCTTCTTAAGTAAGCTTTCGCATTGCTTGGATGGAAACCGCGGTGGAATCAAGATCACACTTCAAAAACCTACCTCGTCAATGACAAATGGGCCCGGGGTCACTTCGGTGGAAAAGTCGAAGTTATCACCCCAGGTGAACCATTTTCATGATGAGAAGTTGGAAGCCCGAGGGCGGCGGCCTGACATGGCACACATAACCGATACGGTTTTCATATTGGGAACCAGCAACCTTCAATTGCGTGAGATCCACACGCCAGGATCTCACTTGCCATATCAAGAAGGGCCACGCGACGGTGGTTAACTATGGACCATTGCCCCAATGGCCCATGAAAAGACCTTTGAAGCCGTAGCACAGGAATCGAAGATGGCCCCACCTCTTATAGAATAACTTAACCCAAAGGGTTTCTTCCAGAGGCGGACCCAGAGGCCACTGTCGGTACCTTGCGTACCGGGTACCCCACGATACCGCAAGAAAAGTCACGGAGTCCACCTGTCCAAGTTGAAGACCTCCAAAGGCTCCACGTGTCCCGCAGCACTGGACCCGCCTCTCTCATTTGGGTAGCTCTGATGCGCGGCCGAACCTAACTCCTTGTATAGGAAAGCTCCGGTCGTGCCACGTGTCTAGTGGCCCCGGACCTAACCCTCAGTAGAGGGAAGCTCTGGTGCTGCCACGTGTATAGCGACTCCGAACCTGCCTCCCCACAGTAGGAAGCTCCGGAGCCGCCATGTATCGAGCCTCCGGACCTAAGCCTGCAACGGAAAGATAAACGGATCTCCAACGGTGCGGACATTCAAGGGACAGTTAAAGCTACCGTTACAAGACCTGATTGCATGTCATTAATGCCATGTTAATGACACACGATCGCAAGACCTTTAGTACCAGTAACGCCGCCATTATGGCGCGTTATCACTGTTAAATGTTCTTGATACATACAGGTCGGGTATTAGGTAATTAAACACTGCCAGGGCGACATGTCAGGTCAGGCAGACAATAGAACAACCAATCTTTGGACTATAAAAGGGATGTGCCACACGGTACAAGGGGACAGGCCGATCAAGCGCTCAGACACAAATACTCATACATACAACAACCACTCGTGGAGTAGGGTATTACGCTCAGACGGCCGGAACCACTTAAAAATCCTCGTGTCACTGTCTTGATCTCACGCGTGGTCCAACCAGTCACGAACCTCTATGGACTACGATCTATTAGTACCGGATGAAGTGTCGATCACACACTTCTACAATAGCCTATGGCCCTTACTTTTCCTTTTTAGTAAATGGAAAAACTAACAGGCGCATTGCCCACTGGAATTAGCATGAGACTCCCACTTAATTCAATAGTCAAAAAACAACAACAAAAAACTAAAATTAATGCCTGAGTGGGGCAAAAAATGGCCCCCTTTTTTTACTCCCGCATGAGCCAAAAGGGTCTGATCGGCATGCACTCCAAGCAAGACAAAAAAAAAGCCAGTGCGGCCCATAACTTCTTACTAGAAAAAAATACTGACTTCATCAGACAGTGGCCGGCCTGCTTAAAATAATGAAAATCAAAAAATTATCACAGCAGCCCACAAAGTCCACTCGGCCTTTCACCCAGGCCCGAAAGTGGGCGTCTTCTGCTTTGGCCGTGCCGGCCTGTGCTGCGCCTAAGCCACGCGCGCCGTCAATCTTGAATCGAACGGCTACAACGGTTGCACCCTGGATATTTAAACCCACCGGCTCCCTCAGCAACTCTAAAAATTCATTTTCTTTCCTCCCAGCTGCAAGGCTCTACAGCCTTTCTAGAGAGCAACGAAGGCTCAACACAAACAAGGCTTCTCTTCCTCCCTCCACGGCAACAGAGGAACCTGAGAGAGGGGCGTGCCGTGGCAGTCTTGTTCCTCACGCCGTTCTTGGGTTCCGCAGTCGTGCCGACGGCCTTACCTATGGTGTCATCGCCGTCTTCCTCGCCAACGCGCACGTTCGCTTGAGGGTTAGCATGCTGCCGTCGAGGTTGGCGTCGGCGACGCCCTTACCGTCGTGATCTGCAGTTTTGTTTTTTCTCTTTTCTGCAAAGCCACGTCTTACTTACCGCGCTTACTTACTGTACGCGTGCTTAGATCTGAAGTCAAAACTCTGTTTAATTTATTATTATTATTATTATTATTATTATTATTATTGTTATTGTTATTATTATTTCTGCGGCGATCCAGAATCGGAAACGATTTTTTTCCTTCTTAATGTCTACGTGCTGACACACGTAGATCCTTAATAAAAGAAATCAATTTGATTTCCTTTTGCCTTAATATGCTTTTAACTTACTAAAAATGAAACGTTTTCCTTACCTGTAGATTTGTTTACCAAGCTTAACTTCAAATTTACTTACCAAGAACGAAATCCCGAGAAGATTTAGTGACTAAGTTGGCTCAAGATACTATGAATAGAAACTTAGATCCAAAAGAATCATACTCTCGATGGTTTTGATCCGGCAGATCTCCCGACACTACTAAAAGTGTTTGCGGAGTTTGAAGTTCGGTGTGGGCGCGCAGAGATTAAAGAAGGTGAAATGTAAAATGGCACAGGAGACACAAAGATTTACGTGGTTCGGGATGCCTGAGCGTAATACCCTACTCCACGGGGTGTGTTGGTGTTGTATTGGATGTATGAACTCAACTCAGGTGACGTGAGTTGAGAGCGCGTGTGAGCCGATCAGACCAGATCTCGATCAGATGATTCCAGATCAGTCCCCCCTATGTATCGTCGGCCTGTCCTTATATAGTACAAGGACAGGCCATTACAAGTTGGCCTGGCCCGACATGTGGCTCCGGCGGTTACTAATATTGATACACATTTGATGCACTTAATTACCCTTAATGACCGAGTTATGGGCTTTGACAGCGCCGTTACTGGTAATAAGGGTCGTCCGATCATGTGTCATTAACATAGTATTAATGACATTTAATCGGGTCTTGAAGTCCTTGATTCCCCTCTAAAGATCCAGAGCCGTTGGGGAGTCTACCGGAGGTTTGAGGCTGAAGATCCGACGGTTGGACACGTGGCAGCTCCGGAGCATACTGTGGAGAACAGATAGGTCCAGTGCCACCAAACACGTGTCAGTTCTGGAGCTTCCCTCGGTCTGGGGTTAGGTCCGGGGGTGCCGTTATGGTACATAGCCCGGAGCTTCTCCCTTGTGGGCGGTAGCTCTGGTTTGATGGTACACATGGCGACCCTGGGACTAACCATGTTGGGAAAGCGGGTCCGGTCATGTCTGACATGTGGGCCTTCGAAGGTCTTCAAATCAAGTAGATGACATTTCCTTGAGATATTTGCAATCTCAAGGGGTATACGGTACCCAGGGTACCGAAAGTGGCCCCCTGGACCCACCTCTCGGGAAGACCCCTTGGGTGAAGTCATTCCGTCGGAGGTGGGTCCATCCTTCGACTTTTGAGCCGAGTCTTCCAAGGTCTTTAGATGTGCCGTTGGCAATAGTTTTGGAGTTAAATCCTCACCGCGTGGCATATCCCGGGTGCGGCAAATGAGATCTTTGGCGTGCGGATCTCGCGCAATTTAAGGTCGCCGGTTCCCGATACGAAAATCGTATCGGTTCCCCGCGCCTTGTCAGGCCACCGCCTTCGGGCTTCCCGCCTTTCATGATGACAACCGTTCGCCTGGGTAAGAACCTCGACTTGATCGTCGGGGTGGTCCTGGGCCCTCTTGTCATCGGCAGGGTGAAATTTTTGAATAGTATCCTCGGCTTCCTTGCGGTTTCCATCCAAGCGTTGCGGGGGTTTACTTAAGAAGGAAAGCACGCACCGTCTGGGGTTCTTTACGCCTCTCATCTGAACTTGCGCTCGAACTCCCAAACTTGTGCTTGCTTTTCCTCCCATGCCTCGCTGTGCTGCGATGGAGTTGGGTCTCCACAAGAGCCACCTGAAGACCGAGAGTGACCTGAAGAAGGTCTGGGCCCTCATGGGGTCGTCCCCGGACTTCTTCAACCACCTGGTCCGCGTCGGGGAGAGCTCCCATTCGAGAAGGAGCACGCCGGCGAGATGGTGTACTTTTATGCGTACGCCATGGTGGGGTTGATCCCACCTTTTTCCTCCTTTTTCTTGATGCTGCTAGACTTCTATGGTCTGCAGCTGTACCACCTTGGCCCCCACTCCATTCTTCTAGTGTCTGTCTTCGTCCACTTTTGTGAAATGTGGGTGGGCATCCCCCCTGCATTGAGCTTTTCCGGACCTTCTTCACCGTCCATACCACCGGAAGAGGTGATGAGTACCTTGGCTTCTACTACTTTGTGAAGCGCAAGAAGTGCCCATTCAAGTACCTCCGGTTGTTTCCCTCTAGAAAATGGGACGATTGGAAGAAAGACTGGATAGTCATCCGGGTGGAGGAGCACGAGAAGCTGGAGCTGCCCGAAGGCCTCCCCAACATCGACACTGCAGTCTGGAGTGAAGCTCCGGTGTTGTCAGATGCCTTTAACCCTGCTCTGACCAGGATCCGCCATTGTGTGGAGGGAGGATTAACTCCCCAGGCAGTATTTTGCAATTTCCTGATCAACAGGTGGGCACCGCTGAAGAGGAGAGAAAAACTCGCTTGGTCCCTCAACAGTGTGATGGACGACGACCGGGTCGAGACCGGGCTGAAGTCCAACATGGAGGGGGCGACCTTGGAGTTTCATCTCAAGAAGTTCCAGCACGGCATCGACGTCACGGGTGATGACTTGACCCCGCCACCAGGTTTCCTCCCTCTGAACGTGGAAGTACAGTTCAGCAGGGAGCTCTGGCGGACGATGCCGGTGCTTGATGACCTCGGTGTTGTCGAGAGACGATCGACTTCCAGGGTGGTGATCCCTGGGGCTTCTGAAGGTGGCTCCGCCCCTACACCGAAGCCAAGGACCGAAGTCGTCGGCAAGGGCAAGGAGCCGGTGGCCGAACCCTCGAGCCGGAAGAGGAAGCTAAAGCATGCCAACGGAAGTTCTGTCAGGCCTGCAACCTCTGCAGTAGCTCCTTCTCCCGAGAGGGGGAGGTCTTCTACAACTGCGGCGATTGTACCTGCAGCAGTGTCTTCCCGGGGTGCTAGCCCTGGGCATGTGACTCCAGTACCAGGGCCAACTGAGGCCTCTGGGTCAGGAGGTCCTTCCCGATCGAGGGGGGCCTCGACTAAGGAAATGCCTGCGGGTGCAACAAGTTCCGGGGGGCCTTCCAGAGCTACCACGCCGGCGGCGGCCATGGTCAGTCCAGAACGCTCGGGAAAGAGATTCTGTGCAAGCTGGTGCGGAAGCCTTCCAAGGTAATTTTTAATCTTTACCTCAGACAGTTGTTTTGTTGTAGTAACTGTTTTTTAAGTTTCTTCATCCATCATCTGCAGCGTCCCCAAGAAGAGGAGTGAGGCTCCTCCCTCAGCCACAACAGCTGAAGCTGTGAGGGCGGAGGCTTCAGCTCCTGTCCCAGTGCCGCCCCAAGTGGTGGCTGAAGCTGCGGCAGCTCCGGCCCCAGCTGTCGTGGTCATGGACCTCGACTCATCCCCCGAGACTCCCGTGGTAGTGCCGGACCACGAGAGAGAAGATGCGCCAGCGGCACCTGCCCCGGAGGTTGAAGCTCCGGGTCTTGATGTTGAGATGTTGGAAGCTTCAGCCGCTGAGCCGGAGGAAGCAGTGACTCTGGCCCCAGAGCTAGAAATTGTCGAAGCCCCGGCGGTTGAGCTGGAGGTTATTGGAGTCTCGGCGAGTGAGCCAGATGTTGAGGAAGTCCCGGCGGTTGAGCCGAATACCTCTGAAGCTCCGGCCTCAGAGTCGGTTGCCACTGAAGCTCCGGCTGCAGAGCCGGTTGTTGCAGAGGCATCAGCACTCGAACCCATGATGGTCGAGGCGCCAACACCCGAGCCACCATCGGAGGAGGAGCCCAGGCCGGAGCCGGAAGTAGCCCCGGCTCCAGAAGTGATGACGGCGGAGGTGCCTGCTGCTGAGTCAGGGTGCCCTGATGAAGTCGCTGGCCCCCTGCCTGAGGGGGCAAATGAAGACCTGGTGGCAGGACCTTCGGAACCACTTTCGGAGGTCGGAACTTCTTCTGCGGGACCCTCCTGGGTGGCGACTGAGGCTATCCCATAGGATGGCCCAAGTGCCGTGGAGGCTCAGGGGACCACTCTTGTGGAGTGGGACCCAATTTTTGTAAGCGAGAACCTGCTGGAACCATCGGAGGAGACCCCAGCAAGTTCGGACCCTATTCCCCTGTCGTTGTCCATTAACAACGTTTGCTCCAGTCTGCGTCAAGTCCAGCTGGCATTCTACCACGACAGCAAGGCTATTGAAGAGGAGCGCCAAACCCTTAGGCAGTGGCGTAACCGGCTCTACTTTGAGACCAAGCTGGCGCAGTCGAGGCTGGCAGACGACAAGGAGTGGATCAAACAGGAGAAGGTCCGCTTGGAATACTGGGGCAAATTATTGGATGATAGGTAGAGCTTGACTCGTGCCCTCGACTCTCAATCCCGGGCCATTTATGAGCAGACCAAGACAGCTAATAGTGCGGCTGATGATCGCCAAGAAAGGCTTGAAGCCATTAACACTACCCTCATCAAGTGCCGGGAGGCACTTGAGGAGAGGGAGAAGAAGCTCGAAGATGAAGAGAAAAAACTCCTAGAGCTGCGGGATGATGTCTTGAAGAGGGAGGAAGAGCTCGCCGAAAAGGTGGCTCTGGCTGACAAGGGCCTCGAGGAACGCGCCAAGAAATTGGAGGAGCGTTTCGTTGAGGAGGAGGAGAAGGCCTGGGTGCGAGGGCAGGAACTCTACAAGCAAGAGTGTGCCATCGCTACCAGGGAGAAGAATGTTAGGGGCCGGGAGAAGGACCTGGTCGACGGCCGGAACAAGATCCACCTTCGGGAGGAGGAGCTCGGAAAACTCGAGAAGCAGGTTGCTGAAAAGATTCAGCAAAATGCCAAAGAGGTTTAGCGCCTTGCTCGTGAGAATTCTGAACTGGCGGCAGCCAAAGGATCCTTGGTGGAACTGAAGGGCTTGAGGACTGCGGACTCCCTACAGGTTTGGGAGTTCTTGAGCAAATCCAACGACGCGCTGACACCAATGGGCTTTAGTCCTGTGCATCCGGATGATCCAAAGCCGGAGCCGGACCTGGCGTTGCAAGCGTTGAGCTTGGCGGGTGGCAAACTCTCCAAGGTGGGTGACGTCATCGCGGACCAGTTGGAGGTTGAGGGGCAGTCCCTGGCGAAGAACGTCGCAGAGTATGTGCTGACGTGCTACACCAGTCGGGATCCCCAATTTCCTCTGGACCCGGTGCTTGAAGGTCCCGTCGAAGGAGAAGGTGAAGCCACCCGAGCCAACGTGTCAGAGGTTGCTCGGAAGGTCGCCCAGTTCTTCCATAGGGTCTAGGACCATCTCTGTAGCTCCCACTTGTATTCTCTCTTTTTCTTCCACAATTTTGTAATCCCTTGTCTCTAGATGAATGAAATCCAAATTTTTGTGATTTTCATTTTTTGTCTTCTGAATTTCATTTTTTTGTCTTCAACACTTTTGTCTTCACTTGGCCCCCTGGTAGATGTACACAATTTGATTGTGAACATGTACCAAGAGGATATTGTGTTTTGTTGAAGACTCGTTTGCTTTGAACTTGTAGAGTGTAGGTCTGAAGTCTTCGATAGTGAAGGCCCCCTGAGGTTGTCGAAGCTCAAAAGCTCCGGCATTGACTACCGTCGGAGCTTAGTAGCTCCAGCAATAGTCCCTATCAATGCGTAGAGCATCGATAGTTAGCCCTCCGGGGTATCGGAGCCTAGTAGCTCCGGTAGTGACCTTTGCCAACGCGTAGCTTGTCGGCAGCAGACTCCGCTTGTGGGGTCTTCTCACCATCTTTTATTCTGCATCAACGGCTGGCCCCCTAGCTTTGCCGGAGCTTGGTTGCTCCGGTAATGCTCGTTTTCAATGTTTAACATCGATCACAAGCCACCTAGGGGGAGTCGGAGCTTTGTTAGCTCCGGCTTTTCTCCATCAACGTGGATTCTCTATTTTTCGTGCACACTGAAGCCAAGAAAAATAGTAAAATTCGCTCCTTGCCTATAACTTCGTTGCGGCATACCATTCCCAAGAAAGTTTTAGGTCAAACACAATTCTGAATACAACCAATGTGTTGCCTTCTTTCTTCCAGATCCAATTGTACTTGGACCCGCCTTACTTCGGCCTGCCGTGGTGTAGGTAGAGTGGCGTACTTAGGGTGCTTGACCAGGCTAAGTCGATAGCACACTCCGGCCCTAGATTGGCTTGGCGGCATTCAGGCGAGTGGGCCATGCACAATATTTGAATCCAAAAGAATTGGCAATACAGCTCGAATTGTACATGAACTGGTCGAACTAAAATTTCTTAAGAATTGCACAACTTTGTTATAGACAAGAAAGAGAAAAATAAAAAATGTTGAGCCTGTACAAAATAAATGCATGTGGAGTCTGTTTCACATGAAGATGTCTTTCATTATAGGTCCGGGGTACAGGGGAAACAAGTACACTCTTAGGGTAGGGAACCAGGATAAGCATGTTTAATTTCTCGTTTGACCCAGGGTAGCTAGCCACACTTTTAGTCCTGAGACTGTGACAAATGTTGCACGAACTTTGTGGACCTTCCGGGAAAGGTCCGGCTGTTCTCCCGGAGGAACTACCTGACTCTTTACAATGACTCTATAACATACACCTCAAGTTACTACAGACTCACCTCTGTGATATTAAGTGTAGAACTTACGGAGGTGCTCAATATTCCAAGGATTTGGGAGAGGTGTCCCATCCTCGGTAGCCAAGCGAACGCTTCCGGGAAGGGATACTTTAATCACGCGGAAGGGTCCCTCCCAGTTGGGGGAGAGTTTGTTTAACCCTTCTTTGGATTGTATTCTCCGTAGCACCAGATCGCCTTCCTCGAGCTGTCGGTTGTGCATGCCGCTGATGATAGCGCCGAAGGGCTTGGCGGTATTGGGAATTCCAAACAGCTTCTTGGCACCTTTCCTCCTCAAGGAGGTCTAGGTCTTCACGCCGGAGCTGGTCCTGCGTGGCTTCATCGAAGGTCCGGACCCGGAGTGACCCTAAGGTGATTTCCGGAGGAAGGATTGCTTCAGCTCCGTACACCAGGAAGAAGGGTGTCTCTCCAGTTGACCAATTTGGAGTTGTCATGTTGGCCCATAGAGTGGGCGGAAGCTCTTCAATCCAGTTGGCTCCATGTTTTTTCAAGCGCTCATAAGTGCGCGTTTTGAGTCCTTTCAGGATTTCAGCATTTGCTCTCTCGGCCTAGCCATTGCTTGCCGGGTGAGCTACGGAGGCGTAGCAAACTTGAATGCCGAGGTCTTCGCAATATCCTTAAAATGCAGAGCTTGTGAATTGGGTCCCGGTATAAGTAATGATTTTGTTTGGGACTCCAAATCTGCATACAATGGACTGCAAAAAGTTGATAGCAGATTGCTTGTTTATTGTCACAACTGGAGTTGTTTCCGACCACTTGGTGAACTTGTCAATGGCGACATACAGGAACTTGTAACCTCTGACGGCTCTTGGGAAAGGTCCCAAGATGTCCACCCCCCACACAGCGAAGGGCCATGTAGGAGGTATCATTTGTAGAGGCTGAGCCGGTGTGTGAATTTGCTTTGCATGAAATTGGCATGCTTCACATTTCTTCACCAGCTCACTTGCATCCTGGAGTGCTGTAGGCCAGTAGAAGCCATGCCGGAAAGCTTTACCGACCAGCGTGAGGGAAGACGCGTGATTCCCACACTCACCTCCATGGATTTCTGCGAGGAGCTCGCAGCCTTCTTCCCTTGTGATGCACCACATTAGGACGCTGTTGGCACCGCGCCGGTATAGATCCCCTTCTACCAACGTGTATCTTTTAGCCAATCTGACTATCTGGTCAGCGGATACATCATCGTCAGGAAGGATGTTGTCTTTCATGTAGCTCCAGATCTCCAAGATCCATGCATCGGAGCTAACTTGAGCATTTGAGTCTTGCGTGCTGGGTTGCTCGGAGCTTCCGGCAGCACCTACGACCCTTGATGGCTGCCATGGTAACAGGGCCATCGGGACCGTCAGCTTCGGGATGCTGATCTCGCCCCCTTCGCTTAGTTCGGCAGGCTGAGCTGTGGGTTTTGACAACCTCCGGACAAAAGTTCCGTCAGGAGCTGGAGCTCTGGTTGACGCTTTCGTCGAGAGTTCGTCGAATTCAGCGTTGTGGACACGCTGGACGTGGTGGAGGTCTAGGACTTCGAAGTCCTTCTGAAGCCTCTGGACTTCAAGGAGGTAAGCAGCTAACTGGATATTGTTGCAGGAGCATTCACCCTTCACTTGTTTAATGATGAGTTGTGAATCTCCCTTGACCAGCAGCTGATTGACACCGTATGAGAGTGCCACCTTTAGTCCGTAGATGAGTGCTTCGTACTCCGCCATGTTGTTGGTCGCCTTGAAGTCAAGGTGTACCATGTATTTTACCTTCTCCCCGGTTGGTGTGAGGAGAAGGATTCCAGTTCCGGCCCCCTGCTTTTGCATGGAGTCGTCGAAGTAAAGGGTCCAGTGAGGCTCGGTGAAGACCGGAGCCTTGTGTTCTGGCTTCTGCTCACTGGGGCCCCCAGGGTTTGATGGAGAGGGAGTCCATTCCGCCACAAAATTTGCCAATGCTTGACTCTTGATTGCTTGTCTTGGAATGAATTCGAGATCGAATTCGGCCAATTCCGCTGCCCACTTTGCAATATTCCCAGTTGAATTGGGATTATGCAAGATTGCTCGAAGTGGGTAAGAAGTCACCTCTGAGATCTTGTGAGCTTGGAAGTAATGGCGAAGCTTCCTGGAGGCGATAAGAACAGCATAGAGCATCTTATGCACCTCTAGGTATCGAGTCTTGGCGTCATGAAGTACTTCACTGATGAAGTACACTGGGTGCTGGATGGTTCGGACCCTCCCGGAGGGGCCCGAAGCTTCCTCTTCATTGACCCGGATCCTCCCAGAGGGATCCGGACCTTCTTCGGGGACCTCCGGGTCCTTGCTGGAGGGACTCGGAGCTTCTTCAGAAGCGACCTGGACCCTCCCGGAGGGGTCTGGGTCTTCAGAAATAACTTCTTGTGGACTCAAGTCTGGGAACTGGGACCCAGACTCGCTTTCAGGAACCTCCGGACCCTCCCGGAGGGGTCTGGATTCCTGAGCATGGGATGGTTCTGGTCTCTCTGCAACCAGGACCATACTGACGACTTCGTCAGTTGCTGAAATGTAAAGCAGCAAAGGCTCACCAGGGTTCGGAGCTACCAATGTTGGTAGGGTGGTGAGGAACTTTTTTAGCTCCTGGAACGCCTTTTCTGCTTCTTCATACCATTGGAATGGTCCGGACTTCCTCGATAACTTGAAGAAGGGAAGTGCCTGTTCCGCCAGTCTTGAAATGAACCGGCTGAGGGCTGCTAGACATCCAGTCAGCTTTTGGACATCATTGATGCGGGCTGGTGGCCGCATGTCTTCAATGGCTTTGATCTTCGCCGGATTAGCCTCTATGCCCCGGTGATTTACCAGGAAACCAAGAAGTTTTCCGGAGCTAACCCCAAAGACACACTTGTCTGGGTTTAGCTTTGTGCAGGTGACCCGCAGCTTGTCGAAGACGGCCTGTAAGGTGTCAAGGAGTGACTCCTTGTTCTTTATCTTGACCACGATGTCATCGACGTACACTTCCACTATGTCTCTAATGAGTTCTTAAAAAGTTTTGTACATAGCTCGTACAAAAGTTGAAGCTGCATTTTTGAGACGAAATGGCATGGCTGTATAACAGTACAATCCATCTACTGTGATGAAAGAGGTATGCTCTTCATCTTCCCTAGACATTCTGATTTGATGATACCCAGAATATGCGTCTAGGAAACACAGTAATTCACACCCGGAGGTGGAATCCACTATCTGATCTATTCTAGGTAGTGGGAATGGATCTTTTGGACATGCCTTATTTAGTGTTGTGTAGTCAATACACACCCGAAGCTTCCCGCCGGCCTTGGGCACAACGACTGGGTTTGCCATGCATTTTGGATGGAAGACTTCTCGGATGAATCCAGCTTCGAGCAACTTCTTCACTTCTTGTCGAATGAAGTTCTGTCGCTCCACCGATTGCTTCCGGGGCTTCTGATGCACGGGCCGGGCGTCAGGGTAGACCTTCAGATTGTGCTCAATCACTTCCCTGGGGTTTCCAGTCATTTGTGACGGTTGCCAGGCAAACACGTCGACATTATCCCGGAGGAAAGCGATGAGCGCGAGATCCTATTTGTCAATCAGTCCCCCCGATATACGGGTGGTCTGAGCGGCATCGGAACCGATTTGGACGACTTTGATGGGAATGTCGGTGTCGCCGCTTGGCTGCACACGAGGTGGAGAAGTCGAGCCTCGTTGACGAATGCTCGGGGGGTTTGGAGCTTGCTCCTGCCTGGAGTACTCCTCTTGCGCCGTAGTAAGCGCATGGAGTTCTTCCAAAGCGGTTACTCCGGTAGTGCGATCTCCGTGGATCCGGAGAATGCCTACTGGTTTTGGCATCTTGAAGACCAGGTAGCCATAATGAGCAGCTACCATGAATCTGTACAAGGCAGGCCTACCCAAGATGGCGTTGAAAGGTAAGTTGATCTGAGAAACGTCAAAGACCAACTTCTCAGTGCGATACTTCTACCGAGTCCCGAAGGTAACGGGGAGAGTAATAGCACCGAGTGGGGTAATGGCTCCCGGACCTACTCCGGAGAAAGGTCGGGAGGGGTGAAGATCCGAAGGTCGGAGCTGAAGCTTGGTAAAAGCGTCGAAGCTTATGAGGTTCAGCCCCGAACCTCCGTCTACCATAACATGGTGGAACTGAATGTTATTGATGGTAGGAGATACCATCGAAGGTAACTGGCCTGCTCCAACCATGCTTCGAGGGCAGTCCAAAGCATCAAAAGTGATGGTTGTGTCCATCCACTTCCGATGAGGCTCCGCCCTGGCTGTAGGAGCTACAGTGGCCATGTCCCGACGCATTGTCTTGAGGACGCGGCGGGAGGTGATGTCCCATGATCCACCAAAAATGGTGTTCATGGTCTTCCGACGCTCATTGTCAGAGACGTCGGAATCGTCGTCGACGGAGGTGTAGACGGCCTTCAGGACCTTTTTAGGATCCTGGAAACCTAACTCCTCTTCAGTCGGAGCTTTGTCAACTTTTTGTTTTCCTTCCCTCTGTCGGAAAGGAACTTCTTCCCAGCGCTTGTTGTAGCGCTCGGCAAGGTTTTGGACCTCCCAGCAGTCTTCCAAACTGTGGCTGTCCGTCTTATGAATTGGACACCACACCTTGGGTTTTCCACCGTCTTCAGAAGATGGTCGAGGTCGCTTTTCAGGGCGTGGCCCCCGACCACCCGGAGCTACAGCAGCTGCAGCATTAGATGCGCCGGCCGACGGCTTCTTCTTGTCATTGGTCTTTTTCTTCTTTTTGCCACTCCCAGAGGTAGTGGCTTCACCTTTGGAGGATTTCTTGCGATCCTCTGGAGGTGGTTCGGAGTGCATTTCACGGCCCTCCGCAGCTCTGGCACATTTGTCAGCCAAGCTAAAGAGTTCCGTGACACTGGTGATCTCCTTGATCGCCAAATTCTCCAACATATTCTTATCTCGTACGCCCTGTCTAAATGCCACAATGACAGAAGCGCTAGAGATAGAAGGGATAGTGTTTCGTACCTGAGAGAATCTCTGGATGAATGATCGCAGGGATTCTCCCCCTTTTTGCATGACTGCAAAAAGATCCAGTTCGGTGCCTGGTCGGGTGTATGAACTCCCGAAGTTAGCGGTGAACTGTCGGCACAACTCCTCCCAGCTGTTGATGGAATTGGGTGGAAGGCTCATAGACCAGGACCGGGCGGTCCCAGTTAAAGCCACTGGAAAATAGTTGGCCATTACGGCCTCATTTCCTCCAGCTGCCAGGATAGCAGTGGAGTAAATCTGAAGAAATTCGATAGGATTAACGGTCCCGTCAAACTTCTCCGGCACGTGAGGCCGGAATTTCTGTGGCCACCTGACCATACGCAGATGCATGGCCAGGGCTGAACAACCTCCTCCTACTCCTTCAGGAGCAGGAATGTCCTGAGCTTCTCGTCTTTCACGAGCACGCTCGATATGAACTCGGCCGTCTTGTTGACGGTATCAGCGATCAAGCTCCGCCCGGAGGTCATGAGTTGAAAGCCTTGATACCGTGTGAGTGCGTCGTGCCCCAGAGGGCAACGACGTCACTTGCTGTGATGCAGCACGTCTCCTGTTGTTGGAAATGTGCGGACCAAGTCTGCCAGACAAGGTCCGTCATTGCGACAGGGCCCGTCCTGAAGGAGGAGGACCCTGGTTACTGATGCGGTCGGCTGCTGCTGCAACCAAGTGTTCCACATCGGCCCTCCACTGCTCCATTGCATCCCGGGATACATCCGGAGGTGATGGGCGCTGAAGGAGAGCACATGCTGCATGGATCGCGTGTTCCGAGTTGTCATGATTCGCCGACGCAGTGATCGACGCCGGTGCACCATCGCGCTGCCCAGCTTGATTTGCTGGTGGAGGCGGCGGTGGTGGAAGTGTGACTCCTGCTCGAACTGAGGTTCCTGCTGGTGGCTGCATATTAGAGGGATTGCCCCCAGCAGCTTGAACAGCGGGATGACCATTGGATGATTCAGCAGCTAAGTTCACCATTCTTGAAATCTCAGGTGCACCCCTTCCTGGCGCGCCAACTGTCGGTGGTTTTGATCCGGCAGATCTCTCGACACTACTTAAAGTGTTTGCGGAGTTTGAAGTATGGTGTGGGCGCGCGGAGATTCAAGAAGGTGAAATGTAAAATGACACAGGAGACACAAAGATTTATGTGGTTCGGGCCGCCTGAGCGTAATACCCTACTCCACGGGGTGTGTTGGTGTTGTATTGGATGTATGAACTCAACTCAGGTGACGTGAGTTGAGAGCGCGTGTGAGCCGATCAGACCAGATCTTGATCAGATGATTCCATATCAGTCCCCCCTATGTATCGTCAGCCTGTCCTTTTATAGTACAAGGACAAGCCGTTACAAGTTGGCCTGGACCGACATGTGGCCCCGGCAGTTACAAATATTGATACACATTTGATGCGCTTAATTACCCTTAATGACCAAGTTATGGGCTTTGATAGCGCCGTTACTGGTAATAAGGGTCGTCCGATCGTGTGTCATTAACATAGTATTAATGACACTTAATCGGGTCTTGAAGTCCTTGATTCCCCTTTGAAGATCCGGAGCCGTTGGGGAGTCTACCGGAGGTTTGAGGCTGAAGATCCGACGGTTGGACACGTGGCAGCTCCAGAGCATACTGTGGAGAACAGATAGGTCCGGTGCCACAAAACACGTGTCAGTTCCGGAGCTTCCCTCGGTCTGGTGTTAGGTTCGGGGGTGCCGTTATGGTACATAACCCGGAGCTTCCCCCTTGTGGGCGGTAGCTCTAGTTTGATGGTACACATGGCGACCTTGGGACTAACCATGTTGGGAAAGCGGGTCCGATCATGTCTGACATGTGGGCCTTCGAAGGTCTTCAAATCAAGTAGATGACATTTCCTTGAGATATTTGCAATCTCAAGGGGTATACGGTACCCAGGGTACCGACACATACTTTGTCGCTAATAAATCATTCGGGTACAAAAGAATGCAAATAAAAGGAACACAATGAGTGCTAATCGTTTTGATTAGCACATGAGCTTCTGCGCACCTTCTTCCTCTCTCTTCTTTGTGTTGGATGACGAAGCCATCAAGGTTGTCCTTCCCCTCACTTTCCAACAAACGCAAATCGGATGTGCCTGGTGTTTTGAGAAGATTCAAATGGTTTTCTTGCGTGTTCAAAACATGTTTGAATCTCTCTTCTTATATTTGTCGTAGGGACGTGAGAGGGAGCCTCCCTTTCTTCGGAATGGATGCGTCTCCTGATCAAGACGCGTCCATTAAAAGAGTTATGTCATTTGGATTAGACACATAATTAAACTAATTAAGCACCAGTTCAATTACTAACAATTGGTTAGTGCAGAAGTACATAGATCCTTGAGGAAAAACTATACAGTGACGAGTATCCCATAATAAGAGTTGGTAAAAGTTAATCTTGATCACTCTGTGTTACTGAACCTATAGTTGTTAAGCAGTACAAGGGTGTGTATTATATATAATTAGTATACATTACATTTGTTTATGGAGAGAAAAAATGGGAATTTTAATATGATGGAGCATATGAGCTAGACCATAATCTCATCCATCAGTATATATAGCACCTCTAGTAGAAATGTGTTGTGACGGATTTGATACCGATTAGATGCCATGAACAAATGCACCCGCGATGTTGCATATGTCGTGTTTATAGGTCGGGAAAGGAATTGATTCTCTTGGTGGATGCTGCAAAACATTTTTGGCTTGGTCCATGTGATTGGTCTCCAAAGGATGCAAAGAACATCACGATTGACAAAGCATTCTCTCCGTCTCCATAAACTTGTCATTTTTTAGTTCAAAAATGAACTACAAAGCGACAAGTTCATGGAGACGGAGAGATTATCTATCAATAATATTCTAAACGAGGAATAGCAGTGCGCTTGACGAAATAACAAATACTCCAGAATAGATTAGCAGTAGTAAGCATGACAAAAATTCTATATATCTCGTTTCAATGGGCGACCCACAAGTGGGACCCATCATAAGGCAACTAATGCGGAGGATCCTCCAACCACTACTGGAACCCATGATAAGGCAACTTAAACTAGGATCACTGACCACTACAGGGACCCATCATAAGGCAACTTAAACTAGAATCACTGACATGTGAGTCTGATTCTACACGTCAGTGACTATGTTATGTGTGCAGTAAAATCAGAGTACCTATATCCGCTAAATCAGGGGCTTTCTTAGCCTCGCTGGATGCATGCTTGCTGCAACAGCGAAACTACCTAGTATCATAGAAAAGTGATTTTGTAGTAGTATAGTTTAAGCATCAACCATTTTTATGAGCAATGGCAGGTGCACTTCCTTTTGAATGCATTATAGGAGAAATATTTGGTGCAAAATAAAAAAAAAGTGGGTTACGGAGGCAGCTTGTGCTGCCTAGAGCCCGCACGTTGTTGTAAGCATCAACCATAAATGACCTTTCTATATAGATGAGAAGTCGACATCATTGCCCTTTCATCATAAAGAAAAGACATCAATGTAGTATAAACATCATATTGTGACCAATAAATACCGTGAGGAAATATGGGAATTACTTAAAAACTGAAATATATGAAAAGGAAAGAAATAAATCATCATTCGTAACACTGTATATACAGGCACGTGGACGCTCCCTATATGATCTATTTGTAGCCGATGTCGATTGTGTATAATGTTTTGGTTTTGTAATCAGTTAGGATGAGAATAGTTAGGTTTTGATGGGGCGATACGGGCGGCCACCGAAACCTAGCCACCGCCGCCAGTCTTCCCCTCCTCTCTCTCCCTTGCCGCCGCCGGAGTGAGCTGCCCGCACGTCGGATGACTCGCCGGGATGGTGGCGGCGGGGCCTGTTCCGTAGTTGGTGGCGTTCCCCGCAATCTTGGAGGCTCGGGGCGGGGCACGCCCTCCTGCGAGCGGTGGCCGGCGAGACGAGGGTGAAGGCGGCCGTATCTGGTGACTAGCCGGCAGATCCGAGTGTTTCGCGCGGCAGTTGGATGCGGTAACGAAGGCGCGATGGGCGGGCGCGCCAGGAGCGACGGCGCGGCCCTTGAGGCGGGTTTGCTCGCGTAGGCTATCGACATGGGGGTCGGCAGCCAGCTGAGACGGTTCAAGTGACAGGGGCGGCAACTCTCGAGCAGTGGAGCTCGGTTCCGGCGAGGGGACACCCGGAGCCAGCTTGCTCCGAGCGTTGGCGAGGCCAAGAGCTCCAGAGATGGGATTTGGCGATGGTGGACTCGGTTCTACGCAAGGAAGACCAACTGTCGCTTATGATTCAGGCTCGTTGGAGCCGTAGTGGTGGTGACGGCATGTGGAGAAGGTGCGAGGCGCGTTGGTGGAGCTAGGCGCCATGTTGATGGTGCACTGACGGCTTCAACGACCTGCTGGCGGTGAAGTGCATGGAGGGACGTGCTGGTGGCTCAGGCATCGTGGACAGATTTGACGGGTGTTGACCAATGATAGTCGTTTGTGGATGCCATGGCTGCGGGTGTGGCGTCATTGGTACGACACTGCTAGTTTCAATGATGGTATGGTGTGGTGATGGAGTTTGTCTGGTGCGGGTGATGGTGACAACGGTGGCGATCTTCGAGGTGGAGGCGACAAGATATGGTGGTTCGCTAGCCATTGGAGGCTGGCGATGAGTTCCTCTCTATCTTTTAGCGGTCTTCTAAAGTGACGGCGGTGAACTCACGGTGGTCGTGACGACGGATCTCGGTGGTAGGGCTCGCAGATGTTTGCGACGGAGTATCAGGGCGGTAGAGCCGGTTGGGCGCCTACGATGGCAGATCTGAGCGGCAGAGTCTGTGGCGAGCCTGCGAAGGCTGTTCTGGGCGGCGATGCTTGTGGGTGTTGACGTCAGCATTTGGTGACACTCTTGGGTAGGTCGAAGTCATTGCCTCGTCCTGTGTGGCGCAACAACGGGTCCTGCGTGGCGCAACAACGGGAGGTGAGAAGAGTTGGAGGGTCTTTGTCATCTCAATTCGGTAGGCGCTGGTTGCGATGGCGATCGCGAGTGTGCTGTGGTGAAGGTTGTGAGTGCGACACAGTCAACTCTACAGGGTAGTGTCTCGAGTCGGGTAGTTGTTGACTTGGACGTTGGTGGTGGTAATAGAGACTCTTGTACATGTGTTCATTGGGGCGGGAACCTGACAACAGTGGCACGTGCGCGTGTCGCAAGTCCTGTTGAGGTGTTGTCAAGGTAGCTCTCATGTCGATCCTTCGGGTGAAAACCTATTAGCGACCACGGTGTTCCTACATCGTTTTCCTTCCTGAACGCGTCGTTCTTGGAGGATGAACATTGTATGAACGTTTCTTTTATCTCTCCTAACTAGTTTAGGTTTGATAAATTGTCCGATACAGGTATTCACATGGTTAGTGGTGTTTGTGTCGCTGGTGGAGGATGTGGCGTCATCCTCTTTGTTGTACGGTTTTCGGACTCGGTTTCCCTTATAAACAAGGTCGACTTTCTTCTTATATAATATTACGCGGAAGCTCCTCCTTCTGAGCTTTAAAAAAAAGGGTTTAAGAGTTGGATATGAATTATTGTTTAAAGTACATGACGGAAAAAACTGAGAATACTTGTTTACATGGTGAGAATATTTTTAGTATTGCTGGAGCGAAATCCGTTATGATGAGAATGGTTAATCGAAGTGATATTTACATTTATCCATTACTTTTGGACATCAACAAAAATTTCAGAAAAAGTCTAAATAACCCCACTAACTATTGCCTAGGGAGTAATTTACCCCTCAACTATAAAACCAGTTACTTAACACCTTAATGTTTTCAAAACTAGTTAATGTCCTCCCTAAGACGGTTTTGCTAGGGTGGTTTTGCCACATAAGATGCTTACCTGGCATTTTTTGCATGACTCCAATGGTGGAACTCAAAAGATGTCGTAAGTTAACTTGTGGGCCCTGTCAGTGCATAACGTACGACGGCTAACCCTAAAGCCTTCATAAGTTAACGGCGAGCCCCGACGGGGCATAACACACGACGGTTAACCCTGTTTCTCTCTCTTTCTTTCCACTCGCTTGTAAATGACTCAAAAATAAAAGATTAATGGAACTTATACAATATGCATCACCCATTTTGAACTGACCCGTCTAGCATGCATTACACATGTGAGACGTGTAGGTTCGGTATTATTCCTTTTTGGACAGTCTTAGAGTGACCGAGGGGGCATGCTTATGACGACAGGCGGGTCTGAATCCGGACGAGATTTGGATTGTGTAACCCTAATGTTTTTCGTTGCACCATTTTCAGGCAAGCAGTTGGACAACAGCGGGGTTATGCAGCCGAAATTTCGTCCTGATCCAGACCCACGTCTTGTCATAAACACGTTCCTCTCGATCACTCTTGGGTGGGTTTAGGATCTATCCTTTCCAATAGATGTAGAGTCGTGATAATAAACAAAGTATAAAGTAACGATAATTTCTTCAGCTTTAAACTGTAGAGTCAAACATGGGTGAAGATCGCAGTTAGATGTATACTGATTGAAACAAGAAAGGTTGTCACTCAGATGAGTGATTTACAAAGACAAATGACTTTATAGATCAAGAATTTATTGTCAACAACCGATAAGGTGTGGTGTCCATGTATGAAATACTATAATACAAAGTTTTTGGACAAAATGATAGTTTTGATACACTTGTGTCAAAAAGATTACGTGCCACATTATGAGATGTGGAGATTCCACAACGAACAACTTCTCAAGCCATATAAGAAGTTGAAGAGGGTGATGATAGCACGGGGGTTGATAGGATGAATGAGATGCTAGAAGCTATACAAACAGAGGATCCTCCTACAATAGAGGCAGACACAGAGGGTGCAGAGGGGTCGACGGGAAACACAACTACGGTCGAGATTGCCACTTGAGTTTAGCTAAACGCATGGTAGGTGTGTCTTACTTATTTTTATAATATATTGTTCGTACTAACATGTATTGACAGGAGTGTGAGACGGGGTTGGAACCGACTCGTACCCAGGTCTGGGAGAGAGGTCACAAGGGAAGTGATGCTTCTCAACGTAAGCAATGCAGCCAGGTGACAGCCGAGCAACTGGTAAATTTAAAAATCATTCAAATTAATTGTAACTATCTCTATTATTGAACTTACAAGGTTTTCTTGTTTTTAAGGCTAGGTATGGGTAGGAGGCCGTGAGGATACACGATGAATAGTTTGATTGACAAAATTCGCCAATCAACCCTCAAGCCACGTATGCTAGCAAAGGCGGGAAAGCCCACGAAAGGTGAGTTGATCTTTTGTTTTTATTGTTTTTGATTCAAGATAATTAAATTTAATATTACTGATGCTTATTTTTGTAGGCTTGCCATATTCGACGGAGTTGTCGACTCGAGGGTGGCGCGAGCTTCGAGAGAGAGCTCCACGCAGGCTTCATCGATTGGCACGTCAATTCGCCGTGTTTCCTAGAAAGACGTAGAGGTGCAGGTCCTCCGACAAAGCTTCGAAGAGAAGCTTGCGTGGCAAGAGGAGGCACACAGGGCTGCTATGGAGTGTTGAGCCAACTACATGGCGCATATGCAAGCGGTGATGGAGGTAAGAGATATAAACTAATGTAATTTAAATTCATCGTATTTTATTCATATGTAACATATAATATTTGCAATGACAGGCTCTAACTCGACAGTATGGGCAATAGATCCATATACCGCAGTGGCAGCCACCACCACCGGTGTAACCACCAAAGTCGGTGCAACCCACGCCAGAGGTGCCTTCTCTGGTGATTCAAGTAACAATAATTTCAAATTCTAGTCTTACTTCATCTAACATTGCCAAATCTAACTGAACTTAGCTAAATTAAGCTAAATATGATTAATTCTAGTCAAAATAAAGTTTCAAACTTATAAGCATGTCTAACTACTTACGTGTAGTGCAGAGATCGGCGAAGGAGTCTCAAATTCTATCGCCGTCGCTACCGGCGCCTATAGTGACTCGTGGAGACGATGTCTTTGGCTCCGGAGGTAGTAGAGGGGCAAGTGTATAACTCCTGTTGTTCATTTTGTGACTTTGTGATGTGACGCGATCACATTCTGATGTTGTGCTATATATACATTGTTTGGTAATTTTTCATGCTGTTTAAATGCTGGTTGATTGTATGTCAAATCTGTGTAGCTGGTCATCGAGCCAGGACAACCATTTCATGTTTTCTTAAAAACCATATTTACAATGGTTTTTATATAGGACTGTTGTAAATAAGACATATGTTATTCATGATAGCTTCCCCTGACCGTCGTAAGTAGGCCACTCGATCTTATTTACGACGACCACTTTACCCATCGTAAATAAGAGGGCTTATTTACGATGGCCAATGAAAGCCGTCGTAAATAAGGAGGCCCAACCCACCACGTAGCACGAGCCTTTAGTTACGATGGCTTCGGACCGCCGTCGTAAATAAGCTTATCTACGATGTTTAGTTTGAGTTGGACATAAACCGTCATAAATAACAGAAACCGTTGTAAATAGCTTATTTATGACGGCTTTCTTTCATTTACAAGGCGGATTTCTGTAGTGTTCTCCATTTACCACCTTGAAATTAGGAAATCTTTGTCTCCAAGCCTTTTGCCACTGCTCTGTCAAAGTCTCTCTCTAATATGGCGTTATGCTGTACGAAAAAAGATTTAACAGCTAGAGTTAACAGCAAAAAAAAAAAAGGATTCAGTTTATACAGGTACAGGGGTATAAATAGAACAAAGGTTTGCTATATAAATAGAACAGACGTTACATGTTACCTCTGCACAACAACATTTCCATTCAAATGGAGCACACGACCAAAGCAACCTCGGCGGCGCCGTTGTCGCTGATTCCATATACCATGTGCATGCAAGCCGGTCTCCTCCACCTGCTGCCTCTAACCGTCTCATGCGTGTTGCTGCTTCGTGCCCGCATCGTCAAGAGATCGCCAGTTCGCAGTGCCAGCCGGCTGCCGCCGTCTCCCTGGACGCTCCCTATCATCGGCAATCTCCACCAGCTCGGTGCGCTGCCTCACCGCTCCCTGCGGGCGCTCGCTGCGACGCGCGGCCCTGTCATACTCCTCCGCCTCGGCCAGGTGCCTGCCATCGTCGTCTCCTCGGCGGACGCCGCGCGGGAGGTGATGCAGGCGCAGGACAACGTGTTCGCCAACCGCCCGTCACTCGCCATCCCGAGGCGGCTCCTGTACGGCTGCACCGACATCGCCTTCGCGCCGCACGGCCCGTACTGGCGCGGCGCGCGCAAGATGAGCGTTCGCCACCTCCTGAGCCCATCAAGGGTGCGGGCCTACCGCGCCGTGAGGGAGCAGGAGGTGGAGGCGCTGCTCCGGCGATTGGATTGCAGAGCCTGTATTGGTAGCACTCGTGGCACCGTGCACCTGAGCGAGCTCCTCAGTGACTTTGCCAAGGACGTGGCCGGGCAGATCGTGCTGGGCCTGCGCGCCGCCGGGGACGAAGGGTGGCGTGCCAAGGTGGACGCGCTGCTGGAGGAGAGCAACGTGCTTCTCGCCGCCTTCCACGTCGGCGACTACATCCCGTGGCTGTCGTGGGTGAGCGCCGCTGACGGCACGGACGCCAGGGTGAGGCGGGCGTTCGAGAGGATCGACCGGATCCTCCAGGAGATCTTGGACGCCGCCGCCAGCAGAGAGTTGATTGCACCATCAACGGGGCTAGAAACGCACGGCGACGCCTTCGTTCATGTGTTGCTGTCACTGCAGCAGATGCAATCATCATCAGTTGGTGGAACTGAAGAGTGGCGCCTCAGTAGGGACAACGTCAAGGCTCTCATGGAGGTACGCACGCAGTAAGCAGTATAATAAATAACCTAAAACGATCCAAGCATTTGGAACATGCTGAAGTTTGACGTCTAGTAATCAAACAAAGACAAGAACGATCGATGCATACTCGTGCACAGGGACATGCAACGCGTATGTACGTGCACAAAACATGGTAAAAATATGGGTATGTTTAGATTTTATATGCCTAAAATTGCACAAAATTTCAGACGGTACTAATTAATGGCTAATTATTATCATTAATAACTAATCTTTATAATTAACAGTCAAATATAACAATTAACAAAACTAACATTTTTTCTATGATCTATACATTCGCAAAGTTATTTTGATTGGCTATTATACAACTAATTAATATAATTCTTGCAGATTAACATTAAAAATTAGGAGAATATTATTTCTGTGACGTCCGGTTCTGAAAAAATGAACCAAGCTAACGCACATCCGGTTCTGAAAAAATGAACCAAGCTAACGCATATGTGTGCCCAGGATATTCATCACACATACACGAGTGCATTCACAAAAGAGTATACAGAAAATTACCACAAGACAAGATTAATTAACCAAGTTTTATTGCACAAACCATATTGTCGGCGGTTGAGAACCGGCAGATCTTCCTACACTGTTAAAGTGATTGGGGAGTTTGAAGTTCGGTGTGGGCGCGCGGAGATTCAAGAAGGTGAATTGGAGTTTGACACAGGAGACACAGGAATTTACGTGGTTCGGGCCGCCTGAGCGTAATACCCTACTCCACGGGTGTGTTGGTGTTGTATTAGCGGTAAGAGCTTGTCACGAACGTGTGGGGTGCGTATGATCGTCCGTGAACGTCCCTAAATGTATCGTCGGCCTGTCCTTTTATAGTACAAGGACAGGCCGTTACAAGCTAGCCTGGCCCGACATGTGGCCCCGGCGGTTACTGGTATTGATACATGATTAATTACTCTTAATGATCCTGTAACGGACATTGACAGCACCGTTACTGGTGTTAAGATCGTTCGATTAAGTGTCATTAATATGATATTAATGGCACTTAATCGGGTCTTGAAGTTCTTGACTCTCCTTTGAAGATCCAGAGCCGTTACAAGGTCTTCCGGAGGTTAGAAGCTGGAAGGTCCGACGATTTGACACGTGGCAGCTCCGGAGCTTGCTGTGGGAAGCAGGTAGCTCCGGGGCTATCAGACACGTGTCAGGTCCGGAGCTTCTCTCGGTCTGAGGTTAAGTCCGGAGGTGCCGTTTTGGTGCGTGGCCCGGAGCTTCCCCCTTGTGGGAGGTAGCTCCGGGTTAGTTGTACACGTGGCGACCCAGGGATTAACTATGTTGGAGAAGCTGGTTCGGTCATGTTCTGACAAGTGGGCCTCCGAGGGTCTTCAAACCAAGTAGATGGCTTTCCTTTGAGATTTTTGTAACCTCAAGGGGTGTACGGTTTTTAGGGTACCGACAGTGGCCCACTGGACCTACCTCCGAGGAAGATCACTGGGGTGAAGTCATTCCGTCGGAGGTGGGTCCATCCTTACGACTCTTGAACTGGGTCTTCAAGGGTCTTCGAAGGTGCCGTTGGCAAGGATTTTCAGTTAAATCCCGCCGCGTGGCGTACCTCAGGCGGCAGATGAGATCTTTGACGTGCGGATCTCACAAAATTGAAGGTCGCCGGTTCCCGATACGAAAACCGTATCGGTTCCGCGCGCCCTGTCAGGCCGCCGCCTTTGGGTTTCCCGCCGCGTGATGACAACTGTTCGCCTGGGTAAGAGCCTCGACTTGATCGTCGGGGTGGTCCCGGGCCCTCTTGTCATCGGTTGGGCTGAATTCTTGAGTGGTATCTTCGACTTCCCTGCGGTTCCCATCCAAGCGTTGCAAGGGCTTACTTAAGAAGGAAAGCGCGCACTGTCGGGAGTTCTTTACGCCTTTCATCTGATCTTGCGCTCAAACTCCCAACTCGTGCTTCGCTCTTCTTCTCTTGCCTAGCTGTGCCGCGATGGAGTTGGGTCTGCGCGAGAGTCGCTTGAAGACCAACAACGATTTGAAGAAGGTCCGGGCCCTCATGGGGTGGTCCTCGGACTTCTTCAACCACTTGGTCCGTGCCGGCGGAGAGCTCCCCATCGAGAAGGAGCGCGCCGGCGAAATGATGTACTTTTCTTCGTACGCCATGGTGGGATTGATCCCACCTTTTTCTTCTTTCTTCTTGATGCTGCTAGACTTCTATGGTCTGCAGCTATACCACCTTGGCCCTCACTCCATTCTCCTCGTGTCCATCTTTGTCCACTTCTGTGAGATGTGGGTGGGCATCCCCCCTGCATCGAACTCTTCCGGACCTTCTTCACCGTCCACACCACCGGCCGGAGCAATGAGTATCTTGGCTTCTACTACTTTGTGAAGCGCAAGAAGTGCCCATTCAAGTACCTCCGGTCGTTCCGTTCCGGGAAGTGGGATGACTGGAAGAAAGATTGGATAGTCTTCAGGGTGGAGGAGCATGAGCGGTTGGAGCTGCCCGATGGTCTGCCCGGCATCGACACGACGATCTGGAGTGAGGTTCCGGTGCTGGCGGAAGCTTTCGACCCCGCCTTGACCAGGATCCGCCAATGCGTGGAGGGGGGATTGACCCCTCAGGCGGTATTTTGCAACTTCCTGGCCAACAGGTGGGCGCCACTGAAGAGGAGGGAGAAGCTCGCTTGGGCCCTCAACAGCGTGATGGACGAGGACCGGGTTGAGACCGGGTTGAAGTCCAACATGGTGGGGAAGACCTTGGAGTTCCACCTCAAGAAATTACAGCACGGCATCGACGTCGACGTTGACGACTTGACTCCGCTGTCGGCCTTTCTCCCTTTGAACATGGAGGTGGAGTTCAGCAGGGAGCTCCGGCGGACGATGCCTGCACTTGACGACCGTGGTGTCGTTGAGAGAAGATCAACTACCCGGGTGGCGATCCCCGGGATGCCCGAAGATGGCTCCGCCCCTGCCCCACAGCCGAGGGTCGAGGTCGTCGGCAAGGGCAAGGAGCTGGCGGATGACCCGGAGAGCCAGAAGAGGAAGCTGCGACATGCCGACGGAAGGTCCGTCAGGCCCGCTACTTCCGCCTCGGTCCCTTCTCCCCAGGGGGGAAGATCTTCTACCACCGTGGCGGCTGTCCCCGTAGTGGGGTCCTTCCGGAACGATACCGTTCTTGCAGTGGGATCCTCCCGGAGCGCGTCTGTCCCCGTGGTGGAACCCTCCTGGGGTGCTAGCTCCGGGCGCACGACTGCGGCACCTGGGACGGTGGGAGCCTCCAGGTCCAGGGGTTCCTCCCGATCGAGGAGAACCTCGACCCGGGAAACGCCCGTGGCTGCGACAAGTTCCGGGGGGCCTTCTGGAGCTTCTACGCCGACCGTGGCCAGCCCGGAACGTCCAGGAAAAAGGTTCAGCGCAAGCTGGTGCGGAAGCCTTCCAAGGTAATTTTTAATCTTTACCTTGGTTAACTTTTTAATTGTAGCGATTGCTTGTTAATTTTCTTCGTCCATCATCTGCAGCGTCCCCAAGAAGGGGAGTGAAGCTCCACCCTCGGTCACGATGTCTGAGGCTGTGGGAGCTTCTGCTCCTGTCCCGGTGCCACCCCAGGTGGTGGCTGAGGCTGCGACAGCTCCGGCACCGGCTGTCGTGGTCATGAACCTCGACTCATCCCCAGAAGTTCCCGTGGTAGCGTCGGACCACGGAAGTGAAGACACGCCAGCGGCACCTGTCTCGGAGGTTGAAGCTCCGGGTCCTGGTGCTGCAGTGATGGAAGCTCCGGCTGTTGAGCCGGAGGAAGTAGTAGTCCCGGCCTCGGAGCCGGAACTTGTCGAAGCTCCGGCGGTTGAGCCGGAGGTGACTGAAGCCCCGGCATGCGAGCCGGAAGTCGAGGTAGTTCCGGCAGTTGAGCCGGTTACTTCTGAAGCACCGGCCGCTGAGCCTGTTATTGTTGGAGCGCCGGTCATAGAGCCAGTGGTTGAAGAGGCGATGGAGCTTGAGCCTCCCTCGGAAGAGGTGTCCCGGCCGGAGCTAGTAGCAGCTCCTACTCCGAAGGCGACGACGTCGGAGGTACCTGCGGCCGAGCCGGAGTGCCCAAGCGAAGTCGCTGGCCCCCTGCCCGAGGAGGTGAACGAAGACTTGGCGGCGGGGTCTTCTTCGATGGCGACCGAGGCCATCCCGGAGGACGGCCCTAGTGCCTTGGAAGCTCAGGGTTCTGCTCTCGTAGAGTGGGACCCAATTTTTGTATGTGAAGACCCGCTGGAACCAGCGGAGGAGACCCCAGCAGGTCCGGAGCCCATCTCGCTGTCGATGTCTATCGACAACGCCTGCTCCAGTCTGCGTCAGGTCCAATTGGCCTTCTTCCATGACAGCAAGGCTCTTGAAGAGGAGCGCCAAACCCTTAGGCGGTGGCGTAACCGACTCCACTTTGAGACCAAGCTGGCGCAGTCGAGACTAGCGGATGACAAGGAGTGGATCAAGCGGGAGAAGATCCGCTTGGAGTACTGGGGCAAGCTGCTGGATGACAGGGAGAGCTTGACTCATGCCCTCGATGCTCAATCCCGGGAGATCCACGATCAGGCCAAAGCTGCCAACGACGCGGCCAATGCTCGGCACGAACAGCTTGAGGCCATCAACACCGCACTCATCAAGCGCCGAGAGGCACTTGAAGATAGGGAGAGACGGCTCGAGGACGAAGAGCAAAAACTCCTGGAGCTGCGGGATGACATCTTGAGGAGGGAAGAGGAGCTCGCCGAGAAAGTAGCTCTGGCTGACAAGGGCCTCGAGGAGCACACCAAGAAGTTGGAAGAGCGCTGCCAAGAGGAAGAGGAGAAGACCTGGGTGCGGGGGCAGGAACTCTACGAATACGAGTGTGCCCTTGTTGCCCGGGAGAAAAAAGTGGAGGCTGGGGAGACGGACCTGGTCGATTGTCGGAACAAGATCCACCTCCGGGAGGAGGAGCTCGGAAGACTTGAGAGGTGGGTTGCTGCAAAGATTCAGCAAAACGCCAAAGAAGTTGAGCGCCTCGCCCGTGAGAATTCCGAACTGACGGCGGCCAAGAGATCCCTGGAGGGATTGCCCCCAACAGCCGGTGGTAGTGGGAGTGTGGCTCCTGCTGGTGCTGAGGCTCCTGCTGGTGGCTGCCTGTTAGAGGGATTGCCCCCAACAGCCTGAGCAGCAGGGTGTCCGTTGGATGATCCAGCAGCGGAGTTCACCATTCTCGAAAATCTCAGGCGCCCCCTACCTAGCGCGCCAACTGTCGGCGGTTGAGAACCGGAAGATCTCCCTACACTGTTAAAGTGATTGGGGAGTTTGAAGTTCGGTGTGGGCGCGCGGAGATTCAAGATGGTGAATTGGAGTTTGACACAGGAGACACAGGAATTTACGTGGTTCGGGCCGCCTGAGCGTAATACCCTACTCCACGGGTGTGTTGGTGTTGTATTAGCGGTAAGAGCTTGTCACGAACGTGTGGGGTGCGTATGATCGTCCGTGAACTTCCCTGAATGTATCGTCGGCCTGTCCTTTTATAGTACAAGGACAGGCCGTTACAAGCTAGCCTGGCCCGACATGTGGCCCCAGCGGTTACTGGTATTGATACATGATTAATTACTCTTAATGATCCTGTAACGGACTTTGACAGCACCGTTACTGGTGTTAAGATCGTCTGATTAAGTGTCATTAATATGGTATTAATGGCACTTAATCGGGTCTTGAAGTTCTTGACTCTCCTATGAAGATCCGGAGCCGTTACAAGGTCTTCCGGAGGTTAGAAGCTGGAAGGTCTGACGATTTGACACGTGGCAGCTCCGGAGCTTGCTGTGGGAAGCAGGTAGCTCTGGGGCTATCAGACACGTGTCAGGTCCGGAGCTTCTCTCGGTCTGGGGTTAAGTCCGGAGGTGCCGTTTTGGTGCGTGGCCCTGAGCTTCCCCCTTGTGGGAGGTAGCTTCGGGTTAGTTGTACACGTGGCGACCCAGGGATTAACCATGTTGGAGAAGCGGGTCCGGTCATGTTCTGACAAGTGGGCCTCCGAGGGTCTTCAAACCAAGTAGACGGCTTTCCTTTGAGATTTTTGTAACCTCAAGGGGTGTACGATTTTTAGGGTACCGACACATATTAACCTCGATTACCAGTTCTAGTGAATATTAATGACTAGTTGAACTAATGCAGCGGAAATAAACTAATTAAGCAAACTAAACAGCTAGGCAGCATAAGCAATAAGGTATAGTGCAGCTCCAATCAACACCACAGGCAAAGCTGACGGTAGACACGGCCTAGAACTTCGCATTCTCACCATTAAACTCCTAATCCTAACCTGCAACTGTTGGGGGGGGGGGATTGCAAGAGTGAGTACATGTCGTACTCAGCAAGTGTGGAAAGTATGACATGTGGCTGATTCAAATGACGACAATAATAATGGCTAAGAGCTGAAAAGTACATTAAAACATTTGAAAAGCAATATATTATATGTATGTGTGTTGGTGGTTTGGATCCGGCAGATCTCCCGACACTACTAAAGTGTTAGAGGAGTTTGATGTTCGGTGTGGGCGCGCGGAGATTCAAGAAGGTGATTTGCAAATAGTACAGGAGACACAGAGATTTATGTGGTTCGGGCCGCCTGAGCGTAATACCCTACTCCACGGGTGTGTTGGTGTTGTATTAGCTGTATGAGCTTGCTTCGAGCGTATATGAGCCTGTGTAGAACGTGTCCTATCAACTGTCGTCGGCCTGTCCTTTTATAGTACAAGGGCATGCCGTTACAAGTTAGCCTGACCCGACAAGTGGCCCCGACGGTTACTAGTATTGATACTTATTCAACACGTTTAATTGTCCTTAATGACCGGGTAATGGGCTTTGACAACACCGTTACTGGTAATTAAGGTCGTCTGATCGTGTGTCATTAATTTGGTATTAATGACACTTAATCAAGTATTGAAGTCATTGATTCCTCTTTGAAGATCCGGAGCCGTTGTGGAGTCTTCCGGAGGTTAGAGGCTGAAGATCCGATGGTTGGACACGTGGCAGCTCCGGAGCATACTGTAGGAAACAGGTAGCTCCGGAGCTACCTGACACGTGTCAGATCCGGAGCTTCCCTCGTTCTGGGGTTAGGTCCGGGGGTGCCATTTCGGTACATAGCTCGGAGCTTCCCCCTTGTGGGCGGTAGCTCCGGTTTGATAGTACACGTGGCGAGCCCAGGATTAACCATGTTGGAGAAGCGGGTCCGGTTATATCTGACATGTGGGCCTCCGAAGGTCTTCAAATCAAGTAGATGACTTTCCTTTGAGATATTTGTAACCTCAAGGGGTGTACGGTTTCCAGGGTACCGACAGTGGCCCCCTGGGCCCACCTCTGGGGAAGACCCCTGGGGTGAAGTCATTCCGCCGGAGGTGGGTCCATCCTCGCGACTTTTGAACTAATTCTTCAAAGGTCTTTGGATGTGCCGTTGGCGATGGTTTGGAGTTAAATCCTCGCCGTGTGGCGTATCCCGCGTGCGGCAGATGAGATTTTTGGCGTGCGGATCTCACGCAATTGAAGGGCGCCGGTTCCCGATATGAAAACCGTATCGGTTCTGCGCGCCTTGTCAGGTCGCCGCCTTCGGGTTTCCTGCCTCATGATGACAACCGTTCGCCTGGGTAAGAACCTCGACTTGATCGTCGGGGTGGTCTCGGGCCCCCTTGTAATCGGCTGGGTGGAATTTTTGAGCGGTATCTTCGGCTTCCTTGCGGTTTCCATCCAAGCGTTGCGAGGGCTTACTTAAGAAGGAAAGTGCGCACCGTCTGGAGTTCTTTACGCCTCTCATCTGTTTTTGCGCTCAAACTCCCAACTTGTGCTTCGCTTTTCCTCTCTTGCCTTGCTGTGCCGCGATGGAGTTGGGTCTCCGCGAGAGTCATTTGAAGACCGACGGCGACCTTAAAAAGGTCCGGGCCCTCATGGGATGGTCCTCGGACTTCTTCAACCGCTCGGTCCGCGCCGGGGGAGAGCTTATGAATGAGAAGGAGCACGCCGGCAAAATGGTGTACTTCTCCTCGTACGCCATGGTGCGGTTGATCCCACCTTTTTCCTCCTTTTTCTTGATGTTGCTGGACTTTTATGGTCTGCAGCTATACCACCTTGGCCCTCACTCCATTCTCCTCGTGTCTATCTTCGTCCACTTTTGTGAGATGTGGGTGGGCATCCCCCCTGCATTGAACTCTTCCGGACCTTCTTCACCGTCCATACCACCGGTAGGAGCAATGAGTACCTTGGCTTCTATTACTTTGTGAAGCGCAAGAAGTGCCCATTCAAGTACCTCCGGTCGTTTCCCTCTGGGAAGTGGGATGACTAGAAGAAGGACTGGATAGTCATTCGGGTGGAGGAGCACGAGAGGCTGGAGCTACCCGAAGGCCTCCCCAACATTGACACGACGATCTGGAGTGAAGCTCCGGTGCTGGCGGACGCCTTCAACCCTGTTCTGACCAGGATCCGCCAGTGCGTGGAGGGAGGATTAACTCCTCAGGCGGTGTTTTGTAACTTCCTGGTCAACAGGTGGGCACCGCTGAAGAGGAGAGAAAAACTCGCCTGGGCCCTCAACAGCGTGATGGACGACGACCGGGTTGAGACCGGGCTGAAGTCCAACATGGTGGGGACAACCTTGGAGTTCCACCTCAAGAAATTCCAGCACAGCATCGACGTCGAGGGTGACGACTTGACTCCGCCATCAGCTTTTCTTCCTTTGGACGTGGAAGTTGAGTTCAGTAGGGAGCTCCGGCGGAAGATGCCCGTGCTTGACGACCTTGGTTTCGTCGAGAGAAGATCAACCACCAGGGTGGCGATCCCTGGAGTGTCCGAGGGTGGCTCCGACCCTGCCCTGAAGCCAAGGGTTGAGGTCGTCGGCAAGGGCAAGGAGCCGGCGGACGAGCCCTTGAGCCAGAAGAGGAAGCTGCAGCATGCTGACGGAAGGTCCGTCAGGCCTGCCACCTCTGAATCGGCTCCTTCTCCCCGGAGGGGGAGGTCTTCTGCAACCGCGGCGACTGTACTCGCAGTGGGGTCTTCCCGGGGCACTAGCTCCGGGCATGCGACTCCGGCACCAGGGCCGGTTGAGGCCTCTAGGTCCGGAGGTTCTTCCCGATCGAGGGGGGCCTCGACTAGGGAGACGTTCGTGGCTGCGATGAGTTTTGGGGGGCCTTCCGGAGCTTCCACGCCGGCTATGACCAGCCCGGAACGTCCGGGGAAGAGGTTCCGCGCAAGCTGGTGCGGAAGCCTCCCAAGGTAGTTTTTGATCTTTACCTTAGACAGTTGTTTTGTTGTAGTAACTGTTTTTTAAGTTTCTTCATCCATCATCTGCAGCGTTCCCAAGAAGAAGAGTGAGGCTCCACCCTCAGCCACAGCAACTGAACCTATGAGGGCGGGGGCTTCTACTCCTGTCCTGGTGCCGCCCCAAGTGGTGGCTAAAACTGCAACAGCTCTGGCGCCAGCTGTCGTGGTCATGGACCTCAACTCATCCCCAGAGACTCCCGTGGTAGCGCCGGACCGCGGGAGAGAAGATGCGCCAGCGGCACCTGTCCCGGAGGTTGAAGCTCCGGGTCCTGGTGCTGAGATGATGGAAGCTCCGGCTGTTGAGCCGGAGGAAGCAGTAATTCCGGCCTCAGAGCCGGAAATTGTCGAAGCCCCGACGGTTGAGCCGGAGGTGATTGAAGCCCTGGCGTGCACGCCGGAAGCTGAGGAAGTTCGTGCAGTTGGGCCGACTTCCTCTGAAGCACCGGCCGCAGAGCCGGTCATTGTTGGAGCTCCGGCCGTAGGGCCAGTCGATGCTAAAGATCTTCCGGCTCCCGAGCCGGTTGTTGAAGAGGCGTCAGAGCCCGAGCCCCCATCGGAGGAGGTGCCCAGACCGGAGCCAGCAGCGGCCCCTGCTCCGGAAGTGACGACGTCGGAGGTACCCGCGGCTGAGCCGGAGTGACCTAGTGAAGTCGCTGGCCCCCTGCTTGAGGGGGTGAATGAAGGCCTGGTAGTGGGGCCTTCCTCGATGGCGACTGAGGCTATCCCGGAGGACGACCCTAGTGCCATGGAGACCCAGGGGACCACTCTTGTGGAGTGGGATCCAATTTTTGTATCTGAAAACCCGCTGGAACTAGAGGAAGAGACCCCAGCAGGTCCGGAACCTATCCCGTTGTCACTGTCTATTGACAACGCATGTTCTAGTCTGCGTCAAGTTCAACTGGCCTTCTTCAACGACAGCAAGGCTCTTGAAGAGGAGCACCAAACCCTTAGACGGTGGCGTAACCGGCTCTACTTCGAGACCAAGCTGGCGCAGTCGAGGCTAGCGGATGACAAAGAGTGGATCAAGCGGGAGAAGATCTGCCTAGAGTACTGGGGCAAGTTACTGGATGACAGGGAGAGTATGACTCGTGCCCTTTACGCTCAATCCCGGGAGATCTACGAGCAGACCAAAGCAGCCAACAGTGCGGCCGATGAACGCCAAGAAAGGCTTGAGGCCATTAACACTACACTCATCAAGCGCCGTGAGGCACTTGAAGAGAGGGAGAAACGGCTCAAAGATGAAGAGCAGAAACTCCTAGAGCTGCGGGATGACGTCCTGAGGAGGGAAGAGGAGCTCACCGAAAAGGTGGCTCTGGCTGACAAGGGCCTAGAGGAGCGCGCCATGAAATTGGAAGAGCGCTGCCATGAGGAAGAGGAGAAGGCCTGGGTGCGAGGGCAGGAACTCTATGAGCAAGAGTGTGCCCTTGCTGCCAGGGAGAAGAAAGTAAAGGGCAGGGAGAAGGACCTGGTCGACCGCCGGAACAAGATCCACCTCCGGGAGGAGGAGCTCGGAAAACTTGAAAAGCGGGTTGCTGAAAAGATTCAGCAAAACGCCAAAGAAGTTGAGCGCCTCGCTCGTGAGAATTCTGAACTGGTGGCGGCCAGGAGATCCTTGGAAGAAATAAAGGGCTTGAGGACTGCGGACTCCTACAGATTTGGGAGTTCCTGGGCAAGGCCAACGACGTGCTGACACCGATGGGCTTTAGCCCCGTGCGCCCGGATGATCCGGAGCCGGAGCCGGACCTGGCGTTGCAGGCATTGAGCTCAGTAGGCAGCAAACTCTCCAAGGTGGGCGATGTCATCGCGGACCAATTGGAGGTTGAGGGGCAATCCCTGGCGAAGAACGTCGCAGAATATGTGCTGACGTGCTACACCAACTGGAACTCCCAATTTCCTCTGGACCTGGTGCTTGAAGGTCCGGTTGAAGGAGAAGGCGAAGCTGCCCGAGCCAACGTATCGGAGGTTGCCCAGAAGGTCGCCCAATTCTTCCATAGGGTTTAGGACCATCTCTGTAGTTCTAACTTGTATTTTCTCTTCTTCTTCCTCAATTTTGTAATCCCTTGTCTCCAGATGTAATCCCTTGTCTCCAAATGAATGAAATCCCCAAATTTTTGTGAATTTCAATTTTTGTCTTCAACACTTTTGTCTTGGCCCCCCTGGTAGATGTACACAATTTGATTCTGGGCATGTACCAAGAGGATATTGTGTTTTGTTGAAGACTCATTTGCTCCGAACTTGTAGAATTTAGGTCCGAAGTCTTCGATAGTGAAGGCCCCCTGAGGTTGTCGGAGCTTAGAAGCTCCGGTAGTGACCTTTGCCAACACTTAGTTTGTTGGTAGCAGACTCCGTCTACGGGGTCTTTTCACCATCTTTTATTTAGCGTCGACAGCTGGCCCCCCCTAGCTTTACCGGAGCTTGATTACTCCGGTGATGCTCGTTTTCAATGCGTAACATCGATTACAAGCCACCTAGGGGAGTCAGAGCTTTGTTAGCTCCGGCTTTTCTCCATCAACGTAGATTTTATTTTTCCTGCACACTTAAGCCAAGAAAAATAGTAAAAATCGTTTCTTGTCTATAACTTCGTCACGGCTTACGATTCTCAGGAAGATTTTAAGTCAAACGCGATTCTAAATATAACCGAATGCGTTGTCTTTTCTTCCAGATCCATCTGTACATGGACCCGCCTTACTTCGGCCTGCCGGGGTGTAGGTAGAGTGGCGTACTTAGGGTGCTTGACCAGGCTAAGTCGATAGCACACTCCAGCCCTAGATTGGCTTGGCGGCTTTCAGGCGAGTTGGCCATGAACAATATTTGAATACAAAAGAATTGACAATACAACTCGTATTGTATATGAACCGGTCAAACTAAAATTTCTTAAGAATTGCACGTCTTTGTTATAGATAAGAAATAAAAAATGTTGAGCCTGTACAAAATAAATGCACGTGGAGTCTGTTTCACCTGAAGATGTCTTTCATTATAGGTCCGGAGTACAGGGTAAACAAGTACACTCTTAGGGTACGGAACCAGGCTAAGCGTGTTTCATTTCTCGTTTGACCCAGGGTAGCTAGCCACACTTTTAGTCCTGAGACTGTGACAAGTGTTGCATGAACTTTGCGGACCTTCCGGGAAAGGTCCGGCTGTTCTCCCGGAGGAACTACCCGACTTTGTACAATGACTCTATAACATACACCCCAAGTTATTACAGACTCACCTCCGTGATATTAAGTGTAGAACTTACGGAGGTGCTCAATGTTCCAAGGATTTGGGAGAGGTGTCCCATCCTCGGTAGCCAAGCGAACGCTCCCGGGACGGGATACTTTAATCACTCGGAAGGGTCCTTCCTAGCTGGGGGAGAGTTTGTTTAACCCTTCTCTGGATTGTATTCTCCGTAGCACCAGGTCGCCTTCCTCAAGCCGTCGGTTGTGTACATGCCGCTGATGATAGCGCCGAAGGGCTTGGCGGTATCGGGCATTCCGAACAGCTGCTTGGCACCTTCCCTCCTCAAGGAGGTCTAGGTCTTCACGCCGGAGCTGGTCCTTCGTGGCTTCGTCGAAGGTCCGGACCCGAAGTGACCCCAAGGTGATTTCTGGAGAAAGGATTGCTTCAGCTCCATACACCAGGAAGAAGGGTGTCTCTCCAGTTGACCGGTTTGGAGATGTCCTGTTGGCCCAGAGAGTGGGCGGAAGCTCTTCAATCCAGTTGGCACCATGTTTTTTCAAGCGCTCATAGGTGCGCGTTTTGAGTCCTTTAAGGATTTCAGCATTTGCTCTCTCGGCTTGGCCATTGCTTGCTGGGTGAGCTACGGAGGCGTAACAAACTTGAATGCCGAGGTCTTCACAATATCCTTAGAATGCAGAGCTTGTGAATTGGGTCCCATTATCAGTGATGATTTTGTTTGGGACTCCAAATCTGCATACAATGGACTGCAAAAAGTTGATAGCTGATTGCCTATTGATTGTCACAACTGGAGTTGCTTCCGGCCACTTGGTGAACTTGTCAATGGCGACGTACAGGAACTTGTAACCTCCGACGGCTCTTGGGAAAGGTCCCAAGATGTCCATCCCCCACACAGCGAAGGGCCATGTAGGAGGTATCATTTGTAAAGGCTGAGCTGATGTATGAATTTGCTTTGCATGAAATTGACATGCTTCGCATTTCTTCACCAGCTCAGTTGCATCCTGGAGTGCTGTAGGCCAGTAAAAGCCATGCCGAAAGGCTTTACCAACCAGCGTGCGGGAAGAAGCGTGGTTCCCACACTCGCCTCCATGGATTTCTGCGAGGAGCTCGCAGCCTTCTTCCCTTGTGATGCACCGCATTAGGATGTCGTTGGCACCGCGCCAGTAGAGATCCCCTTCTACCAACGTGTATCTTTTAGCCAATCTGACTACCCGATCAGTGGATACATCATCGTCAGGAAGGATGTTGCCTTTTAAGTAGTTCCGAATCTCCGAGATCCATGCATCAGAACTAAGTTGGGCATTTGGGTCTTGTGTGCTGGGTTGCTCGGAGCTTCCGGCAGCATCTACGACCCTTGATGGCTGCCATGGTAACAGGGCCATCGGGACCGTCAGCTTCGGGATGCTGATCTCGTCCCCTTCGCTCAGTTCGGCTGGCTGAGCTCAGGGTTTTGACAACCTCCGGACAAAAGTTCCTTCAGGAGCCAGAGCTCCGGTTGACGCTTTCGTTGAGAGTTCGTCGGCTTCAGCGTTGTGGGCACGCTGGACATGGTGGGGATCTAGGACTTCGAAGTCCTTCAGAAGCCTCTGGACTTCATGGAGGTAAGCATCTAGCTGGCGATTGTTGCAGGAGCATTCACCCTTCACTTGCTTAATGATGAGCTGTGAATCTCCTTTAACCAGCAGTTGCTTGACACCGTATGACAGTGCCACCTTCAGTCCGTAGATGAGTGCTTCGTACTCCGCTATGTTGTTGGTCGCCTTGAAGTCAAGGTGTACCATGTATTTTACCTTCTCCCCGGTTGGTGCAAGGAGAAGGATTCCAGCTCCGGCCCTCTGCTTTTGCATGGAACCATCAAAGTAGAGGGTCCAATGAGGCTCGGTGAAGACCGGAGCTTCGTGTTCCGGCTTCTGCTCACTGAGGCCCCCAGGGTTTGATGGAGAGGGAGTCCATTCCGCCATGAAGTATGCCAATGCTTGACTCTTGACTGCTTGCCTTGAAATGAATTCAAGATCGAATTCAGCCAATTCCGCTGCCCACTTTGCAATATTCCCAGTTGAATTGGGATTATGCAAGATTGCTCGAAGTGGGTAAGAGGTCACCACTGAGATTTTGTGAGCTTGGAAATAATGGCGAAGCTTCCTAGTGGCAATAAGAACTGCATAGAGCAACTTATGCACCTCTAGGTATCGAGTCTTGGCATCATGTAGTACTTCACTGATGAAGTACACCGGGCGCTGAATGGTCCGGACCCTCCCGGAGGGGCCCGGAGCTTCCTCTTCGCTGACCCGGATCCTCCCGGAGGGATCCGAATTTTCTTCGGGGACCTCCGGGTTCTGGCTGGAGGAACCCGGAGCTTTTTCAGAAGAGACCTGGACCCTCCCAGAGGGGTCTGGGTCTCCTGAAGCAGCTTCTTGTGGATTTGAGTCTGGGAGCTGGGACCCAGACTCGCTTTCAGGAACCTCCGAACCCTTCCGAAGGGGTCTGGATCCCTGAGTATGGGGTAGTTCTGGTCTTTCCGAGACCAAGACCATACTGACGACTTCGTCAGTAGCTGAAATGTAAAGCAACAAAGGCTCACCAGGATTCGGAGCTACCAGAGTTGGTAGGGTGGTGAGGAACTGTTTTAGCTCCTGGAATGCCTTTTCTGCTTCTTCAGACCATTGGAATGGTCCAGACTTCCTCAATAGCTTGAAGAAGGGGAGTGCCCGTTCCGCCAGTCTTGAAATGAACCGGCTGAGGGCTGCTAGACATCTAGTTAGCTTTTGGACATCTTTGATGCGGGCTGGTGGCCGCATGTCTTCAATGGCCTTGATCTTCGCCGGATTAGCTTCTATGCCCCGGTGACTTACCAGGAAACCAAGAAGTTTTCCGGAGCTAACCCCAAAGACACACTTGTCTGGGTTTAGCTTTGTGTAGGTAACCCGCAGCTTATCGAAGACAACCTTCAAGGTGTCGAGAAGTGACTCCTTGTTCTTGACCTTGACCACGATGTCATCAATGTACACTTCCACTATGTCTCTAATGAGATCTTCAAAGGTTTTGTACATAGCTCGTACAAAGGTTGAAGCTGCATTCTTGAGACCAAAAGGCATGGCTGTATAACAATACAATCCATCTACTGTGATGAAAGAGGTATGCTCTTCATCTTCCCTAGACATTCTGATTTGATGATACCCAGAATATGCGTCTAGGAAACACAGTAATTCACACCCGAAGGTGGAATCCACTATCTGATCTATTTTAGGTAGTGGGAATGGATCTTTTGGACATGCCTTATTTAGTGTTGTGTAGTCGATACACATCCGAAGCTTCCCGCCGGCCTTGGGCACAACGACTGGGTTTGCCAGCCATTTTGAATGAAAGACTTCTCAGATGAATCCAGCTTCGAGCAACTTCTTCACTTCTTGTCGAATGAAGTTATGTCGCTCTACAGATTGCTTCCGAGGCTTCTGGTGCACAGGCCGGGTGTCAGGGTAGATCTTCAGATTGTGCTCAATCACTTCCCTGGGGATCCCAGGCATTTGTGACGGTTGCCAGGCAAACACGTCAACATTATCCTGGAGGAAAGTGATGAGCGCGAGTTCCTCCCAATATACGGGTGGTCTGAGCGACATCAGAACCGATTTGGACGACTTTGACGAGAATGTCGGTGTCGCCGCTTGGCTGCACACGAGGTGCAAATGTCGAGCCTCGTTGACGAATGCTCAGGGGTTTTGGAGCTTGCTCCTGCCTGGAGTCCTCCTCTTGCGTCGTGGTAAGTGCATGGAGTTCTTCCAGAGCAGTTACTCTGGCAGTACGATCTCCACGGATCCAGAGAACGCCTACTGGTGTTGGCATCTTTAACACCAGATAGCCATAATGAGCAGCTGCCATGAATTTGTATAGGGCAGGCCTATCCAAGATGGCGTTGAAGGGTAAGTTGATCTGAGCGACGTCAAAGACCAACTTCTCGGTGCGATATTTCTCTCGTGTCTCGAAGGTAACGGGGAGAGTAATAGCCCCGAGTGGGGTAATGGCTCCCGGACCTACTCCGGAGAAAGGTCGGGAGGGGTGGAGATCCGAAGGTCGGAGCTGAAGCTTGGTGAAAGCTTCTAAGCTTATGAGGTTAAGCCCCGAACCTCCGTCTACCATGACATGGTGGAGCTGGATGTTGTTGATGGTAGGAGATACCATCAAAGGCAACTGACCTGCTCCAACCATGCTTCGAGGGAAGTCTGAAGCATCAAAAGTGATGGCTGTGTCCATCCACTTCTGATGAGGCTCCAGTCTGGTTGTAGGAGCTACAACAGCCATGTCCCTACGCATAGTCTTGATGACGCGGCGGGAGGTGATGTCCCATGATCCACCAAAGATGGTGTTCATGGTCTTCTGATGCTCGTTGTCAGAGACGTCGGAATCGTCGTCGACGGAGGTGTAGACAGCCTTCAGGACCTTTTTGGGATCCTGAAAACCTAACTCCTCCTCAGCCGGAGCTTCGTCGACTTTTTGTTTTCCTTCCCTCTGTCGGAAATGAGCTTCTTCCCGGCGCTTGTTGTAGCACTCGGCAAGGTTTTGGACCTCTCGGGCAGTCTTCCAAACTGTGGCTGCCCGTTTTGTGAATGGGACACCACACTTTGGGTTTGCCACCATCTTCAGAAGACGGTCGAGGTCGCTTCTCGGGGCGTGGCCCCCGGCCACCCGGAGCTGCAGCAGCTGCAACATTGGATGTACCGGCCGATGGCTTCTTCTTGCCGTTGGTCTTCTTCTTCTTCTTACCACTCCCGGAGGTAGTGGCTTCTTCTTTGGAGGATTTCTTGTGACCCTCCGGAGTTGGTTTGGAGTGCATCTCACGGCCCTCCGTAGCTCTGGCACATTTATCGGCCAAACTGAAGAGTTCCGTGACACTGGTGATCTCCTTGATCGCCAGTTTCTCCAGCATCTTCTTATCCCGTACACCCTGTCTGAATGCCAAAATGACAGAGGTGCTAGAGATAGAAGGGATAGTGTTTCATACCTGAGAGAACCTCTGGATGAATGATCGCAGGGATTCTTCTCCTTTTTGCACGACTGCAAAAAGGTCCAGTTCAGTGCCTGGCCGGGTGTATGAACTCCCGAAGTTGGCGGTGAACTGCTGACACAGCTCCTCCCAACTGTTGATGGAGTTGGGTGGAAGGCTCATAAACCAGGACCTGGCGGTCCAGTTAAAGCCACTGGGAAATAGTTGGCCATCACGGCCTCATTTCCTCCAGCTTCCAAGATAGCAATGGAGTAGATCTGAAGAAATTCGACAGGATTGACGGTCCCATCGAACTTCTTCGGCAGGTGAGGCCGGAACTTCTGTGGCCACCTGACCATACGTAGATGCATGGCCAGGGCTGAACAACCTCCTCCCACTCCTTCAGGAGCAAGAACGTCCTGAGCTTCTCGTCTTTCACGAGCATGCTCAATATGGACTCGGTCGTCCTGTTGGCGGTATCGGCGATCAAGCTCCGCCCGGAGGTCATGAGTTGAAAGCCTGGATACCGTGTGGGTGCGTCTTGCCCCGGAGGGTAACGACGTCACCTGCTGTGATGCAGCTCGTCTCCTGTTGTTGGAGACGTGCGGACCAAGTCTGCTAGACAAGGTCCGTCGCTGCGACGGGGCCCGTCCTGAAGGAGGAGGACCCTGGTTGCTGATGCGATTGGCTACTGCTGCAACCAAATGTTCCACATCAGCCCTCCATTGCTCCAGTGCATCCCGGGATGCATCCGGAGGTGGTGGGCGCTGGAGAAGAGCACGCGCTGCATGGAGCGCGTGTTTCGGGTTGTCATGATTTCCCGACGCAGTGACTGACGCCGGTGCACCATCGCTTTGTCAAACTTGATTTGCTGGTGGAGGCGGTGGTGGTGGCAGTGTGACTCCTGCTGGCGCTGAGGCTCCTGCTGGTGGCTGCATATTGGAGGGATTGCCCCCAACAACTTGAACAGCAGGATGATCGCTGGATGATCCAGCAGCTGAGTTCACCATTCTCGAAATCTCAGGCGCCCCTACCTAGCGCACCAACTGTCGGTGGTTTGGATCCGGTAGATCTCCCGATACTACTAAAGTGTTAGAGGAGTTTGATGTTTTGTGTGGGCGCGCAGAGATTCAAGAAGGTGATTTGCAAATAGTACAGGAGACACGGAGATTTACGTGGTTCGGGCCGCCTGAGCGTAATACCCTACTCCACGGGTGTGTTGGTGTTGTATTAGCTGTATGAGCTTGCTTCGAGCGTATATGAGCCTGTGTAGAATGTGTCCTGTCAACTGTCGTCGGCCTGTCCTTTTATAGTACAAGGGCAGGCCGTTACAAGTTACCCTGGCCCGACAAGTGGCCCTGGCGGTTACTAGTATTGATACTTATTCAACACGTTTAATTGCCCTTAATGACCGGGTAATGGGCTTTGACAGCACCGTTACTCGTAATTAAGGTCGTCCGATCATGTGTCATTAATTTGGTATTAATGACACTTAATCGGGTCTTGAAGTCATTGATTCCTCTTTGAAAATCCGGAGCCGTTGTGGAGTCTTCCGGAGGTTAGAGGCTGAAGATCCGACGGTTGGACACGTGGCAGCTCCGGAGCATACTATAGGAAACAGGTAGCTCCGGAGCTACCTGACACTTGTCAGATCTGGAGCTTCCCTCGGTCTTGGGTTAGGTCCGGGGGTGCCATTTCGGTACATAGCTCGGAGCTTCCCCCTTGTGGGCGGTAGCTCCGGTTTGATAGTACACGTGGCGACCCCGGGATTAACCATGTTGGAGAAGCGGGTCCGGTTATATCTGACATGTGGGCCTTCGAAGGTCTTCAAATCAAGTAGATGACTTTCCTTTGAGATATTTGTAACCTCAAGGGGTGTACGGTTTCCAGGGTACCGACAATGTGAAATAAATCCATCATAAACCATGTAGTTATCATAATACCCTTCCATATTCCATATTCATCATCATATACCAATATCCATATTCAATACCAGAGTTCAATTCATAACCATCCATAACCATTACCAAACCATAACCATCCCAAATACCATCCCAATACCGAGTTCACTCTAATCATGGAAGTTGTCCAGGTGCTCATAACCGGGAGCACGGCTATCATGATAGTTTTATTAGACTCTGCAGAGTTTGTACCACTTTACCCACGTGTTTGTGATTTCATCACCCGTCGACGATTAAAGAACCTCCCTTATGCCAATTACACTTCCTTTGGTGTATGGCCAAGAGATCACAAAATAGCCTTTACAAAGGGATTACTATCCTATTTAGACCCCACTGAGGTTTCACCGGTGGCGATGTCTCCCTCAGAGCACATCTTCAACTAAGGGCCCCCTCTTGAGCCATTCGGATCCTAGGGTAGTCCCACCAATCATCAACAAACCCAATCCGACTACCCCTTCCCCGAGCATCCATAATGGTCCAAATAGCACTGGCAAAACCCTAATTAATCAGCTACGCTGCACCCATACTTGGCCTCGTCGTGGCACTGTAGTCCTGGCTTATTCTCACATGAACCGGTCCTTAGATCTAAAGCAAGCAAACCACCATACATCCAACCCATCCACATATCGGGCTTGCTTAGATCACCCATTACCATACCGTATTGACCAGTTCATGTTAATCATAATCTCATCCATGCATAATTAAGTTGAGTTGTATAGTTGTTTCCCATCCCACTTAATTAAGCGAAGCAAAAGGTAAAAGCCCTTCCCGACTCTCTACCATATATTCCAAGTGACAAGGGTGGTTAAACAATTCTAGTAAACTTCCTATCATAGGGTTCCCATCAAATTGACACAAGCATGCAGTTTTACAAACAAAACATTTATTTTAAAATATGATCAATATGCTTCAAGGACACTTGCCTTGCTCTTGCTGTTGATTAGGGTCAAAGCCATCAAACTCTTGGTGCTGGAGATCCTCCGCGGCACTCTCTAGCGCAAATCCGTCTAATCCACACAATAACATACAAGACAAGAAACACAATCAAAGAGTGCACAAATATTACTCAATATGACATGACATGCATGATTAATGCAAATGCAAAGTAGAACTTGTTAATAGATTACTTTAATGGTCAATAAATAGTTCTAATAGCTTTTAACATGTTTATACAGGTTTGGAGTTGATTAGATCAAATTTTAGAATTAATTCAACACAATTTAACCAGAAAGATCGGACTAGTCCGCTAGAGACCGGACAAGTCCACACTTTACGAGATTAGCAGATTAGGGTTTTCTAGATCGACGTAAATTCAGAGATTAGGGGTTGAATTCACATAAGGAAAAGATAATAGAAGGTATACCAGGTGTTTAGAACTCCAATGAATCAAGAAACTTGGAGGTAGCACTTGGATCTTGGTGATCTAGGGTTGGTGATGAACTTGGAGATGAATTGGTGATGAAGAACGAAACTTGGTGGAGATCTTGATCCTCTTTCGTTTCCTCCTGTTCTTCTTCTTGCTTGGGATCTCCTCCTCCTTCCTTGATGGTGGCTCTCTACGAACTAGGGTTTGGGTGGGGTGGAAAAGTGGCAAACAGATGTCAAACCAAGGGGTGGGGTTGTTTATATAGAAGTGGAGGCTAGGGTTAGATGGATTTCGAGTTTGGGATGAGTAGAGGCCGGTTTAGAGTCCCACATGGGCTCTAAAAGAGTTGGGCATGACGTCCCTAGGACCACTTAACGTGAAACCAAAGAAACAAGTCGTAAAACAAAAGATCAATTCGGAGTCACGAAATATCGGACAGGACCGGACTAGTCCGAAGTCGTCCAGAGAAAAAATCGGACAAGTCCGACTTTGAACAGAGAGGAAATCGGACAAGTCCACTGGAACACCGGACTAGTCCGGAAAAGTCCTAGGACTTAGCAAATTTTCAAGGATTCTTGGAATATCGGACTAATCCGCACAAAATCGGACAAATATGAAAGTTTCCAGTGCCAAAAATCGGACTAGTCCGCAGCAAAAACGGACAAGTCCGTTTTTAGTCAGAGAGAAATCGGACTAGTCCTCAGTAAAATCGGACTAGTCCGCACTTTCCTGCGTTTTAAGTGCGGTTTTGTTCCAAATCAATTTTAAAGGCTTCAAATCAATTTTAAACTCGTTCCTCTTGTTGTGGGTTAATATTAAACATGTATATGAGTGCATATAGGGCATGATGCATGAAAATGAGGGTGTTACAAACCTACCCCACTCAAAATGAATCTCGCCCTCGAGATTCGACACATAAGAGAAGAGATAGGGAAAGTCCTTCTTGAGATCATCCTCCAATTCCCATGTTGCTTCTTTTTCTGTGTGGTGCTTCCATTGAACTTTACACCACCTAATAACCTTGTTCCTTGTGACTCTCTCCTTGGTTTCCAAGATTTTGATCGGTTGTTCAGTATAAGTCAAATCTTCCTCTAGTTCTAATCCTTCCATTGGCACTTGTTCTTTCGGTACTCGCAAACACTTCTTGAGCTGGGAAACATGAAAGACATCATGGACATCCGAAAGATGAGCTGGCATCTCCAACTTATACGCTACTTCTCGTCTTTTGTCCAAAATCTTGAATGGTCCAATATAACGAGGTGCGAGCTTGCCTCTTATGTTAAACCTCTTATGACCTTTCATTGGTGACACCTTGAGGTAAACAAAATCTCCTATTTCAAAGGCTAATTTCCTTCTCCTATTGTCCGCATAGCCTTTTTGCCTTGATTGGGCAGCCCTCAAGTTTTCACGAATTATTTGGACTTGCTTTTTGGCCTCTTGCAACACATCCGGACCAAATACTTGAGTTTCTCCCGTCTCATTCCAGAACAAAGGTGTCCTACACTTCCTTCCATAAAGTGCTTCATACGGTGACATTTTTAAGCTTGCTTGGTAACTATTGTTGTATGAAAATTTTGCGTATGGCAAGCTTTTGTCCCAACTCTTCCCATGCTTTAAAGCACAAGCTCTTAACATGTCCTCTAAAATTTGATTGGTCCTCTTGGTTTGTCCATCCGTTTGAGGGTGATATGCTGAACTAAAATTCAACTTCTTTCCCAAAGCTTCATGCAGTTTTTGCCAAAATCTAGAAGTAAATTGTGAACCTCTATCCGAGACTATCTTCTTCGGTACTCCGTGTCGACGCACGATATGCCCCATGTATATTTCGGCCAATTGTGTAGCTGTATACTTGATCTTCACAGTGACAAAATGAGCCGACTTGGTCAAGCGATCCACAATTACCCAAATTGAGTCATATCCGGATTGAGTACGTGGTAACCCGACTATGAAGTCCACACCGATTTCTTCCCGCTTCCATTTCGGGATCTTCAATGGTTGCAATAATCCAGCTGGCCTCTGATGTTCCGCCTTGACTCGTTGACACAAATCACACAATGCCACATATTCAGCTATGTCCTTCTTCATGCTATCCCACCAATAGCTAGTCTTCAAGTCTTTGTACATCTTTGTACAACCAGGGTGAATTGAGTACAGCGAGTCATGTGCTTCCTTTAATATTGTCTCCCAAATATTCTTCACCTTAGGCACAACAATCCTCTTTCCAAGCCATAAGGTACCATGTTCGTCTTCATCAAATCTGAATTCTCTCCCTTCCTCGATCCTTTCCTTAATTTCCTTGATCTCCTCATCTGCAGTTTGTGCCTCTCGAATTTCTTGCTCCAAGGTTGGGTTTAACTTCATCATCTCCATCTCATTTACAAATCCGAGGTTCAACCTTTCAAACTCCTTACATAACTCGAATGGTAACTCTCGAACTGTGAGTTGATGACTTACTCCCTTTCTACTCAAAGCATCGACCACTACATTGGCTTTCCCCAGATGATAGTTGATCCCCAAATCATAATCTTTGATGAGCTCCAACCATCTTCGTTGCCTCAAGTTCAGATCCATTTGTGTGAAAATATACTTCAAACTCTTATGATCCGTATAAATTTCACACCTATGTCCAAGGATGTAGTGTCTCCAAATCTTAAATGCGTGTACCACGGCTGCAAGTTCCAAATCATGCGTTGGGTAATTCTGCTCATGTTTCTTCAATTTTCTTGATGCATATGCGACCACTTGACCTTCTTGCATCAATACACATCTAAGTCCTTGTCTCGATGCGTCACAATAAATATCAAAACCCTTGCTCACATCCGGCAGTACCAAAACTGGGGTTGTTGTTAACCTCTTCTTTAACTCCTCAAAACTATTTTGACAAGCTTGTGTCAATTGGAAAGTCTTTCCCTTCATTAGCAATTCCGTCATGGGCTTGGCTATCTTGGAAAAGTCCTTGATGAATCTATGGTAATATCCAGCCATCCCAAGAAAACTCCTTATTTCCTTTACATTTTGCGGTGGTTCCCACTTCAACACGTCTCTCACTTTTCCAGACCGATACTCCTCCTCCTGAGATGATATGACCCAAAAACGACACCTCTCTCAACCAAAACTGACACTTGTTGAACTTGGCATACAATTGATGCTCCCTCAATTTCTGCAACGTAAGCCTCAAGTGTTCCTCATGCTCTTTCTCATCCTTCGAGTAGATCATAATGTCATCAATAAACACCACAACGAATCTATCCAAGTACTCCATGAAGACCTTATTCATGAGGTACATAAAGTAGGCAGGTGCATTTGTCAATCCAAAAGACATCACGGTGTACTCATAAGATCCGTACCGTGTCCTAAAAGTTGTCTTGGGTATGTCCGATGGTCTAATCTTCATTTGAAAGTATCCTGACCTCAAATAACTCTTAGAGAAGATACAAGCACCCTTCGTCTGATCAAACAAGTCTTCTATGTGTGGCAAGGTGTACTTGTTCTTGATTGTTACCTCGTTGAGAGCTCCGTAATCTACACACATCCTTTGGGATCCATCCTTCTTGTCCACAAACAGCACGAGCGCTCCCCAAGGTGAAGAACTAGGGCGAATAAAACCTTTCTCTAGTTGCTCTTGAATTTGCTTCTTGATCTCCGCTAATTCCATAGGAGGCATCCTATATGGCCTCTTAGCTATAGGTGCAGTTTCAGGTATTAAATCAATAACAAACTCAATGTCTCGATCAGGTGGCATACCTGGCAACTCGTCCGAAAAAACATCCGAAAATTCACACACCACCGGGATCTCCTCAATCGCGACACCATCCATATCATTCAACTCTAATTGCTTTAGTGCGGTTTGAGATGCTTCAAATTCTATGGTGATCTCTTCCTCATTGGTCAACTTCATCGTCTTTGTGGCACACTCAATAACTCCATTGTGCTTCCTCAACCAGTCCATACCAAGTATAATGTCCAATCCTTGGGAATCCAAGACAATGAGGTTGGCGGAGAAGTCTAACCCCCTTATTCTAAGGCTTACTTTTGGACATACTATATTTGTCCTCATCTCTCCTCCAGGAGACTTAACCAACAGAGTAAACTTCATATGAGAGATAGGCAAACTATACTTGGCAACATATTTCGATGCAATGAATGAATGTGATGCTCTAGAATCAAATAACATAGTCGCGGGGTTGGAGTTGGCGAGAAACATACCAATGACCACGTCATCCGCTTGTTGAGCATCCTCTGTAGAGACATGGTTCACGTTGCCACGAGCAAAATTCTGCTGTCCACGGCTTCCTTGTGGCTGTCCTCCATTGGGTCTTGGGTTTTGCCTCAGCGCACCACTTCCTTGACCAAGGCCTGACTTAGGACATTGATGTGCAAAGTGTCCAGCTTCTCCACAAGTATAGCACTTCTTAACTCCACCAGAATTATTGGGACGAGCTTGGTTTTGAGCATTTGCACCAGGAAGATTAGCACGAGGCGCATAAGGCATTGGAGGCCTAGGTGCTTGCATGAGAGGGCGCTGCTGCACAAACTGAGTTGGCCGTGGTGCATAGCCAGGGCGCTGAGCAGGAATAGAGGAGCTGTAATAGGGCGCATTGGGTGGTGCAAGGCGAGGGCGCACATTACTTACTTGTTGTTGTCCTTGATATGACGCCTTCCTCTTGTTGTATTGCTCCATCTCACGAATCTTGTTTTCAACCACAATTGATTTGTCCACAAGCTTCTGAAAATTTGCGTAGTCACAATTGAGTAGTTGCACTTGGATTTCATTGTTCAAGCCCCTCATGAACAAGTATTACTTCTGGCTGTCCCGACTCACATCCTCAGGCGCATACCTTGAGAGTTGAGTGAATTTATTGAGATATTCACTCACGCATGATCTTCCTTGCCTCAAGTTCTCAAATTCTTGCCTTTTCAAAATCATAACTCCTTCCAGCACATAATGAGAACGAAAATTATCCTTGAATTCGGCCCAAGTAATTCTCTCTTGGTTCTCATGAGCATTGCAATAAGAATCCCACCAATCCGCAACTGCTCCAACTAGTTGATAGAAGCAAACAAGACCTTCTCCCGGTCACTGCATTGGACAATAGCTAGCTTCTTCTCCACGGACTTGAGCCAATCGTCCGCATCCATAGGGTCAGCAGCTTGAGCAAAGGTTGGTGGCCTAGTCCTCATAAACTCTCCCAATCGGTTATGAGGAGGCGGGGGTGGCGGTGGAGGCATGTGGGGCTGATTGTTGATGTTGCCAGCCTACAGCTGTCCCATTGTTTGTATCATGGTCTGCATGAGCTGGTTTTGCATAGCTAATAGCTGCTCATTGTTGATAGCTCCCTGAGTAGTTCCCTGTCCAATGTTGTTTTGAGGCACTCCATTGTTCTCGTCCTCATCATTGCCATCCCTCTGATTGCGAGTCCTCACCATCTGAAGAAAAGCAATATGTAAGAATTAGAGAATGTCCCTAACTATATGCACCAAGGGATATGAAACTAAACAACTAGCTAGCCTACATGGACATGGCAATGCTAAAGCACCCCAAAATCCTCTATTAAGCACACAAGCAAACAATATATATAGCAAACAGCACACCAACCAAAATACATCGATTCCTGAGTGCTCCTATGTGCTCTAAAGTGTCCATTCTATCTAGGTTGCAGCCTACGGTCAAACTGTGGCTCCGATACCAATCTGCGACGCCCGGTTCCAAAAAAATGAACCAAGCTAACGCATATGTGTGTCCAGGATGTTCATCACACATACACGAGTGCATTCACAAAAGAGTATACATAAAATTACCACAAGACAAGATTAATTAACCAAGTTTTATTACACAAACATATTATCCTCGATTACCAGCTCTAATGAATATTAATGACAAGTACAACTAATGTAGCGGAAATAAACTAATTAAGCAAACTAAACAGCTAGGCAGCATAAGGAATAGGGTATAGCGCAGCTCCAATCAACACCACAGGCAAAGCTGACGGTAGACACGGCCTAGAACTCCGCATTCTCACCATTAAACTCCCAATCCTAACCTGCAACTGTTGGGGGGATTTCAAGAGTGAGTACATGTCGTACTCAGCAAGTGTGGAAAGTATGACATGTGGCTGATTCAAATGACGACAATAATAATGGCTAAGAACTGAAAAGTACATTAAAACATTTGAAAAGCAATATATTATATGTATGTGAAATAAATCCATCATAAACCATGTAGTTATTATAATACCCTTCCATATTCCATATCCATCATCATATACCAATATCCATATTCAATACCATAGTTCAATTCATAACCATCCATAACCATTACCAAATCATAACCATCCCAAATACCATCCCAATACCGAGTTCCCTCTAATCATGGAAGTTGTCCAGGTGCTCATAACCGGGAGCACTACTATCATGATAGTTTTATTAGACTCTGCAGAGTTTGTACCACTTTACCCACGTGTTTGTAATTTCATCACCCGTCGGCGACTAAAGAACCTCACTTATGCCAATTACACTTCCTTTGGTGTATGGCCAAGAGATCACAAAATATCCTTTGCAAAGGGATTACTAGCCTATTTAGACCCCACTGAGGTTTCACCGGTGGCGATGTCTCCCTCAGAGCACATCTTCAACCAAGGGCCCCCTCTTGAGCCATTCGGATCCCAGGGTAGTCCCACCAATCATCAACAAACCCAATCCGACTACCCCTTCCCCGAGCATCCATAATGGTCCAAATAGCACTGGCAAAGCCCTAATTAATCAGCTACGCCGCACCCATACTTGGCCTCGTGGTGGCACTGTAGTCCTGGCTTATTCTCGCATGAACCGGTCCTTAGATCTAAAGCAAGCAAACCACCATAACATCCAACCTATCCACATACTGGACTTGCTTAGATCACCCATTACCATACCGTATTGACCAGTTCATGTTAATCATAATCTCATCCATGCATAATGAAATTGAGTGGTATAGTTGTTTCCCATCCCAGTTGATTAAGCGAAGCAAAAGGTAAAAGCCCTTCCCGACTCTCTACCATATATTCCAGGTGACAAGGGTGGTTAAACAATTCTAGTAAACTTCCTATCATAGGGTTCCCATCATATTTACACAAGCATGCAGTTTTGCAAACAAAACATTTATTTTAAAACAGGATCAATATGCTTCAAGGACACTTGCCTTGCTCTTGCTGTTGATTAGGGTCAAAGCCTTCAAACTCTTGGTGCTGGAGATCCTCCGCGGCACTCTCTAGCGCAAATCCGTCTAATCCACACAATAAACATACAAGACAAGAAACACAATCAAAGAGTGCACAAATATTACTCAATATGACATGACATGCATGATTAATGCAAATGCAAGGCAGAACTTGTTAATAGATTGCTTTAATGGTCAATAACTAGTTCTAATAGCTTTTAACAAGTTTATACATGTTTGGAGTTGATTAGATCAAATTTTAGAATTAATTCAACACAATATAACCAGAAAGATCGGACTAGTCCGCTAGAGACCGGAGAAGTCCGCACTTTACGAGATCAGCAGATTAGTGTTTTCTAGATTGACGTAAATTCGGAGATTAGGGGTTGAATTCACGTAAGGAAAAGATAATAGAAGGTATACCAGGTGTTTAGGACTCCAATGAATCAAGAAACTTGGAGGTAGCACTTGGATCTTGGTGATCTAGGGTTGGTGATGAACTTGGAGATGAATTGGTGATGAAGAACGAAACTCAGTGGAGATCTTGATCCTCTTTCGTTTCCTCCTCTTCTTCTTCTTGCTTGGGATCTCCTCCTCCTTCCTTGATGGTGGCTCTCCATGAACTAGGGTTTGGGTGGGGTGGAAAAGTGGCAAATAGATGTCAAACCAAGGGGTGGGGTTGTTTATATAGAGGTGGAGGCTAGGGTTAGATGGATTTCGAGTTTGGGATGAGTAGAGGCCGGTTTAGAGTCCCACATGGGCTCTAAAAGAGTTGGGCACGACGTCCCTAGGCCGACTTAATGTGAAACCAAATAAACAAGTCGTAAATCAAAAGATCAATTCGGAGTCACGAAATATCGGACAAGTCCGGACAGGACCGGACTAGTCCGAAGTCGTCTAGAGAGAAAATCGGACAAGTCTGGCCTAAAATCAGACAAGTCCGACTTTGAACAGAGAGGAAATCGGACAACTCCGCTGGAACACCGGACTAGTCCAGAAAAATCTAAGGACTTAGCAAATTTTCAAGGATTCTTGGAATATCGGACTAGTCCGCACAAAATCGGACAAGTCCGAAAGTTTCCAGTGCCAAAAATCGGACTAGTTGAAAGCATCTAGGCCCCATGAGGTACGATTTCGGTGATTAATGACAACCATTCGATATTACTAATGAATTTGTGAATGCAAGGTCCCAATAACACTCAATCAAATGAAATCAATATTACATTGGAGACCCATATAAAATCAACCAATGAGATCAAATCGAATCATACGAAGACAAGAAGTGAAAGCTCTAACTTGATACTTGAAGACTATCAAAACAACATTTCAATCAAATGTCAAAGAGGTCACAAGTTCAATTTCCAAAAGAACAACTCAAAACAACTCGAAGTCAACAGATTGAACACACCGGATCATCCGATGTTTGTTGAGTTGACTGCATCGGTCGAGTTGTGTCAACAGAAGAAGAAGACCTCAGACAAATGCACTCACCGGATCATCCGATGTGAGTGGCTCAGTGACATCGGTCCATCATCACAGTTTGCAATACCATTGGACCAAGTGAAGCACCGGATCATCCGATGTGCAGAATTACATACATCGGTCGATCACTCCAGTAAGCATCAAGATCAAGCAAATTCTGGAGGAAGAGCCACCGGATCATCCGATGAGAAGACAGGTCAACATCGGTCTAACAATGGTCATATCTGACACAGTGACATTAGCTAATTTGGCTTTGACCGATGTTAACTGAAGGGGAGACATCGGATCATCCGGTGTTCGCAGAGAAGTGATGTCAGCCTACTTTTCCAACGGCTATTTCGTGAAGGCTGGCTATTTATACCCCTTCAACCTGTCAAATCGACATGACTTGAAGCCCAGACATACTCTACACATCCTAGAGCATTCAAGACATAGAGCTACCACTTTCACATCATTGTTCATCATTTGTACACCAAGAGATAGGCTAGAACTAGCTAGAGATAGTGCTTGTGTGCCTCCATTCTAGGTGATTGGAGTCTCTAGTGTAGTGAGAGCCATAAGGGAGTATCCCTTGGTGTGTGTGACTTCCGGAGCTTGCCAAGAGGATTGTGGAAGCCTGGAGGATTCAAAGTGTACAAGGCTTGAGCTCCACCTTGCCAAGGTTGGCGAACGGAGAAGAATAGTGAAGACCCCCTTGTCTCGGTGACTTGGGAGTGGCAAAAACCTTCGGTGGGTGCCACAACGTGGATGTAGGAAGATCCTTGTGATCTTGCCGAACCACGGGATAAACTCCGTGTCCCTTGAGCGTTTGCATCCCTCTCCCTTTTACATTTATGCAATCTTCATTCCGCAACTTTAATTTACATTGATTGCATAGATTAATCGCATAGGGAATTGGGCTTTAAGTTGTCAGTTTTTAATTACCTTAAAATTTGAAAAAAAGCCCAATTCACTCCCCTCTTGGGCGTTTTGATCCTTACACTAGTTCGTAGCAAAAATGGACAAGTCCGTTTTAGTCAGAGAGAAATCGGACTAGTCCTCAGTAAAATCGGACTAGTCCGCACTTTCCTGCGTTTTAAGTGCGGTTTTGCTTCAAATCAATTTTAAACTCGTTCCTCTTGTTGTGGGTTAATGTTAAACATGTATATGAGTGCATATAGGGTATGCTGCATGAAAATGAGGGTGTTACAATTTCTTAGGCGCCTGAGTCCGTGGGACTTTTCAGCGACTGCAGGCACGCCCCGTCGGCCCCTCACGCGGGCACGCAACAACCAGTAGAGGAAGATGGTTAACTGTTGTTTATATCATTTTAATTGTTAATCTATAATTTGTAAGGATTATGTTAATTGTAAAATAATGAAAAAATGATTTTATAATTGATTAACCTATAAAATTAAGGGTTAATGGTTAAATACAAGTATTAGTTGGTAATGATAGTAAATAGCTGCTAATTACATGGTGTCTGAAATTTTCCCAAATTTCAGACACCTCGAATTTAGATAGATCCTATTCTTCCTCCCTCCGACGACCAAGGCACAACACCCGCTGTGTTGGCACCACCACGCGCTTAAGACTGCAGCCGGCCGTCGCGCTCGTCGCTCTGCTGCATCACACTCAGCTCCACGTGTGTCATTCTGCTCCACCAGTTGCGCCGCCCGCCTCTACCGCCGCGGTAGGATGTGGAGTCGATGGTTAGCTAGGGTTGGAAGAGAGGAGAGGATAAAATAAAGTTGTTTCGCACGTATCTCAAAAGCAGAATCATTGTTCGTCTGAAAGAAAGATTTCATGCGCCCGTAGGATAGTATTTCTGAGAAATTATACTATACATATTTCTACTATGCTTTTTCTGTTCTTTTTATATTTGATCCCAGCTGTTAAGTTTTGAACTTGCCGAAGTCAAAAATCAAAGAACCAGGGAATCTGATGATGTCTCGCGTCCCTCGGTTGCTGTGTCGCATGCAGGACTTGTTTGGAGCGGGGACAGAGGCCACCATCATCGTCCTAGAATGGGCCATGGCAGAGCTGCTCCGAAACAAGGCAATCATACAGAAGCTACAGCTCGAGGTACGGCAAGCCTCCGTAAGCTTCAACGACCAAAACTCCATGATCCGCGAGCAAGATTTACCGAGAATGGAGTACCTGAGAGCCGTGATAAAGGAGACGATGCGGCTGCACACGCCGGGGCCCCTGCTTCTTCCACGCGAGTCCATGCAGGCCGCACGGATCGGCGGGTACGACGTCCCGAGCAACACCATGGTGATCGTGAACGCGTGGGCCATCGGCCGGGACCCGGAGGCCTGGGAATCGCCAGAGGACTTCCAGCCAGAGAGGTTCGTCGGAAGAAAGCTGGACTTTCGGGGCCAGCATTTCCAGCTCATTCCGTTCGGCGCCGGCCGTCGGATGTGCCCGGGCGTCAACTTCGCCATGTGCGTGGTGGAACTCGCGCTCGCTAACCTCGTGGCCCGGTTCGACTGGACGCTGCCGGAGGGTGAGCCGGAGATGGACATGGAAGAGACGCCCGGGTGCACATCGCGGAAGAGGGCTCCGCTCCGCGCCATCATTGCAAAGCGCTGCCCGAATTTGAGGCCGGAGGTAATGTCTCCGTAAACTGAGCTTGGCTTACCTGCTCATAACTTTTTTTTTAATGCAAGGTCCGGACAAGTCTCGAACGTGGGTGGCACGATGGAACCCCTCCGTACTGGCCAGTCCAGCCCCAGCTCGTTTCCGGAGTCCATGTAATTTTCGAAATGTGTTTATAGGGATAGGTTGTACATACATGTGTCGTTTATATGATAAGCATTTAAGTGTATGTGAGTGTATTCATTTATATCGTGTTTCACCAATAATAAGGACTTGTCAGGGATTATAATCTTTTAGACCATGTTATCATGGATTATATAGATGCTTAGCTTGAAATTATAGTAGATTATGATTTAGCCCTGACAAACATCTCAAAATGAAAATAACTTACCAAGGGCACCCAAAAGTTGTTCTTGTTATTATACTACTAAAAATAATCTGAAAATTATAGTTTTTACCTACTTATGCCCCCATTCCAAGCATAAAAATAAATATAAAATTATCCACACTACCACTAAGAGTCGAAACTATTTTGCCAAACTGTTCAATTTTCATATAAGTGGGAATAAGCCAAAACAAGCATGAAAACTATTTTGCATAGGTTATAAGGGCGAATTTTGTAGCAAAAAACTCAGATTTTGTGCATCTTGTCTCACAAAATCCTAATATTTTTGACTCGTGTAACTTACTCTAGATTTTTTGTCATATTATTTGACACACATTACTATAAAAAACTTAATCTCAGGTGGCTCTAAATATATTATCACAAGCGATTTTCAAAACTGCATGTAACAAAGTGACTGTAAAAATCGTCCATTTTCACAGGCGGCCACTACAAACCACTTGTGAGAAAGACTTTCCATAGGCAGTTCTTACGTACAACCCGCCGCCTGTGATAAGATACGACACTACGTGAGAAATACTCATTCGAGATGCGCCAGCACGAAGAACGGAGACAAGCAGGCCGCGCGTCTCCGTCATCGTGTCTCGCATTATAGAGTCATCGAAGACGCGCTTTTGGGCGTGTGACCGATTAGTACACATGGGAGACAATCTTTACGAAAGAGCGTATCCTTTTTGTAAAGAATCCAAGATAGGCATTAAGGCGGTGCATCTCCTTTTTGTAAGAAATCTGAGACGGGGTTAAGGCGGCATGTCTCCTTTTTATAAGAAATCCGAGACGGGTTTTAAAGCAGCTTGTCTCCTTTATGTAAAAAATCCGAGACGAGCTTTAAAGCTGCCCGTCTCCTTTTTCTAAGATATCCGAGATGGTCTTTATGTTAGCTCGATGTGGATTTAAAGACTAATCCGATATGTTCTTTTAGGCTGCTCGTCACCTTTTCTAAGAAATAGGAGACTAATATGAAATGAGCTTTAATTCTAATCGTCTCCTTTATATAAGAAATCTGAGACATTCTTTATGTTAGCTCATCACGGATTTAGCTAACGGTTGGGTCACTGTGGCACTAATAAGAGACACATTCAATTAAACGCTCGTCTCCTATTAGATGTCCCCTGTTTATCCTGGTTGCCGGCTGCATCCTGGAGCTAACCAAGATTTGGCACCCACATTGCAATGGCAAAACAACATAGTCATACAGAAAAATTAATATGTATAGTCAAATTAATATCATACATTAAATTATATTGACCAATCAAAATATTAACGAAATGTCAATCATGGTTACCGAATAACTATTACAGAAAGAATGCCCTCATGTTCATCCTGCTTACCAAGTAACTATTACACAAAGAATGTCTCCCTATTCATTTTGCTTACCAAGTAACTAATTACACAAAGAATAACTGTCATCTAATCCTATATATTGTAATAAAATTCTCCCTTTGGATCAATAATTTCAGAAATGATGAACCTACATAGCCTCTCTCTAATGTGCTTGAGGCTAGAACATACTGTGTTCCTGAAGGTGATTTCGTAGTCCTGCCACACGATAAAATGAGAATTAGGAAAAGATTAATAATAAAGTAAAATAAATGCACTTACACATACATTGCAATTGGGCTGCTCTCCAAATACAACCATGCTTAAGCAAACATGAAAGCCTCATGTGTTGCCCGACTTGTTGTGCGACGTCGAATGTAGTATGATGTTTAAGTTGTCGGTATTTTTCTTGTGCGTGTCCTCCTAGCACTTTAACCACATATGTGTCAAAAGCGCTAAACAGAAACATTCACAGTTAATGTAAAATTATCATGCGATGGTGAAACAGTCATAAACTAAAGTGAAGAAGGAACTTACTCGTTAATAACGGCCATGATATCAGTCCAATCACGGGTAAGTCGCTCGCCAGTTATTGAATCTCTTGGCCTTGAGGAGTCACAGTACCAGACCTGGTCGTACTTTGTAAAAATTGTTAGGGTTACCCAATGGCATGGGCGGACCTACAGGGTATGCCCGGTTGGCCATGGCACACCGTGTGGCCCGGCAGAGGAAACCATTCAGCTACCGAGCGATGGAGCGAACGAGCAAGTAAAGTGCCAACACACTCACGAAGCATAAAAAATGAAGTGGCCAATGGACCGAGCCGAAGGACGACGCAATAACAAGCAAGTGCTTTTGATGGAGCACGACATAGCAGGAGAGAGACGATGACTCAAGTATAACAACGAATGGGATGAGCTGCAGCAATAAAGGGACAAGGCATTTGCCTTCGCGTGGAGCCCAAATTTTATCCACTCATCAAGAAATTTATGTGCTTTTATAGTATTTACTGTTTAGAACTAACTTTCTGTTGAACTAAATTATTTTCTAAACTCAAGTACATTATTTTTTAAAAGGAATAACTCAAGTACATCATTTCTTCTCAATTCATGTCTTATTTGAATACACCCATGCATTCTCTTAAGTAAGCCAATAAAATTAATCCTTGCTTCGTGCAGGTACTGCAAATGAATTTGGCTCAATACATATATTCAACACATCAAGGATTTAGTTGAGACATATAGCAAAATCTAATCCCTCATAAAAGAAAAAAACGTCTATACGATAGCGACACATTGGGTATTGTAGAAAAATTGATGAAATATTCTAATGACATTGACAAAAATTCGAGTAGCATCTGCACACATAATACGCTGAATTTTTTTACTATTTGTCTATCGAACTACAAAATTTATAAATTTCAATTGAATTAACAATAATTTTATCGAACTATTTTTTGTGGCGTACCCTATTGTTAAATTCTAGGTCCGCCACTACCCAATGGTTATTTGGGTTGCACGGTACGACTAGGAGCTCTTTATCACTGTAGTGTCTCATTGCCTTGACAAAATATGAAACAACTTCTTTTCGACTTCTGACCATTAGAATATTAGTTCTTGTTGATATTTGCGGGTCAAGATATGCATGAGACTCCTTTCCCGTTCTATGATGAGTAACTTGTTGTATGTGCCTACATGCAAAATGCCAAATTTGATAGACACATATAACACTTACATTCAATATATATATATATATATATATATATATATATATATATATATATATATATATATATTGAAGAACCCTTGTTTTTGAGGACTTACAATGCGAAGAAGCGTATTAGAGAGACATCCAACGCATCGAGGGTGAAAAGGTCGTAGAGATCGGACCATGAGATGAGAAAAATGCCTTCACCCACCAGAAAGTACTTTTCCTTGTATCCCACTATTAAGTCTTGATATTTTTTTTTGTAAATTTTAATGTAGTAGTTAGGAAGGAGGACACAAGATTTACCAGCTTCTTTGAGTGCACCGACAGTTAACATCGACTTCGCCATTTGAAACTTAGGGTTAGAATGCGTCATAGCTGTCGGCGCTCTCGGGTTAGCTTCCGACTGTTTCAGGGGTTTCTTGCCAGTTTCCTTCGACGACATCTTCTGCCACTGCAGCTAACTCTTGGCACATACATTCCTCATCGCCTTTGCCTGCGACTGATCAGGTGTAGGGAGCAGGGTACTCCGAGTGCGAGGTGGAGACCGACGCAACTGCTCTTCAATTGTAGACTTCTACGGCAGCTCTAGAGTTGGATACGGATGCAACTGATCTCAAATTGGAGACTTTTGCAGCTTCTCTGTAACTAGAAGCAGCTGCTCTCGCATTGGAGACTTCTGCTGCTGCTCTATAATTGGAGGCAACTGCTCTCAAATTGGATACATAATCATTTCCTATGGATTTGGAGACGGAGGCAGACGTGCCTCAGGAGACATCGAAGCAATAGAGGTTGACATTGAAGCTGCTACTGCTGGATCAACAACAATAGAAGTTCGTCTCCACTGAACCCTTCTAGCAACTGCATCCCGCATAGTCAGCATTGTATCGTCTGGTGGCACTTCGAGTGTCAGGTCTTTCGAATTCTCATGCACCATGTCCACCTTGACCACAGCATAGGATGAGTTGACTTGGATGTCGTTAAGCATGGTCTGATCGGGATACATAGTTCTCTCCCGACCTCCATTTGAAAGCTTCCTCCGACCAATAGCATAAGGTTGCATGTTGTTGGTTGAGCCAATTTATCTTTTGTGTCCAGCTCAATTGAAGGTCTAGACACTGGTGCCTGAAGATCCTCATGTGGTCGTCCACCTCCAGCTGCTGTAGAAGCTCAGCTACTCCTACTCTCCTTGTCACTTATCAATGCATCAAATTTAGATAATTGTATAACTGAGGCCTCTAGTATAGGCTTCAGGTCTCTTAACACCTCCCTTCCCAACTGTCTTTTCAGCTCCTCCACATCAACCTGTGGTGTCGAGGTTGTTTTCCGCTTTTGATACATAGTTTTGTGTTTTGGAAAACTCTCCCTCCGGGTCAACTTACTGGAAACACCACGAACATAGCCTCGTTGCTCCTTGGGTTGCGGGGCCTTGTTGAGGGCATTGTTATCCCTCTTACCATTTGAGTCTTCGCTGCTTTGGATCAAGGCCCTTTGAGTGACATCCGCGGTGCTCCGGTTGTAGTAGCTGACATCGCCTGGCCCTGTCATCTTAGAAAAAGCACGCATAAATGGTCTCAACCGTCCACAAAAATTATTGTATGGATTCTGAAGACCTAGCTAGGACAATCTTTCATCTTCTTGTTTCCACCTCCTTTGTTTTCCAGCATAATCGTTGTTGCCGTGGTGGTGGTCAAGCTTGTTCTGCGATCGGAGCCACTTCATATACTCACTGTTCGCGACAAAGTTCTCTGATTCGCACCTTTCAACAAATCCCCCCAGTCTTCTTCTAACAAATCTTTGTACTTATCAAAGGGGTGTCCTAGTTCCTCCAAATCTTCACAATCTTACTCTTGTAGCTCCTCCAAGCATGAGAGATGATCTTCATAGCTAGCTTCTTCTCCTTCTGCTTCAGCTCTTCCAGATATTGAACATATGCTTGAATAAAGTTTTCGAAGAGTTCATCCTTTTCATTTTTGGTCAACTCATCGAGTCCCTGTAGGGTTATCGACACCCTTTGTCGGGCAGCTATACCGCAAATCTTAGACAACCTCGTATTCACTTTCGTGTCCAGGGGTAAGCCTTCAAAATTAACCTCACCAACATTCAAAACGTATGTCGGTCACGTCGTCTGCAACCTTTTCTTTCGTTTACCAGAGGCAAGATTTGAATGTAATCCAACTGATGCATCCTCTTCATGAGTCTGCTGTTGACTCTGCTGCCCAGCCTGCTCCTCTTGAGTCTGCTGTTGAGCCTGCTCCTGCTGAGTCTGTTGCTGAGCTTCTTCATTCTGTTGGTGACTCTGCTGCTAAGTCTGCTCCGACTGAGACATCTTAAAATTCAATAAAATTCACTGAAATGCTATAAAACCTTATCAAATTTCAGTCACATTCGCACAGTCACATAAAAAGAGAAAATATATTTCAACTTAATTCAATGATAAACCACATTGTAGTAATATGTGGAAAATTCAAATGGCACGTGTGCTGTAAAACACTTTTGTGAAATCTAATCAATTTCGACAGTTCACATCCTTAGCAAATTAATCTAATCAATTTATGTATTGTAAACAGTCAATCACCACAGCACATCAGCAGAAACATATACAAACCACTGCAAATTCCCTCATGGCATTTGTACCTTAATAAGAAAAAGATCTATGTGGCAATTGTAAGGACAATCCAAAGCTATCTGACACAATCAAACACTCATTAAATAATAGACTGTCAAATTTGAGCAACAAAACAATGTTTCACCCCCATATCAAAGACGCATTCCACAGGTAAAGACAATAGCATCTAGCAGAATTGTGCTCACTTATCAATGCAAGTGCCACACAAGTTACACAACTTGACACCTTGAGACCTTCTATTTTTAAAAGAATAGGTACTAGCCAAAGCGTAATACTCATTCCTCAATTCCCACAGCTAAAATTTGACATGCTTAACCGTTTAACATGTCAATACACTAAACATTGAACCACCAAAGAGCATCAAGGAAAGCATATATACATCAAACATCAGTAGATTTCACAAAATGCATCAAGCATAGTACATAAAGGCGCGGATCATTTCGACTCCAACCAGAACACAAAAAACCAACAACACGCACCCATGAGACAACCCCATAAAAGTGCGTATGACAAACCTTATTAATAGTACCCAATAGAAACATAAAAACTTACTAGGATGAGGTCAGGGTTGAGGCGGAGTCGAGGTCGACGGTGGCAACGCGACAATGACCAAGAGGGCAGGGTCGAGGCGGCTACGTGCTTTGGGAGCTGATTCACTTAGTACTTTTTGACCAATTGCATTGAAGAAAAAAACCAAAGTTCATTATAGCCTCCCGAACATTGTCCGGTAGGATATTTCAAATTCTAACAGCAATCGTCTGCGTAAGCAATACATGGTAATCATTAGACTTCACATTGGGAGCTACTTTTAGATCTGGAAATGAAATTAGCCATGCACGTTCGTTGAGTAGCCGGATGGTACTTTCACATTTTTCAAGAACCCACAAAACTCATTTCTTTTCATGTTTTGAAAGGGTGATGCATCATGTGGGTAGTTCTGTTCCTTTTACCGAGTCATCGAGCCACAACTCAAGCCTAATTCCTATTTTCTTTAGATCAGCGTGTGCATGTCCATGGTCCCTAGTTTTTGCATCCGTGTTAAGCAGTGTTCTGAGTAGACTCTCGCATACATTCCTCTTAACATGCATAACATCAATCGAAAGATGGATGTATAAGTATTTCTAATATGGTAGCTCCCAAAAAATTGATTGCTTCTTCCACATGTCATCTTCGCCAATATTTTTGCCAGTCATTTTCCGTTTACGAAGGACAACATGGATATCTTTGACCATTTCATAGACTTCATGACCTATGAGATGGGATGGAGGACACCTCTTCTCAGTGTTACCATTGAAATTATCCTTCATACTCCAAAATGGGTGCTTCATTGGAATGTAGCATCGATGTCCCATGTACACTGTTTTTCATGACTGGCTCAAATACTATGAGTCTGTTTCTCTGAAACAATGTGGACATCTGCAACCTACTTTCTTACTCTGTTAGGACAAGTTACGTGCCGCTAGAGAATCACTAGTAGTTAAAAATAAAATGGCTTTGAGACCAAAGTACTCATGTTTGTGCTCATCCAAGACCTGCACTCCGCCGTTGTACCACAACTGCTTCAGATCTTCAACCAGAGGCCTGAAATAAATGTCAATGTCATTCTCCAGTTGTTGTGGCACTGGTATCAGTCCTGATGTCATAATATATTTTCGTTTGTTGCACAACCAAGGAGGAACGTTCAAAATCGCTAGCACAATTGGCCATGTGCTATGTGTGCTACTGTTCAAAAAGGATTCATGCCATTGGTGCTCATTGTTATCCTAATATTCCTCGGATCAATGGCAAATTCAGGATTTTGTGAATCAATGTTTCACCACTGCGTGGCATCAGGATATCTTATCATTCCATCATCCTGGTTATGCCTCTCTTTGTGCCATCGCAGCAATCATGACTCCTTATTTGCAAGCCAACACTTCAAACGAGGAATGATAGGAAAGTACCAAAACACCTTTTAGGTCCTCTTTTTCATCTATTTCTATTGCAGTTCTCATCATCGCCGTCGTCTTTCCTATGATTGAATCGGTCGAGTCCACAAATAGGGAATTTGTCGAGGTTTTCATACTCAGGTCCATGATATAGAATGCAATCATTCTTACACGCGTGGATTTTCTCCACCTCAAAACCTAGTAGACAGAATACCTGTTTTGCCTTATAAACTGTCTTAGGGACTATGTTGCCTTGGGGTAACACGTTCTTAAGTAGAATCAACAATTCCTTAAACCTACAATCACTTCATCTGCTGCTCGCCTTCAACTGCAAAAGTTTCACCATCGGAAATAGTCCCGTGTATTGAGCCGCACAACCATGATACAATGACTTCTTTGAATCTTTGATCATCCTCTTGTACTTTGCAAGTTTACCATTACTGTACTGATCATCGTCGTCATGTTTCTCGACATTGTGTACCATCTCTTCTATGTTATGCACCTAAAACTCATTGTCATCATTGGTGAACCCTAATATATCTGGCTCGTTCACATCATCATGGTGATCTTCTTCGACACTGGTTGGGACCTCCCTCTCCGAATATGAATCTCTCATTTCTGCTTTCATTAAGTCCCTCCTCCCCATGTTTGCTCCAACACTGATAATCCACCATGAATCCATGTGTGATCAAATGTGACCTCAACACATCATTTGTGTCATATCTCTTCTCATTTTTGCAATGTTTGCAAGGACAACAAATATTCCCTCTAATGTTGTCCAACATGTATTTCTTCGCAAAATCGATAAATGCATCTACCCCATTGATATACTCATTGCAGAGGCGCGGCCCATACATCCAACTTTGATCCGATGACATCTACGTACAGAAAAGAAGAGCTAAATAAAAGAAATTCAAAACCACTGATAGCCAAGATCTAAAGGGGTAAAAAATAGTAAGGAGCAAGAGAGGAGGAGAGGACTAACCCTTTGTTTTAAGGGCAACTGATAATCACCACAAGATTTTTAGAAGTTGAAAGTGCATCTAGGCTAATCCCTGTGGGTTTTGATGATTAATGACAACACTTAAGGGACTAATGAGCATTAAAAGTGTGAGTACAGGTGATTCAATAATGGATGGAGTTGGATACACTCAAAAAGGAAAAATAGGAGAAAAAGGCCAAAAACTCGAAGAGTAGAATTTAGGATTTAAAATTTCCTTGCGTCGAGTTTAGCCTCATAGAATGAGTGTGTTCAATGTGTCAAAGTGCTTGATAATCTACTAAGAACCCTTAGTCCAAGTTAGGTTAGAGTGAGAGATTAATTGAGGCAGTCCTAAGGACAGGGCTGAACTTGTCCGAGCTAGAAGGTCGGACTAGTCCACTACATGGACTGATCCGATGTTAGACGGACCAAGAGTTTCTGTGTGAGTTAGGACTGGTCCGTTTGGGGACGGACTAGTCCGTGGTGAGTGGTTCTGAGTCCTTCTGTGACTATGTCTTGAAGGACCAGACTAGTCCGCCCTAGAGGCCGGACTAGTTCGCTCAATCAGACTAGTCTGTTTCTGACTAGAAAAGCAGTTTCTGTGTGAGTTCAGACTAGTCCGTTTTGAGTCAGACTAGTCCGTTGTGGACTTGGAGGTGGCTACTGTTGACAGCTGTTATATACCAATTTCACCCATAAAATATAACTCAATTTTGTGAAGGAAATATCGTTTCTTGCACACATCACCTTTCTATTTAACCTATTTCGACTTGTCCTTGGAGAAATTAGTGCATGCAGGTATTTTACACAGAATTGAAGTGAACAAGGGGATGGATCCTATAAAATATTATTCCAGTCAATGAAGCGACGACAAGTTGCACCAAATGGATCAAATGGCCCACAAATAGGAGTATCTGAGGCCATCCAATGGTGTAGCACCAAAATCAGTCAAAAGGACCCACTTGGAAGTCACCCCGAGGAAGCACACAGAAAATGGTCCAACTTTCTGTTCGACTGAATAGGGGGTTCGACCGAACTCTTCCTGGCGCCAAACTCGGTCAGCTTCCATGTGTCGACTCCCTGTGGTGCCCCTGTCACAATCAAGACTGATTCGCGCGCTTTTGATGGCGGGAACCGACCCTTCTCCAAGCTATAAATAGGACCCCTCACCCCTCACTTCAAGACACACCACTTGAGTATTCATCCATTGTATCCACTACTCTCCATAGGTTTAGAGGGGTATAGGTTGTAGAGAGTAGGGTCTCTAGTCCATAGTCAAATAGGAGAGGAGTAGAAGGACTCTTTTCCCAATTCCTAATTGGGAAAGGTATGGCTCTTATATTCCTATTTGTATTTATGACTTTGATCTTAATAAAGATGTTATCTTTAGTTTTCTTTTGTTCATATACTTGGATGAAGTGTTTCTTGTATGATTTTGGATTCCATATATGTGGTAGGACTAGTATTTATGATTATGCTATACCATTCTCATGATATCATCATAAACACTACAAACCCCCACTATAGTCTAATTAGCTATGACATGATTATGTTAACATGAATCACTTATGCTATGAATTAACATTTGTTCAATAATGATTTAGGCCCTGTTTGGCACAACTTCTGATGCAGCTTCTTCATAAAAATAAGCTGAGGGTGTGCCAAACAGAAAAATTCTGTAACAGCTTATTAGTTCAGCTACTTCTCAAAATGAACTAAAAGCAGGACATAAGCAGAAGCTGCTTTTCACCAGCTTTTCAAATAAGCTACTTTTGTAAAAAGTTCCAGCTGTGCCAAATAGGGCCTTAGTTCACTGCCTTAGGATGGCTTATACCTATGCTCTTAAGGTAATTACTTAATATGCTAGCATGGTTCTAGGATAGAAAGTAGCGTTGAATGTGTCGTAGACCCACAGATTGAAAAGGTAGGCAGTAGGTGGTGACAACCCTATCTGTCCTTTGTAATCCTCCACGTTCAGCTATGCCACATGATCTTGGCGGGAGTCGTCCTAATATTGCTAGGGGTAAACCTGTGCCCGATGTGTTAATCCACTTAGCATGAGAATTCATAACTGATATAATTATTAGTAACTAACTTAGGCTATATATGTGTATATTAGAAGCATAGTAGGAGTATCTACCCATCCCTTAGCTTAGTCTTTCTTTACCTCATTTATCCCGTTAGGATAGAATGCTCTTGTATGTGTCACACTACTCAAATTATCATTTATCCATCCGTGCTAGAACCCTACCTAGGCCAACCTGGCCTCTCCATTTGATAATTGCTTTATTCCATCTAGCCTTCCTTTGGGAGAATATAAATGACACCCTTTGGGAATACACTTAGAGGGGAAATACTACATCGATAGTTTCCGTGCGCTTGCGGATTTACATGTATAATCTAAAATCTATTAACAAGCATTCCTGGCACCATTGCTAGGGATGAATTGTTAGTAGTGCGTAGGAAATGTCAACAAGCATTTCTGGCACCGTTGCCAGTGAAGGCAACCGAAGTATTGCATGATTGAGTGAATAGGATAGGACTCTGGGAGGTTTTAGTAGGATAACCCTTCTTTGTTTTTGCATTTTACGTGAAAACAGGGTAGTGTATGTCTGGTTTTCGCTTCTTGGAAAACTTTGTTGAAGATCTCGAATCCTTTCTGAGAGATTGACCTCGTGTCGTTACTCCTCAGAAGCTTCGAGCGGCAAAGCAAGCAAGCATAACTGCACCAACAACCGAAACGCCAATGGCCCATAATACCTTTCGTGAGTTTTTGGCTCCCTCTGCTAACCATGTGCCTGTTGGGCCCACTATTATCACGGGAGACATGAACCTCAAAGTCAAGACTGGCCTTATCACTATGGTGCAGGCCAACCCATTTTGTGGGAAGGCTAACAAGGATGCAAGTGCTCACCTGCAATAGTTCCTTGAGATCTGCAACACTTTTAAGATCAAGGACGTATCTCCTGATGTTGTCCGCCTTAGGCTGTTCTCGTTCTCTCTTCTTGGAAGAGCAAAACAGTGGGTCTACGCAAACTGAAGTGGTGTAGACACTTGAGAGAAGTGTTCTACGATATTTCTCGCCAAGTTTTTCCCGTTGGGCAAGACCAATGCCGTACGTGAAAGAATTTCCAGCTTCTAGCAAGATGCTAATGAGTCTATTCCTGAGGCTTGGGAAAGGCTTCAGGAGTATATCCTAGCCTGTCCCCACCATGGGATGGATGATTGGCTAATTATCCAAAACTTCTACAATGGGTTGATCCTTTCCGCCCTTGACCATGTTGATGCTACTGCTGGAGGTGCCTTCTTCTTATTGACGGTGCCCAAAGCTAAAGATTTGATTGAGAAGATGGTGTCAAACATGGGATGGAGCGATGAGCGTCTCCATACCCGCCAGCGAGGCATGCACACTTTGAAGGAGGTGGACATGATCGCTGCCAAAATTGGACCTCCTTATGAAGAAAATTGATGGATGAAGCAATGGTGAGGTATGTGGCAATGCCTATGCCTTAGACTCTCACATCACTTGTGAAGTCTATAGAAACATGGGCCATTTGGGCAATGACTGCCTAGAAACTCGTGAGGATGCCCTATACGTAGCTAACAATGGAAACAACAATGGATATCGTCCAGGAGGTCAAGGGTGGGGCCAACCACGCCCATTCTTTTAAGGAGGGTACAACAACAATGGCAATAATGGAAATCAACCCAACTTGAGAGAACTTGCCATTGGCCAGCTGAAGATCAATGATGCTATATCCAAGAAGTTGTCGGCTAATGACAAGACCCTAGAGAGCATAAGTGCCAAGATTAAAGGACTATCATTAGCCTTCAAGAATCAATTGAGTTTTAACAAAATGTTGGAAACACAGTTGGCTCAACTAGCAGCTGCTGTTCCTCCAGTAGAGAATGGCAAAATGCCAGGACAGCCCGAACCTCCAGTGGAGAATATCAACATGATTTCTCTACAAGGAGGCAACTGGCTGAAGGACCCCGGATGTCCTACAATTTCTTGCTCAATTGGAGCTCACCACTTTGACAAGGCCCTTTGTGACCTTGGAGAAAGTGTGAGTGTGATATCCAAGGTGGTTTTCAACCTGCTAAAATTCACAGAACTTACTTCAACACCAATGCAGCTCCAACTGGCTGACTCTTCAGTCTGTTATCCAGCGGGTATCACCGATGATGTTCCGATGAAAATCCGGAATTGCTTCATACCCATGGATTTTGTGGTGCTCGACATGGAGGTCGAGAAGGATATGCCGCTCATCCTTGGGCGACCATTCCGTAGCGCCGTAAAGGCTCTCATAGATGTGGGAGCTAGAGAAATCCACTTCCATATCAATGGCAAGGAGGAGAACTTTAACTTTCGCCAAAAGTTGGAGCAATGTTCCATGATCCGTATCAAGTATGGGCCGAATGTTAAACACATTCAAGAAGTCGAAATCACATCTCCAAAGGTAGACCCGCTCATTGCATTCATGAGGAATTTGATCTGTGTGAAAAACCCGTATTATTGTCCACACCGATACCACAAGAAGACAGAGAAGTCCGAGCCTCCCCAAAGGCCCAAGTCCACCAAGCTGCCAAAGAAGGTATGGCGGAAGAAGAAAGACAAGCCATCCGAGCCCATCCCTCTGGACCCGGATGTCAAGAAATGAAGAAGGAGGAATGTCCATCTCATCAGACAGTGGTGAGACCTAGCCAATAGGTTAAATTGGTAGTTATACCATTCTTTGTTTTTCTTTTCTCTTCATTTGGTTTTCCCCATTTAGTTTGATTTTTCCCCACTGCATATTTGTTTTTTCTTAGCAAGTTGCGAATCTTCTATTCTCAACTATCATTTTTATTTCTTTATTTTTCATATAAAGAAAATTGTTGGGTTTTGAAAAAGGAGTTTTTATTCGAAAAAAAAATTTCTGAGTTGCAAAAGTGATAATTCACCAACGTTCTAATTCCATAGTCGTTGGGGAGCCACCTGCCAAAGGGAGAATAGGGGGCCCCACTTGTCAGTGCGGCCGACCCCCCCTGTTTGGCTGACTAGGGGAAGGAGCCATTTTGGCTCTCTCTCATCCAACTCTACATTTGATTCCCTAGTGACCGTTGGAGAGTGCACACTATAAATGGTGGCCATGAGGGACACTTCTTCTCACATTTCACCTCATTTCATACCTCCCCAAAGTCACTCTTACTCACATTGTTTTTCTTGCTCTTCATTGAAGTGCTCTTGATCAATTTCCAACTCAAAAAGATTTGCTTGTGTTTGCATTTACAATTTGCTCTCAAGCTCTTCAAGGGACAATTCGTCGGGGTTTTGCTTTTGCTAACATCACCTCTTTTGAGTTTTTGCCTTATTGTGTTCTTGTTTGTTGTGGCCATGAAAGGAATGAAGAGGTTGTTTGGAAAGAGGAAGGAGGCTGCAAGCTCAAGCCATGGTGGAGATTCAAGTGCATGCCCCTCTTTTGTTGCTACACCAAGTTCACGGAGGAGGAGTGTAGGTGAAGACACTCCCATGGGTGAGAGGAGAAACCCTCATCAACTTCTTCACAACAACGACCTCGATATACAAAGTGAAGTAGAAGATCAAGTGTGCAAGCTCCTCCAAGATCGTGAGTTTTCTCATACGAAAGCTTACGATCCGGATTTGATCTCCAAAATAGAAAACTTTGCTCACATAGAGGAAAGAGGTTCATGCCTTCTCTCCATACAATTCCTTTGCACACTCAAAATAGGATTCAATGGTATTACTTTTAGATTATTTCAAAAAGAATACAACATTCTATGGAAAGAATTAAGTGAAATCCTAGGCTTTCATAGACGTTCTTTGCTAGATTTAGACGCTTTGCCTAAGTTTAACAAACATAAGTTTTCGGCAAGATTTAACTTGTGAGTTCAGATGTAGTGCACCTAGGAATAGCCACTTACACAACCATACTTTACGCTTCATGCATAGATGGGTGGCTATGACTACATTCCCTAGAGGATACGTAAGGATAGTGTGTGATGATGAGCTAAAAATTTTATTTGCCATGATTAAAAAGATAAAAATTGCACCAGTTATTGCCATGATGACACAGTGGTTAGGTTACATTCCAAGAATAGGGCCAATTGAATGCACTTCATTGATCACTCGTATTGCTACTAGGGTAGGAGCACTAGAATATTCTTCATTGAGTATATTGACAATGAAAGAGAATTAATTGATGAAGATAATTTAGTGCAAGGACATACCCTTAAGCATGATCAAGATGGCTCTTTGTTATTTTATTATCCCAGCTTTGTCAATAAAATTTGGTTGCCTAACCCGAATTATCATTTGTACAAATGCCGGAAGCTGACCATTGACTTTCTTCCCATCGAGGAAGCACGAAGAAGTAATGTATCTGGCAGGATAACTAGAAGCCGTGCAAGGAGAGCGGCCATGCCTCCGACAACCTCCACGTTCCATGAGCTCGAAGAGGAAGAGAACCCAACGGGTGATGCACCCAGATGGACTCAACCTCCATCGTATGAGACTGAAGGTCCGTCTTGGCACGGTTGGCCATGTGCCACATGGGAGCCACACCTATCTACTTCAAGCTCTAGCAGCTTGCCTCCAACGTCCATGAGAAGATGTCGTTCCTCTTCGGCTAGAAGTCATTGTGACTATAGCCAAGGAATGACGGATCTCACTAGACGTATGGAAGAGCTTGAAGTGAGAACGGGTGACATCTACAACACTCTCCAAGGGCATGTCCAAGGTACCCAAGACTGGCAACAACACATGGACGCTCAATTCACCAACTTCAACTCCACGCTACAACAACAACAATCCGATATCGCGGCATACTTCCGTCATCAAGGGTTCAACCCTCATCACGGAGACTAGTGAATAACAAGCTTGGGGGAGGACCCCCACTTGAGGTAAATTGTATCAACCCCTTTGCATTTTTTTCCATTCAACCATAATCCACCTTGCATATAAAAAATAATAATAAGTAGGATAAATTTGTTTTCAAATAAAATAAATGATGTGCGATAAGAATGACTTGGAATTCACATAGATGAAACGATGAATAGTTGCTCTGTTTTAATTTTCCTAAGTCCCTAGTTTACAACTTACTACTCTCCAACATATTGCTCTCATTGGCTAAAATTGCTTTTGCCTTGATTTGGAAATTATGGGTTGCAAAAGCTTGATCCATTCTAAGTTGTTGTGAGATATGATATAGTGATAGGGCTGCTATTCCTAGTTTGAAAGTGAAACTTAAATTTCCGGAGAAATTCTAAAAAGATTTAAGTTACTCTCATTTTATTGGAAACACCTACCAAAGACATATGATACATGACATTGATAGACCTTATGCATATGCTATTTGTCTTCACATTGAGCTTTGTCAAACTAGTATAGACCTATGTGATATTTTATTCATTACTTTTTGAATTCAAGACTTCACTTGCACATGCTATACTTGTACACTAGAAGTAAGCAAAATCCCATCATACCACAATTCCACAATAAAAAGAGAAACTCCATATCTTTCATGCTTAGTACTCTCTCACAAATTATTGCATAAAAAGGGAGTAGAAGACAAGGCTACAAGAAAAAGAAAAAAAAAAGAAAAAGAAAATGCATGCTTACATCATAAGCATGAGAAAAAAAGAGTGAAAAGTAGCCATGTTTCATCCTTGCAAAATAATAGAGTCCACTCAATAAGGAGTCATCTCAATATCCATATCCACTCCATTCCATCACACATGCACAAGTCTTGAATCAACTTGTTTTGAATTGATTTCTCTTAAGGCTTGCTCTTTTGACTTAGCAATATTATGTGTTACAAATATGCCTACTATATTCCCTACCAAGCTCCACATACAAGCCTTATTTAGTAGTAGGATGAATTTAGGTAAAATGCCTTCATGAGGATATATATTTCCACTACGCATAAACGAGAGACCGAGAGAATTTAATTGAGATACTTAAAATCTAAATTGAACTCTTCGGAATTTGAGTGGAACTTGATTCCTAGGATATGTGTGCTCCATTTGCTATTCTATCTTTCAACCACCCATGAATATGAGATAGCATAAGCCCCATAATGACTTGAGATGGGTGAAGTAACATGCCAATTTTTGCAATACTAGGTAGAGTATTTTTTTGTGCACATGGTACTTTTAAAAAGTAGAACATTGAAGCAAATCCTAATCATCAACCTGAAGTCTTGACTTCGCTCGGGACGAGCAAAGGATAAGCTTGGGAGAGTTTGTTGACGGCTGTTATATACCAATTTCACCGGTCAATATAACTCAATTATGTGAAGGTACTATTATTTGTTGCACACATCACCTTTCTATTTAACCCATTTCCACTTGTCCTTGGAGAAACTAGTGCATGCAGGTATTTTACACAGAATTGAAGTGAAACAAGGGATGGATCGTATAAAATATCATTCCAGCCAATCGAGTGATGACATGTGGCACCACATGGAAAATGGTCCGCAAACAGAAGTATCCGAGGCCATCCAACGGTGTAGCACCCATATTAGTCAAAGGGACCACCTAAAGTCACCCCGAGGAAGCACACATGAAATGGTCCAACTTTCTGTTCGGCCGACTAGGGGGTTCGACTGAACTCTTCCTGGTGCCAAACCCGATTAGCTTCCATGTGTCGACTCCCTGTGGTGCCCTGGTCACGATGAGACTGATTCACGTGCTTTTGATGGCGGGAACGGACCCTTCTCCAGGCTATAAATAGGAACCCTCACCCCTGACTTCAACTCACACCGCTTGAGTATTCATCCATTGTATCCACTACTCTTCATAGGTTTAGAGGAGTATAGGCTGTAGAGAGTAGAGTCTCTAGTCCATAGTCCAAGTAGGAGAGGAGTAGAAGGAGTCTTTTCTGAATGTGGCCTAAAGGGGGGGGGGGGTGAATAGGCCTTTTTGAAATTTAGTCAGAACCTGCAACACTTAACAGACTGATCAAATCTCGAGATATCGGACTAGTCCGGTAGTGTGCAGACTAGTCCGGTGCGTGCGGACTAGATTGATCAAGTTTGATCGATTATCTTGATCCTAGACTCTATGCAGCGGAAATATACTTGTAAATAGAGATAATACTTCTATGAAACTGAGTGTTGCAGAAGTTAATCTTATACTCAATGTTTTAACGTAATGTGGACAAGATCAACTGAAACCCTAGATAGCAATGAAAAGTAAGAACACTGTGCACAAAGTGAACACACAAGATTTTATCCTGTAGTTCAGTTCTCACAAAGGCAACCTACATCCACGTTGAGTAGCCCATGAAAGGACCGGGTCTTCACTGACCCTAACCTTGACGAATCGCTACGGAGGCCGATTCTCTTCCACTAATCACAAGGGGCAAATCACCCAGTTCATGGGGCCTTCACAAGTTGAGGGCTCCCCAATATTACAAATCAAACACCACCAAGAACACACTCGTAAGATTTATAGTAAAACAGCAGGAGTGTGTTAGAGAATCAAACCCAAGAGATCAAACGTGTGGAGTCGTGTCTCTCCTTTGATCCAAAGTGAATCCTCAAGGGATTGATCTTTCTTGCGTCGGATTGCATGGAAAGATGTCTTTTCTTGGCTCTTGGAGGGTGTGAAGGCGCAGGGGGTCGAGAGTTATTATAGTTGGGACGTGCACATCTATTTTTATTAGTGTTTTCAAAAGTTACCGTTAGGGTTTTCATGGTCCGGACTAGTCCATGGTGGACTCCGGACTAGTCCGGTGAGCGGCGTGTGGGAAACCCTAAGTGTCCAGGAATATCGGACTTGTCCGGCTAGGAGTGGACATGTCCGATTTTAGTCAGAAAGGTTTCCGGAGTTGTTCTTGGTGATATCGGACTAGTCTGGTGTGGTGATTCCCTTAGTGAATAGAGGACAAATCCGCACTTGGAGCAGTAATACTTCATATTATGCTCTTTTGATACATTTGGTCTTGTCCTCCAAGTGCCTCTGACTTAAATTGGACAAGTCCTCCAAGTGCGGACTCTTCCTATATTCACTAAGGGCATCACCACACCAGACAAGTCCGATATCACCACGGACAAGTCCAAAAACCTTTCTGACTAAAATCGGACAAGTCCACTCCTAGCCAGACAAGTCCGATATTCCTGGACACTTAGGGTTTCCTACACGGTGCACACCGGACCAGTCCGGACTCCACCACGGACTAGTCCAGACCCTCGAAACCCTAACGATAACTTTTGAAAACCCTAATATAAATAGATGTGCACGGCCCAACTATCAACTCTCTCGACCCCCTGCACCGTCACACCCTCCAAGAGCCTATAAAACACATCTCTCCATGCAATCCAACGCAAGAAAGATCAATCCCTTGAGGATTCACTTTGGATCAAAGGAGAGACACAATTCCACACGTTTGAGCTCTTGGGTTTGATCTCTAACACACTCCTGTTGTTTCATTGTTGATCTTAAGAGTGTGTTCTTGGTGGTGTTTGAATTGTAATCTCGGGGAGCCCTCAACTTTTGAGAAGGCCCCTTGAAATTAGTGATTTACCCCTTTGTGATAGTGGAAGAAGAATTGGCCTTCGTGGCGATTCGACGAGGTTAGGGTCAGCGAAGACCCGGTCCTTTCGTGGGCTCCTCAATGTGGATGTAGGTTGCCTCTGTGGGAACCGAACCACGGGATAAAATCTTGTGTCAAACTTGTTTTTAACTTTCATATTGTATTCTAGGGTTTTGTCAATCTTGCATAACTTACGTTAAAACTTTGAAACAAGAACTGGCTTGCATTATACTTGGCTGTGTTGACTCAATACTTGCATGTTACATACTATATTCCATTGCGTACTGTGTTTGTATTGAGATCATTGATCGAACATGGTCAATTTAGTCTGCACACATCGAACTAGTCCGCACTCTACTGGACTAGTCTGATATCTAGGGATTTGATCAGTTTGTTAAGTGTTGCAAGTTCCAACCAAATTTCAAAAAGGCCTATTCACCCCCCTTTAGGCCACATTCAATTGGTATCAGAGTCGGTTTCTTCGCAAGAGACTAATCGCTCGAAGAAAACATGTCGGACATGAAGGATGTACATAAGAGTCTTAACCAAGAGAAGGTTAAGGACGAAAAAGCTCAAAAGTTGGAGAAGCTCCTCGATGCCATCCAGGACTTCGAGGATGACGATGAGGAGACGCTTGAACTCAAGGCGCTCCTAAGGAAGAAAACTCTCTCGAAAGGGAAAGTGAAGGTCGAGACGAGAAGAAGAAGAAGGGGAGTAGTCACACCGACTACTCCCGATATCCTTTTAATTATGATCACTTAAATTCTAACAATAATCATTACGTATCTATTCCCCTTGGAAAAGCCCCACACTTTGATGGCAATGGCTACTCAATGTGGAGGCAAAACATGAAAATGCACTTGATCTCACTAAGTCCAAGCTTGTGGCACATTGTGGTTACAGGAATAGATATCCCCGACGATGATGAGGAGCTCACGCCTAGCCAAGAGCAAGCAATCCATCGAAATGCCCAAGCTGCAGCAGTCATCACCTCATCACTATGTCGGGACGAGTTCACCAAGGTGGATGGACTCGAGATTGCAAAGTAAATATGGGACATATTGCAAACTACACATGAAGGCGATCATCATGTGCGGAAGGCAAAGATCAAAAAAACCGAAGGCAAATTAAGAAGATTCGCCATAGAAGAAGACGAGTCACCGCAAGACATGTACAACCGCTTAAATATGCTCATCAATAAGGTTCGAGCATACAGAAGCAAGAAGTGGAACGATCACGAGGTGGTGAAGATCATCCTTAGAGCTTTCATGCCTCGCAACGTCACCTTGTGCTCGATGATTAGAGAAAGCCACGGGTACAAGAAAATTACCCCGGATGAGCTGCTTGGAAAAATCATAAATTTTGAGATGATGGAGAAGCAAGCAAAGCATGTCAAGTATATTGCCGACCTCACCTCGACAAAGAAGAAAGGGGTCGCTTTGAAGTCCACTTGCAAACCATTGTCAAAAGAAGCTCGAGAAGCTCAACAAGAAGAGGACAGCAATGATGAGAGCAGAGAAATTGATGAAGAAGACATGATCCTCTTCATGAAGAGATTTAAGAAAATGATGAAGAGAAGACAAGGTGGAAAATCAAGTGAAGGAAAATATAAAGAGAAGTCAAGACCAAAGTTGAGGCGGACATACTATAACTGTGGTGAATATGACCACTTTATAGTTGATTGCCCATACGACGAAAACAAAAAAATACAAAGGAAACAAGACCTCTACCCAAGAAATTCTTCAATAAAAAGAAGCAAGCTGGACAAGCGCATCTAGGAAAGGAGTGTGACTCAAATGACGAGTCCTCATCCGAAGAGGAAGAGGAGATGGCTAGCATAGCCATCAAGAAGACATCCAAGAAGTCCACCCTCTTCCCAACTCTAGGCGCATGGAAGGGCAACAACACTTGCCTCATGGCAAAGGAAGGTAAACGAAAGGTAACAACCAAATCCTCTTCCTTGCATTCCTATTCTAGTGATAGTGAAGTTGCTAGTGATAATGAAGACATGCTTGTTGGATTAGATAAGAAAACAGCAACAAAAATGAAATTTCTACTTGATCAGCTTGTTAAGAAGGAGAAGTTAATCAACCGTCAAGAAGATATGATTATCACTAAAAGGAGGAATATCTTGGACTTGACAAACTTCTCGAACTTGAAAAGGAGCGAGGCAAGTCACTGGAACTTGAGTTAGCCTCAAGCAAGGAAGCTTGCTTGAAGTTAAGCGACTCAAACACCACCATCAAGGATGAACTCGCTAACCTATCCAAGGTTAACAAAATCCTTGAGGTACAAGTTGAGTCACTCAAATGATGTGACCCCTCATCCTCTTCAAGCTCACCTTCTCAACCACTTAAAACTGAAGCTATTATCACTTGTTCATGTGCTAAAACTAACACTAGCTTGAAAGACAAGTCAACCTCTACCATGGACAAGCATCCTTCCCAAAATGGCATATTTGACAAGGAGAAGATCAAATATGCACGTAGTGCATACTTGGTCACAAGACCTCCTAATGTCAAATATGGTATTGATTATTCTTATGGTCAAAAGCAATATGCTAGAAGCCATAAAAATAACAATGAAAGCATTGCCTTTGTAAAGGGAAAACCCTCTCAAGCTGGAAAGTCCAAAGTTAACACATATGATCACCGGACTAGTACGGTCCGGACACGGACAAGTCCGGTCCTCCGGACAAGTCTGATTTCCTAGACTAGTCCTCTTTATAAACAACAACAACTATTATTCAAGACTTTTGATGCATCCTCTGTTCTAATGAGAAGTACTTTTGGTAAAGTTTATGCTAATTATGTCGGGCCACGCCATGAGAACACCAAGTCTCATGTGTGGGTGCCCAAATCTCTTGTAACTAACCTCCAAGGACCCAAGCAAGCTTGGGTACCTAAAACCAAGGCATGATTTGTTTTTGTAGGCCTATTCCTCCGTTGGATCGAAATGGGTGCTAGACAGTGGTTGCACCAACCATATGACCGGAGAAAGAAGGATGTTCGTTGAGTATGAAGAAAATGAGGATCCAAGTGAGGGCATCTATTTTTGAGACAATAGTCAAGAAAAGGTGCTCGGTACCAGTAAAATTGCTATATCGTCTCAACATACTCTTTCTCATGTGTTACATGTCGATTCCCTAGATTATAACTTGCTGTCCATATCTCAATTATGTGACAAAGGTTATAATTGCTTGTTTACTAATGAGGGTGTGACCGTCTCTAGAAGGGGTGATGGTTCCATTGCATTCAAGGGTATGTTAAAGGGAAAGCATTACCTTGTTGACTTCAACAAAGATAAAGACGAACTTGACACATGCTTGATTGCAAAGACCAACATGGGTTGGCTATGGCATAGACGGCTAGCGCATGTTGGTATGAGGAATCTTCAAAAACTCCTCAAGGGCGATCACATCCGAGGTTTGAAAGATGTTGTTTTTGAGAAAGATAGGCCTTGTAGCGCGTGCCAAGCCGGGAAGCAAGTTGGAGCACCTCATCCCGCGAAGAACGTCATGACTACAACAAGACCGCTCGAGCTGCTTCACATGGACCTCTTCGGTCCAATTGCTTATATAAGCATCAGCTGTAACAAATATGGTTTAGTAACTGTTGATGACTTTTCGCGCTTCACTTGGGTTTTCTTTTTGCATGATAAGAAAAAAACTCAAGGAACCCTTAAGAAGTTTCTCAAGTGTGCCCAAAATGAGTTCACATTGAAGGTCAAGAACATACAAAGCGACAACAGCACGGATTTAAGAACACTCAAGTTGAGGAGTACCTTGACGAAGAAGGCATAAAGCACGAGTTTTGAGCACCTTACTCTCCTCAACAAAATGGAGTTGCCGAAAGGAAGAACCGAATCCTCATAGAGATGGCGAGAACAATGCTCGATGAATACAAGATCTCGGTTTGGTTTTGGGCGGAAGCGGTTAGCACCGCTTGCCAGGCCATAAACCAACTCTACCTTCATCGACTACTCAAGAAGACATCCTATGAGCTACTCACCGGTAACAAGCCGAATATTTCTTATTTTCGAGTTTTCGGCTCTAAGTGCTATATTTTTAACAAGAAGCCTAGGACTTCAAAGTTCGCTTCGAAGTCTGATGAAGGTTTCTTGCTTGGCTATAATTCGAACTCCTACACCTATCGTGTCTTCAACAAGACCTCTAGACTTGTTGAAGTAGCACGGTACGTAGTGTTCGATGAAACTAACGGCTCTCAAAAGGAGCAAGTTGATCCATGCGTGCTAGATTGAGAAGAATCTCCTTATCAAGCACTGAGAAGAATGGCGTTGGGCGAAGTCCGACCACAAGAGCCCCCTCTACATGTGCATGAGGAAGATGAACTGCAAGTGGATGCCAATGATCAAGGGGGGCTTCCACACAAGATCAACCTCAAGAAAATGAATATGATCAACAAGTCAATGAGGGCAACCATCTAGGGGGAGAAGAAGAAGATCATGAAGACACAAGACTACAATGCCACACCCAAGAGTACACCAATGCGTCCAAAGAGATCACCCAATCGACAACATCATCGGTGACATCCAAAAGGGAGTAACAACTAGATCCCACATAGCTAACTTTTGTGAGCATTACTCTAATGTGTCCTTTTTGGAACCACGCAGGATTGAGGATGCATTGAAAGATCCGGACTGGGTGGTGGCGATGTAAGAAGAACTGAACAACTTCAAATGGAACGAGGTGTGCGAACTCATCGAAAGACTAATGCGAACGTAGTCGGCACCAAATGGGTCTTCCGCAACAAACAAGACCAATACGGGGTGGTGACAAGGAAGACGGCACGACTTGTGGTCAAAGGGTATTCACAAGTCGAATGTTTGGATTTCGATGAAGCCTTTGCTCCTGTAGCTAGACTTGAATCAATTAGAATATTGCTTGCATATGCTACTCACCATGATTTCGAGCTCTACCAAATGGATGTGAAAAGCGCCTTCCTCAACGGTCCAATCAAGGAGGAGGTGTACGTGGAGCAACGACCCGGATTTGAAGACAAAGAGTTCCCCGACCACGTCTTTAAATTGCGTTTTAGATGTCTATGATGGGAGAACTGAAGTACTTATTGGGATTCCAAGTGAGACAACAAAAGGAAGGGACATTCATAAGCCAAACCAAGTACACACAAGACATACTCAAGAAGTTTGGGATGGACAAGGTGAAGCCTATCAAGACTCCCATAGCAACTAATGGACACTTGGATCTCAATGCAGATGGACCAAGTGTGGATCAAAAGGTATATCGCTCCATGATTGGATCCTTACTCTACCTATGTGCATATAGGCCTGATATTATGTTGAGTGTATGTTTGTGTGCGAGATTTCAAGCCAATTCTTAGGAGTGTCATTTGACAGCCGTTAAAATGATCTTGAGATATTTGGTTCATACACCCAACATAGGCCTTTGGTACCCCAAAGGTTCCAAGTTCAATCTCATTGGATACTCCGATGCAGATTATGCTGGATGCAAAGTAGATAGAAAAAGTACCTCCGGCACCTGCCAATTCCTAGGTAGATCCCTAGTTTCTTGGTCATCCAAGAAACAAAATTCCATTGCCTTATCCATGGTCGAAGCAGAGTATGTTGGAGCTGGGAGTTGCTGTGCACAACTCCTTTGGATGCGATAATCTCTAAGGGATTACGGTTACAGTATGAGCCGTATTCCACTCCTTTGTGATAATGAGAGTGCCATCAAAATTGCTCATAATCAAGTTGAACACTTTAGAACCAAACACATAGACATCCAACATCACTTTTTGAGAGACCATTCAATGAAAGGAGACACAGCCATTTCCCGTGTCAACACCGAAAAGCAACTAGCCGATATATTTACCAAGCCACTAGATGAAAAATGTTTTTGCGAGCTCTGAAATGAACTCAATATCCTTGATGCTCGGAATGTGGCTTGAAAACTTGCATACCTGTATGAGCTCTTCAAAACATATTGTTTGAGTTGTGAAAAATCATCTTTCTCAATTTTCTCCAAAAACTATGTCAACTACTTGATCTTGATGAATTATGGTCATTGCATGATTGTTGTATGCTTACTGATCATATTCATCAAAATTATTTGATTTGCTTTGCTCCCTTATTCTATTAATAAGTACCTTCGAATATATACAAATGGGCTAAGCACTTCTGTTCTGGTGACCACAGACTAGTCCGTCGTTACCCGGACTAGTCCGCCCCTGCAGACTAGTCCCCAGAGTGTGTGGTAGTCCGGACTAGTCTGGCAAACCACGGACTAGTCTGATTTAGGCTTTGGAAGATTTAGGACTAGTAAGATTTTTTTTGGACAAGTCCGATTTTTCAACTCCATAACCCTAGCCGCCACCAAACCCTAATCTTCTTCATCCTGACAACCTCACCTACGCTCTCTCTCCTCGCTCGAGATCCCCAAGGAGATTTCCTTCTTCGTCCATCAAATCTCTTCGTGTTTTATTGGAAAACGATCTCCATTGCTTAGGGATTGAAGACCACGGACTTGTCCACACCTTCAACCCCTCCATCTCCAAGAATCGAGCAATTTCGGTAAATTTTCCTCTCCAACAGTAGAAATCATAATTTCCTTCGTTGATGGCCAAATAGCCTAGGTTCTTCTAGTTAATACATGCTCCCTAGCTGTGTTACATTTATCTTAAAATTGTCTTGCCTTGGGAATCACCATTTGTTGTCAAGTTAGGGTTTGAGTTGATGAACACTGAACTAGTCCGGTCCATGTACAGACAAGTCCGGTACCCCAGACTAGTCCTGTGCACTGGACAAGTCCGATTTTTCCTGAACTCAACCCTAGTTTCTCATTCCTCAATGCAATTCCTTGCCATAAAATTCTCATTCATACCTTGTGTAATCCATTCTCAGGACAATGTCGAGCACCAACGACGAGATCTCCGATTTTGAGGCCGAGATGGACAAAGAAACCTTGCTTTGGTCCTCGATGGGCCAAGGCAAGAAGCGCCAAGAGCATCCATCTGAGCCGGCACCCTCTCACCCTCAGGCTCGACGAAAGGTGCTCGCCAAGAAGCCTGCCTCCAAGGTTTCAGCAGGTGGTGGCCCTAGCTCGGCAACTGCTCGCCAAGCTAAGGGCAAGGGCAAAGAGATTGCCATGGGCCCAATTGGCCCCCTCAAGATGAAAGCTTCAAGGCAAGGGACCCGGGATCCCTCCGAGGAGAGGTTCAATGGTAGGGGAAGCGACACTGCTTCCATGTTCAGAAATGTGGACTGCTACAGCCGGCCCAAGCAAGCAGCTGATGGAAGGTTCTGGAGCAACTTCCATGCGGACTTCTATAAGTCCGTCTACCTCACAATGAAGACTCCAGTGGTGCGCAACCAATGGATTGATTGGGCGCACTTTGAAAGGAAGAGTTGCTCGACCTTTGATGAAGTAGTTCAAGCAGTTGAAAGGCATGGCTTGAAGGATTTCTTTGCCTTCGGGAACAACTGGAACGACGAAGTCATTGCTCAGTTCTACGCTACATGCCACTTTGCGAGTGATGAGGAAGAAACAGTGACTTGGATGACTCATGGATCCAAGTACACCATTACCTATGACGAATTTGCAAGATTGCTGCATCTTGATAGCTCCAGCAATGACAACTTGATTATTCACAACATTGGTGTCCTTGAGAAGGACAAGATGAAGTTTCTTTATGACACCCGTTCAAATTTCAACCCTCCTTCCACCAAGAGTATGAAGCCATTCTTTGTGGTCCTCAACAGGGTTTTGAGGAAGACTATCGCTCCAAAGGATGGGGATGCAGGAAGTGTCCAAGGCTATCTAAGGACACTAATGAAAGTGATTAGCAAAGACAGGAAGTTCGATGTCTTTGATTACATATGGAATGACATGGTGAACATCTCCTGCACTCCTAACGGGTCCTGTGGCTACGCTCCTTACTTGATGTTCATGATTGAGAAGGTCACAGGGATCGAATTTGTGAAGGACGTGGAGCACACCCCTCTGAGGCCCCAAAAGCCTCCTCAAGCCACAGTTCAAGCTGCTCCTTCTCCGGTGTCTAGTGAAGAGGCACCAAGGAGAGCTAGAAGTGATGCAAGGGCTGATCCCACCACTAGGTCCCCTCCCCAAAAAGGTCCCCTAGTGGCATCTTGAAGTACTTGGCATCTATTTTTGCCTCTTGCAGGAAGGACGAAGTGAACACGCACAAGCTGAACAAGGCAAGAAAGGCGAACATGCGGTATGTCAAAGAGAATGTCAAACACATCTGCCAAAACCTAGAGATCGAGCCCATTGGATCTCCAGTCATTTTTGATGACTCAGCCTCATATTTCACCGAGCTCGGGTCTTTGACTCCCTCCGAGCTTGCTTATTTTGGCATTGTGGGCTCGAGTGGATTCGCTCCTCCTCCTCCTCCTTAGCTCGAGAATGAAGATGAAGATGATGAGAGGACCGACAGCAAAGACTGAAGTTCTTAGATCCCTCCTCTCCTTCTTTTTGGTGTCTTGATGCCAAAGGGGGAGAGATTGAGAGGGAGTCATTAGGTCTTAGCTGTAGATTGAGAGATGAGAGTTTCACTTATGTATCTTTCTGTCTCTTTTGCGTTGTAAGACTTCATATTATGCTCTTTTGGTACTTTTAATCCTGTGATGAAATGCTATGAATGATTTATGCTCATATTCATGAAATCTGTGATTTTGCTCTGTAATTGACATATATGCTTGTTGTTGATATATTGATGTCAATTATTTCACTGTCATCATGATTACTGCTCTCACTCATTTAGTTTTGCATCCCACCATAAAGAGTGCACATATGTCTTATGTTGTCATTGCTAAATAAGTTTCAAGCTCATAGTGCACACTTTATGAAAATTTTGCATTTTTATCATATTTTGTGAAATCTCAATTGGTTGTCATCAATCACCAAAAAGGGGGAGATTGAAAGTGCATCTAGGCATCCCTTGTGGGTTTTTGTTGATTTATGACAAAAAATGAGATCCTAACCACATTATTGAGATGATCGCAGGTTTTAATGAAAGAACGAAGAAAGCGTCGATTTTAATAAAAGAATGAAGAAAGCTCCAAAAAGAAAGGAGAATGAGGATACATTCGGAAAAGAGCTCAAGAACTAAATAGAACACATCATTGTGTAGGGAGTGTGGTGGTGTATCACATCCCAAGAGCTCAAGCATAAAAATCCACACACACTTCACATTTCACAGGAAAAACGGACTAGTCCGATATACACCGGACTAGTCCGATATCCTCTCTGGACAAGTTTGGACAAGTCTAGCCAATGCGGACTTGTCCGCACCAGACTAGTCCGATAATGTCCGGACTAGTCCGATAATGCCTCTGACTAAAATTAGACAAGTCCTCCAAGTGCGGACTTGTCCTATATTCACTAAGGGCATCACAACACCGGACAAGTCTGATATCACCACAGACAAGTCCAAAAACCTTTCTGACAAAAATCGGACAAGTCCGCTCCTAGCCGGACAAGTCCGATATTCCTGGACACTTAGGGTTTCCTGCACGCCACACACTGGACTAGTTCGGAATCCACAACGGACTAGTCCGGACCCTCAAAACCCTAAAGGTAACTTTTGAATACCCTAATATAAATATATGTGCACGGCCCAACTATCAACTGTCTCGACCCCCTGCGCTGTCACACCCTCCAAGAGCCTAGAAAACACATCTCTCCATGCAATTCAATGCAAGAAAGATCAATCCCTTGAGGATTCACTTTGGATCAAAGGAGAGACACGATTCCACATGTTTGAGCTCTTGGGTTTGATCTCTAACACACTCCTGTTGTTTCATTGTTGATCTTAAGAGTGTTTTCTTGGTGGTGTTTGAATTGTAATCTTGGGGAGCCCTCAACTTGTGAGAAGGCCCCTTGAACTTGGTGATTTACCCCTTTGTGATAGTGGAAGAAGAATTGACCTTCGTGGCGATTCGATGAGGTTAGGGTTAGCGAAGACCCGATGCTTTCGTGGGCTCCTCAATGTGGATGTAGGTTGCCTCTGTGGGAACTGAACCACGGGATAAAATCTGGTGTCAAACTTGTTATTAACTTTCATATTGTATTCTAGGGTTTTGTCAATCTTGCATAACCTACGTTAAAACTTTGAAACAAGAATTGGCTTGCATTATACTTGGCTGTGTTGACTCAATACTTGCAAGTTACATACTATATTCCGCTGCGTATTGTGTTTGTATTGAGATCATTGATCGAACTTGATCAATTTAGTCCGCACACACCGGACTAGTTCGCACTCTACCGGACTAGTCCGATATCTCGGGATTTGATCAGTTTGTTAAGTGTTGTAGGTTCTGACAAAATTTCAAAAAGGCCTGCTCACCCCCTCTCTAGGCCACATTCAGTCATCACTTGCAAAGTAGCACGTAGCATAGAACTGAGCAATGACTTCGTCATTCCAATTGTACTTGAAGGCAAACAGATCCTTCAATCCATGCTTCTCCACTACCTGAACTACCTCATCAAAGGCTGAGCAGCTCTTCCTTTCAAAGTGTGCCCAATCAATCCACTGGCTGTGCACCACTGGAGTCTTCATTGTGAGGTACACGGACTTATAGAAGTCTGCATGGAAGTTGCTTCAGAATCTTCCATCAGCTGCCTTCTTGGACCGGCTGTAGCAGCCCACATTTCTGAATTTGGAAGCCATGTCGCTTCCGCTACCATTGAACCTTTCCTCGGAGGGATCCCGGGTCCCTTTCTTTGGAGCTGTCATCTTGAGAGGGCCAATTGGGCCCGTGGAAATCCCTTTGCCCTTGCCCTTAGCTTGGTGAATAGCTGCCGAGCTAGGGCCAACACCTGCTGAAGCCTTGGAGACAGGCTTCTTGTCAAGAACCTTGCGCCGAGCCTGAGGTGGAGAAGGTGCCGGCTCGAATGGGCGCTCTTGGCGCTTCTTGCCTTGGCCCATCGAGGGCCGAAGCAAGGCTTCTTGGTCCATCTGGGCCTCAAAATCTGATATCTCATAGTTGGAGCTCGACATTGTCTTGGCAATGGATTACACAAGGCATGGCTGAGAATTGATGGCAAGGAATTGCATTGAGGAATGGGAAGCTAGGGTTGAGTTCAGTCAAAAATCAGACTTGTCCGGTGTACAGGTACGGACTAGTCCAGGTGACCGGACTTGTCCGTACATGGACGGGACTAGTCCAGTGTTCAACACCTCAAACCCTAACTAGACGATCAATGGTGTTTCTCAATGCAAAAATAGCTTAACATCAATGTAATACATCAAGGAAGCATGTATTAGGTGAAAGGAACTAAGCTATTTGATCATAGACGAAGAAAATCAAGATTTCTAGGATTTGGGAGGAAATTTATCGAAATTCCCCGATTCTTGGAGATGGAGGGGTTGAAGGAGCAGACAAGTTCGTGGTCTTCAATCCCTATGCAATGGAGATTGATTTCCACCCAAACTCGAAGAGTTTTGATGGAGGAATCGCCAAATCGCCGTGGGGAGCTCGAGTGAAGAGAGAGAGTGTGAGGAAAGTTGTGAGGGTGAAGAAGATTAGGTTTGGCGGCGGCTAGGGTTATGGAGTCGAAAAATCGGACTATTTCGGGGTCTGCCGGACTAGTCCGGACTACCGGACACTTTGCAGACTAGTCTTCAGGGGCGGACTAGTCCGGGTAACCACGGACTAGTCCGTGGTCACCAGAACAAAAATACTTAGCCCATTCGTATATATTCTAAGCTACTTATTAAGAAAATAGGGGGGCAAAAAAAATCAAATAATCTTGATGAATATGGACAGTAAGCATACAACAATCAAGCAATGCCCATAATTCACCAAGATCAAGTAATTGAAATAGTTTTTTTCGGAGAAAATTGAGAGAGATGATTTTAACAACACAATCAACATATTTTGAAGAAACCATACATGTATGCAAGTTTTCAAGCCACATTCCGAGCATCAAGGATATTTAGTTCATTTCGGAGCTCACTAAAGCGATTTTCATCAAGTGGCTTGGTGAATATGTCGGCTAGTTGTTTTTTGGTGTTGACATGGGAAATGGCTATGTCTCCTTTCATTGAGTGGTCTCCCAAAAAGTGATGTCGGATGTCTATGTGTTTGGTTCTGGAGTGCTCAACTGGATTATGAGCAATTTTAATGGCACTCTCATTATAACAAAGGAGTAGAATACGACTCATATTGTAACTGTAATCCCTTAGAGTTTGTAGCATCCAAAGGAGTTGTGGACAACAACTTCCGGCTGCAACATACTTTGCTTCGGCCGTGGATAAGGCAATGAAGTTTTGTTTCTTGGAGGACCAAGAAACTAGGGATCTACCTAGGAATTGGCAGGTGCCGAAGGTATTTTTTTCTATCTACTTTGCATCCGGCATAATCTGCATCGGAGTATCCAATGAAATTGAACTTGGAACCTTTGGGATACCAAAGGCCTAGGTTGGGTGTATGAACCAAATATCTCAAGGTCCTTTTAACCGCTGTCAAATGACACTCCTTAGGATTGGCTTGAAATCTTGCACACAAACATACACTCAACATAATATCAGGCCTAGATACACATAAGTAAAGTAAGGATCCAATCATGGAGCGATATACCTTTTGATCCACGCTTGGTCCATCTTCATTGAGATCCAAGTGTCCATTAGTTGCCATGGGAGTCTAGATAGGCTTCGCCTTGTCCATCCCAAACTTCTTGAGTATGTCTTGAGTGTACTTGGTTTGGCTTATGAATGTCCCTTCCTTTTGTTGTCTCACCTGGAATCCCAAGAAGTACTACAGCTCTCCCATCATAGACATCTCAAACCTATCTGTCATAATCTTACTAAATTCTTCACAAAAGGATTTGTTAGTTGAACCAAAGATAATGTCATCAACATAGATTTGGCAGATAAAAAGATCATTTTTGAAGTGTTTTGTAAATAATGTATAATCTGCTTTACCAATCTTAAAACCATTTTCAATTAAGAAATCTCTAAGACACTCATACCAAGCTCTAGGAGATTGTTTGAGGCTCTAGAGATCCTTACGCAGTTTAAAGACGTGGTCGGGAAACTCTTGTAACACCCTCAATTTTCGCATCCTGCATTGCATACATGATCATGCATTAAACATTAGTAGAATAAAAGAAAGATAATAAATGATAAAACATACATATATATGGTGTAGCAAAAAGAAGAAATAGAAAATAATAATTATAGCCTAAAACATGTATTTGGGAATAAATATAAAAATAATAATAATATATAAAAAGAAATATATATAAATAAATTATATATAATAATAAATATATATAAGAAAAAAATAATAAATAAAATGAATAAGATAAATAAATTAAATAAAATATAAATAATAATATATTTATAAAAAAAAGAGAAAAAAAAACACTTGCCCGCTGGCCAGGCCGTACCGGCCCAGCCAGCGGTGACTGCCGCCAACCCCGCCGCTGGGCCCTGCTCGCGCCGACCGCGCGGCGCCCCGCTCGCCCTGGCTCCCACGTGCCCCGTTGGGCCCCACCCCGAGCGCCGCTCCCGCGCTCGCCCCGCCTGCCGCGCGCCTCCCGCGCCACGCTCCCACGCGCCGATCCCGCAGCGGAAGCGCCTGGGCCCCGCGACCCCCCCCCCCCCCCCCCCACACGCGAGCCCCGACTCCCGCGCCGGACCCCGCCGCCTGCCCCGAACCGCACGCCGCCCTCTCGCAGCGCGAGTCCCGCGCTTGCCCCTCATCGCGCAGCGCGCCAGCGCGCACGCCCCGCACCGCCGCCCTGGCCCCACCCGCACTGACGCCCGCTCCCGCCAACCCCGCGCCGAGCGCCCCTTCCCGCTGCTGGGCCCCGCTCGCCCATCCCGCAACGCTCACATCGTAACCGACTCGGCCTCTGGCCGATGCGCGTCCTGCCTCCTATAAAAACTCCCGTAGCCTCCGTAGGTTTTCTCGATCCCAGAAAAGTAGCCGCCGCCAGAGACGCCAGAAGAAAACGCACCAGAGGGCTGCGCCGCTAGGGGAAGAAAAGGAAGAAAAAAAGAGGGGAAGAAGAGGAAGAAAAAGAGGAGGGTGCCGTCGTCCACCGGAGATCGTCGCCGTCGTCGTGCCGCCGGAGGACCCTGCACATCTACTTCTTCTACGCGTCACCTTCGTCCCTCGATCTTCGAAGCCATCGCATCTACGAGGGAAGTGCTCAAGAGATCGTGTATGAGGATTTTCAGAATCAAGATTTTGAAGCGCTTGAGCAACCCTATCCGCCGGAGCAAGGCAAGTGTCCTTGAAGCATATTGATCCTATTTTTAAAATAAATGTTTTGTTTGCAAAACTGCATGCTTGTGTCAAATTGATGGGAATCCTATGGTAGGAAGTTTACTAGTTTTGTTTAACCACCCTTGTCACCTGGAATATATGGTAGAGAGTCGGGAAGGGTTTTTACCTTTTTGCCTTGCTTGATTAATTGGGATGGGAAAACAACACTACAAATTTAATTATATATTAATGATATTCTAGTTAATGTGAACTGGTCGATACGGTTTGGTAATGGGTGATCTAAGCAAGCCTGGTATGTGGATGGGTTGGATGTCATGGTGGTTTGCTTGCTTTAGATCTAAGGATTGGTTCATGCAAGAATAAGCCAGGACTACAGTGCCACCACGAGGCCAAGTATGGGTGCGGCGTAGCTGATTAATTAGGGCTTTGCTAGTACTGTTTGGACCATTATGGATGCTCGGGGAAGGGGTACTCGGATTGGGTTTGTTGATGAATGGTGGGACTACCCTGGGATCCGAATGGCTCAAGAGGGGGCCCTTGGTTGAAGATGTGCTCAGTTGGAGGCATCGCCACCGGTTAAACCTCAGTGGGGTCTGAATAGACTAGTAATCCCTTTGTAAAGGCTATTTTGTGATCTCTTGGCCACACACCAACGGAAGTGTGTAATGTGACCGACGGGTCATGGGCATAAAGGAGATTCTTAGTCGCCGAAAGGTGATGAAACCACGAACACGTGGGTAAAGAGGTACAAACTCTGCAGAGTTAATTAAAACTATCATGATAGCTGTGCTCCCGGTTATGAGCACCTGGACAACTTCCATGATTAGAGGTAAATTGGAATTTGGGATGGTTATGGTTTGGTAATGATTATGGATGGTTATGGATTAATTTCTGGTATTGAATATGGTTATTGGCAATGGTGAAATCTGGACTTATTGATGATGGTAATGAATTCAGTTTGGTATTATCGTATTACTCGTGATTATGATGGGATTACTTCACATACATATAATATACATATTTCTTTTCAAATGTTTTACTGTACTTTTAAGCACTTAGCCATTATTATTGTCTTCATTTGAATCAGCCACATGTCATACTTTCCACACTTGCTGAGTACGACATGTACTCACTCTTGCAATCCCCCCAACAGTTGCAGGTCAGAATTGTGAATTTAATAGCGATAATGTGAAGATCTAGGCCGTGTCTACCGTCAGCTTTGCCTGTGGTGTTGCATGGAGCTGCGCTATCCCTTATGCTTAGTTTGCTTAGTTGCTTAATTAGTTTATTTCCGCTGCATTAGTTGAACTTGTCATTAATTTCATTAGAGATTGTATTCGAGGATAATATGGTTTGTGTAATAAAATTTGATTATTAATCTTGTTATGTGGTAATTTTCTGTATACTCTTTTGTGATTGCACTCGTGTATGTGTGTTGAACATCATGGGCACACATATGCGTTAGCTTGGTTCAGTTTTCGGAACCTGGCGTCACAGATTGGTATCAAAGCCACAGGTTGACCGTAGGACGCAGCCTAGATAGAATGGACACTTTAGAGCACATAGGAGCACTCAGGAAGCGTTGTGATTTTGTTTGGTGTGTTGTTGCTATATATATATATATATATATATATATATATATATATATATATATATATATATATATATATATATATATATATATATATATTGTTTGCTTGTGTGCTTAATAGAGGATTTTGGGATTCTTTAGCATTGCCATGTCCACCTAGGCTAGTATAGCTTGTTGGTTAGCTTCATATCCCTTGATGCATATAGTTGGGGATGTTCCTTAATTCTTACCTATTGCTCTTCTTCAGATGGTGAGGACTCGCAACCAGAGGGATGTCAATGGTGAGGAGGAGAACCATGGAGTACCTCAGAACAATACTGGACAAGGACCTGCTCATGGAGCTATCAACATTGAGCAGCTTTTGGCTATGCAAAACCAGCTCATGCAGACCATGATACAAACAATGGGACAGCTGCAGGCTGGCAATAACATCAACAATCAGCCCCACATGCCTCCACCGCCACCCCCGCCTCCTCATAACCGATTGGGAGAATTCATGAGGACTAGGCCACCAACCTTTGCTCAAGCTGCTGACCCTATGGATGCGGATGATTGGCTCAAGTCCGTGGAGAAGAAGCTAGCCATTGTCCAATGCAGTGACCGGGAGAAGGTCCTGTTCGCTTCTCATCAACTAGTTGGAGCAGTTGCAGATTGGTGGGATGCTTATTGCAATGCTCATGAGAACCAAGAAAGAATTACTTGGGCCGAATTCAAGGAGAATTTTCGTTCTCATTATGTGCCCGAAGGTGTTATGATCTTGAAGAGCCAAGAATTTGAGAACTTGAGACAAGGAAAATCAAGTGTGAGTGAATATCTCAATAAATTCACTCAACTCTCAAGATACGCGCCTGAAGATGTGAGTCGGGACAACCGAAAGCAATACTTGTTCATGAGAGGCCTCAACAATGAGATCCAAGTGCAATTGCTCAACTGTGATTATGTCAATTTCCAGAAGCTTGTGGACAAAGCAATTGTGGCTGAGAACAAGATTCGTGAGATGGAGCAAGAAATCAAGAGGAAGGCGCCATATCAAGGACAGCAATAAGGAAGTAATGTGCACCCTGGCTTTGCGCCACCCAATGCGCCTTACTTCAGTTCTTCTTTTCCTGCTCAATGCCCTGGTTATGCACCACGCCCAACTCAGTTCGTGCAGCAACGCCCTGTTATGCAAGCACCTAGGCCTCCGATGCCTTATGCACCTCGTGCTGATTTTCCTAGAGCCAATGTTCAAAACCAAGCTCGTCCTAACAATTCTGGTGGAGTTAAGAAGTGTTATACTTGTGGAGAAGCTGGACACTTTGCGCATCAATGTCCTAAGTCAGGCCTTGGTCAAGGAAGTAATGCGTCGAGGCAAAACCCAAGACCCAACGCAGGACAGCCACAAGGAAGCCGTGGACAACAAAATTTTGCTCGTGGTAACGTGAACCATGTCTCTACGGAGGATGCTCAACAAGCTGATGACGTGGTCATTGGTATGTTTCTCGCCAACTCCAACCCCGTGACTATGTTATTTGATTCTGGAATATCGCATTCATTCATTGCATCGAAGTATGTTGCCAAGTATAGTTTGCCTATCTCTCATATGAAGTTTACTCTGTTGGTTAAGTCTCCTGGAGGAGAGATGAGGACAAATATAGTATGTCTAAAAGTAAGCCTTAGAATAAGGGGGATAGACTTCTCCGCCAACCTTATTGTTTTGGATTCTCAAGGATTGGATATTATACTTGGTATGGACTGGTTGAGGAAGCACAAAGGAGTTATTGAGTGTGCCACAAAGACGGTGAAGTTGACTGATGAGGAAGGGATCACCGTAGAATTTGAAGCATCTCAAACCGCACCAAAGCAATTGGAGCTGAATCATATGGACGGTGCCGCAATTGAGGAGATTCCGGTGGTGTGTGAATTTTCGGATGTGTTTCCGGATGAGTTGCCAGGTATGCCACCCGATCGAGACATTGAGTTTGTTATTGATTTAATACCTGGAACTGCACCTATAGCTAAGAGGCCGTACCAGATGCCTCCTATGGAATTAGCAGAGCTCAAGAAGCAGATTCAAGAACAACTAGAGAAAGGTTTTATTCGCCCAAGCTCTTCACCTTGGGGAGCGCCCGTTCTATTCGTGGACAAGAAGGATGGATCCCAAAGGATGTGTGTGGATTACCGAGCTCTCAACGAGGTAACAATCAAAAACAAGTATACCTTGCCACGTATAGAAGACTTGTTTGATCAGATGAAGGGTGCTTGTGTCTTCTCCAAGATTGATTTGAGGTCAGGTTACTTTCAAATGAAGATTAGACCATCGGACATACCCAAGACAGCTTTTAGGACACGGTATGGATCTTATGAGTACACCGTGATGTCTTTTGGATTGACAAATGCGCCTGCCTACTTTATGTACCTCATGAATAAAGTCTTCATGGAGTACTTGGACAAGTTCGTTGTGGTGTTTATTGATGACATTATGATCTACTCGAAGGATGAGAATGAACATGAGGAACACTTGAGGCTTACATTGCAGAAATTGAGGGAGCATCGATTGTATGCCAAGTTCAACAAGTGCCAGTTTTGGTTGAAAGAGGTGCCATTTTTGGGTCATATAATCTCAGGAGGAGGAGTATCGGTTGACCCCGAAAAAGTGAGAGACGTGTTGAAGTGGGAGCCGCCGCAAAATGTCAAGGAAATAAGGAGTTTTCTTGGGATGGCTGGATATTACCATCGGTTTATCAAGGATTTTTCCAAGATAGCCAAGCCTATGACGGAATTGCTAATGAAGGGGAAGGCGTTCCAATGGACTGAAGCTTGTCAGAATAGTTTTGAGGAGTTGAAGAAGAGGTTAACAACAGCCCCAGTTTTGGTATTGCCGGATGTAAGAAAGAGTTTTGATATTTATTGTGACGCCTCAAGACAAGGACTCGATGCGTGCTTATGCAAGAAGGTCAAGTGGTCGCCTATGCGTCAAGACAATTGAAGAAACATGAGCAGAATTACCCAACACATGATTTAGAACTTGCAGCCGTGGGTACATGCATTGAATATTTGGAGACACTATATTCTTGGACATAGGTGTGAAATTTATACGGATCACAAGAGTCTTAAGTATATTTTCACACAAACGGATCTGAACTTAAGGCAACAAAGATGGTTGGAGCTCATCAAAGATTATGATTTGGGGATCAACTATCATCCGGGAAAAGCCAACGTAGTGGCCGATGCCTTGAGTCGGAAAGGAGTAAGTAATCAACTCACAGTTCGAGAGTTACCGTCCGAGTTATGTAAGGAGTTCGAACGGTTGAACCTCGGGTTTGAAAATGAGATGGAGATAATGGAGTTAAACCCAACCTTGGAGCAAGAAATTCGAGAGGCCCAAACCGCAGATGAAGAGATCAAGGAAATCAAGGAAAGGATCATGGAAGGGAGAGAATTCAGATTTGATGAAGACGAACATGGTACCTTATGGCTTGGAAAGAGGATCGTTGTGCCTAATGTAAAGCATATTCGGGAGACAATATTAAAGGAGGCACATGACTCGCCTTATTCAATTCACCCTGGTTGTACAAAGATGTACAAAGACTTGAAGACTTGCTATTGGTGGGATAGCATGAAGAAGGACATAGCTGAATACGTAGCATTGTGTGATGTGTGCCAACGAGTCAAGGCAGAACATCAAAGGCCAACCGGATTATTGCAACCGTTGAAGATTCCGGAATGGAAGTGGGAAGAAATTGAAATGGACTTCATAGTTGGGTTACCATGTACTCAGTCCGGGTATGACTCAATTTGGGTAATTGTTGATCGCTTAACCAAGTCAGCTCATTTTGTCACTGTGAAGACCAAGTATACAGCTGCACAATTGGCCGAAATATACATGGAGCATATTGTGTGTTGACACGGAGTACCGAAGAAGATAGTCTCGGATAGAGGTTCTCAATTTACCTCCAGATTTTGGCGCAAAAATTGCATGAAGCTTTGGGAACGAGGTTAAATTTTAGTTCAGCATATCATCCTCAAACGGATGGACAAACCGAGAGGACTAATCATATTTTGGAGGACATGTTAAGAGCTTGTGCTTTAAAGCATGGGAAAAGTTGGGACAAAAGCTTGCCATACGCGGAATTTTCATACAACAATAGTTACCAAGCAAGCTTGAAAATGTCACCATATGAAGCGCTTTATGAGAGGAAGTGTAGGACACCTTTATTCTGGAATGAGGCAGGAGAAAATCAAGTATTTGGTCCGGATGTGTTGCAAGAAGCCGAAAAGCAAGTCCAGATAATTCATGAAAACTTGAGGGCTGCCCAATCAAGACAAAAAGGGTATGCGGACAATAGGAGAAGGAAATTAGCTTTTGAAATAGGAGATTTTGTTTACCTCAAGGTGTCACCAATGAGAGGTCATAAGAGGTTTAACATAAGAGGCAAGCTCGCACCTCGTTATATCGGGCCATTTAAAATTTTGGACAAGCGAGGAGAGGTAGCTTATCGACTTGAGCTGCCGGCGTATCTCTCTGATGTACACGACGTGTTTCACGTGTCTCAGCTCAAGAAGTGTCTCAGGGTACCGGAAGAACAAGTGCCAATGGACGAATTAGAACTTCAAGAGGATTTGTCTTATGTCGAGCAACCTATGAAGATCTTGGACGTAAAGGAAAGGGTCACGAGAAATAAGAGGATCCGTTGGTGCAAAGTGCAATTGAAACACCATACAGAAGCCGAAGCAACGTGGGAACGTGAAGAAGACCTGAAAGCAAAATTCCCGCATCTTTTCTCCATGTAACACCCTCAATTTTTGCATCATGTATTGCATTGCATATATATTCATTCATTAAACATTAATAGAGGAAAAGAAATAAAAATAACCTAAAACTTGTAATAGCGAATAGTATAAAAAAATAACAGTAAAAAAAATATATATATAAATATATATAAATATATATATAAAGATATAAATAATATATAATAACTGTATATAAAAAAAGTAAAATAAATAAATATAAATAATATAATATATTATAATAATAATAATAATACTAAATAAAAAAAGAAAGAAAAAAGGAAAAAAAAGGAAACCCGCCGCTGGCCAGGCCGAGATGGCCCAGCCAGCTCCCTCCCGCACGCGCCGCACCCCGACCACGTGCACTGGCCCCGCCACCCGGCCCCACGCCGCCCGATCCTGCGCGAGCGCCAGCCGGCACGCCGCCGCGCTCGCCCGTACCGCGATTCCCGCCGCGCAGCCTGCCCGCCTGTCCCCGACCCCCGATCGATGCCTGCGCGCGCCAGCCGGCCACGCCCCAGCGCGCGACCCCGCCTGGGCCCCGCACGCGCACACCCGCGCGCCAGCACGCCCCGCCCGCGCTCCAGCCCCGATGCCGCTCGCCCGCATCGCCCGACTCCCGCTCGCTTACGCCCCGCGCGCGCGACTCCCGGAACCGACTCGGCCCCCGATCGAGTCCCCCCCCCCCCCCCCCGCGCCTATAAAAAAGGACCGAAGCCCTAGGGTTTTTCCCGATCTAGCAAACCGCCGCCGCCTAGAGAAGAAAAAAACGCCGGTACAGAGAATGAAAGAGTCCAGAGGGCTGCGCCGCCAGGGGAAAAGAGGGGAAGGAGAAGAAGAAAAAGAGGAGGGCCCCACCGTTCGCTGGAGATCGCCGTCGCCATCGCAACGCTGTCGTCGTGCCACGGGAGGACCCTGCGCATCTACTTCGTCTACGCATTGTCCCCATCCCGCGATCATCGAAGCCATCACATCTACGGTAGGCCATGTTCCCGATGCGAATTTTAGCGAACATATTGAACCTAATAGGCGTAATTTGATCGAAGTTGTATCGTCTTTTTATTTTCAACAGCATTAATTCTCGCTAAAACCCCCGTAAACTCATATGAACACGTATGAACTAGTTGCATCTAATTAATAAACAACCATAGTTAATTATTGAATTGTGCATGCATGCATGTCATTGCATGTTGATTATTTTGTGTGCATCATGTTGAATTGTATATGTTTTCTTGTATGTATGATCACGCGTAGAGGAACGTGGTCAAGAGGCCGCATACGAGGATTTCCAAAATCAAGACTTTGAAGCGCTTGAGCAACCCCATCCGCCGGAGCAAGGCAAGTGTCCTTGAAGCATATTGATCCTGTTTTATTAAATGTTTTGTTTGCGAACTCGCAAGCTTGTGTCAATATGATGGGGAATCCTATGGTAGGAAGTTTACTAGTTTTGTTTGACCACCCTTGTCACCCGGAATATATGGTAGAGAGTCGGGAAGGGTTTTTACCTTTTTGTTTCGCATAATTAATTGGGATGGCAAACAACACTACACATTTAATTATGCATCAATGATATTATGGTTAATGTGAACTGGTCAATACGATGGGTGATCTAAGCAAGCATGGTTTTGTGGATGGGTTGGATGATACGGTGGTTTGCTTGCCTTAGATCTAAGGACCGGTTCATGCGAGAATATGCCAGGTCAACAGTGCCACCACAAGGCCAAGTATGGGTGCGGCGTAGCTGAATAATTAGGAGCGCTGCTAGTATTGTATGGACCATTGGATGGCGCGGGGAATGGGAGTCGAGGAGGACTGCCCTGGGATCCGCATGGCACACGAGGGGGCCTGTGGGTGGGAAACTGGAGATTCAAGCCTGCCAGTGAAACCTTAGTGGGCCCGTACATACTAGCAGTCCCTTTTGAAAGGCTATTTTGTGATCTCTTGGCCACACACCTAAGGAAGTGTGAGATGGCATAATAGAGGTTTCTTAGTCATCGAAAGGTGATGAAATCACAGACATGTGGGTAAAGTGGTACAACCTCTGCAGAGTGTTAAAAACTATCATGATAGCCGTGCTCCCGATTATGAGCGCCTGGATGACCTACATGATTAGAGTGAAATTGGGATTTGGGATGGTTGGTTTATGGTTATGGGTTGGTAATGGTTATGAATGGTTCTTGGCTTATGGTTACGGATATGAATTTGAGTTATGGTAACTGGACATGGATAATGATGATGTTGGCAATAATTGGATATGGTTTATATTTTGTTAATATGATGGTTATGATGGGATTGTTTCACATAGACATAGTATAATGCTTTTCGAATGTTTTACTGTACTTTTCAGCACTTAGCCATTATTACATTCGTCATTTGAATAAGCCACATGTCATACTTTCCACACTTGCTGAGTACGACATGTACTCACCCTTGCAATTCCCCCCCAACAGCTACTGGAGACAATTGGGAGTACCCTGAGGATCACGTGGAGTACTAGGTTGCGTACCGCCGTCAATTGCCTGTGGATTGGAGTCGTGCTGCTTAGTTTATTTTCCGCTGCATTATTTAGAGTTTTATCATTCATGAACTATTGAATTATTGTAATAAAGTACTTATTTAATAGTTAAGACGTGGTTAAATTCTGTATATCGTTTGTGATGCAACCGTATATGTGTGATGAACTTCCTGGGCACACATATGCGTTACGCTTGGTTCACATTCGGAACCGGGTGTCACAGATTGGTATCAGAGCCGCGTTGACCGTAGGACACAGCTAGCTAGATAGAATGGACACTTTAGAGCACATAGGAGCACTCAGAAATCGATGTGTTTTTGCTTAGTGTGCTGTTTGCTATATATATATATATATATATATATATATATATATATATATATATATATATATATATATATATATATTGTTTGCTTGTGTGCTTAATAGAGGATTTTGGGATGCTTTAGCATTGCCATGTCCACCTAGGCTAGTATAGCTAGTTGTTTAGTTTCATATCCCTTGATGCATTTAGTTGGGAACGTTTCTAAATTCTTACCTATTGCTCTCCTTCAGATGGTGAGGACTCGCAATCAGAGGGATGTCAATGGTGAGGAGGAGAACCATGGAGTACCTCAGAACAATACTGGACAAGGACCTGCTCATGGAGCTATCAATATTGAGCAACTACTGGCTATGCAGAACCAGCTCATGCAGACCATGATACAAACTATGGGACAGCTGCAGGCTGGCAACATCAACAATCAGCCCCACATGCCTCCACCGCCACCCCCACCTCCTCATAACTGGTTGGGAGAGTTTATGAGGACTAGACCGCCAACCTTTGCTCAAGCCGAAAACCCTATGGATGCTGATGATTGGCTCAAGTCCGTGGAGAAGAAGCTAGCTATTGTCCAATGCAGTGACCGGGAGAAGGTCTTGTTCGCTTCTCATCAACTAGTTGGAGCAGCTGCAGATTGGTGGGGATTCTTATTGCAATGCTCATGAGAACCAAGAGAGAATTACTTGGGCCGAATTCAAGAAGAATTTTCGTTCTCATTATGTGCCGGAATGTGTTATGCTCCTGAAGAGGCAAGAATTTGAGAATTTAAGGCAAGGAAGATCAAGCGTGAGTGAATATCTCAATAAATTCACTCAACTCTCAAGGTATGCGCCTGAGGATGTTAGTCGGGACAGCCGAAAGCAATACTTGTTCATGAGAGGCTTGAACAATGAAATCCAAGTGCAACTACTCAATTGCGATTATCAACTTCCAAAAGCTGGTTGACAAGGCTATTGTGGTTGAGAACAAGATTCGTGAGATGGAGCAGGACAATAAGAGTAAGATGCCACATCATGGACCGCAGCAAGGAAGCAATGTTCGCCCCCGCTATGCACCACCTACTGCACCACAACTACAACCATCCTGCTCCCTGCATACCGCGCTGCTTATCCGCCCCGCCCAAATTCAGCCACCGCAGCAACGCCCGCCATGCAAGCGCCTCGCTATCCTGTGCCACCTGCGCCGCGTCCTAAACATGGCGGCAAATGCTCAAAACCAGCCTGTGCCCAAACTTCCCTAATGCTATGGGCGGTAAGACATGCTATGTGTGTGGAGAACCCGGGGCACTTTGCAAGTCAATGCCCCAGGAGAAACTATGGACCTATGAACAATGCACCAAGGCCAAATCAACCGCGGACCAATGGAGGAGCACCACAAGGCAACCGTGGACAACAGAATTTTGCTCGTGGCAATGTGAATCATGTCTCTACTGAGGAAGCCCAGCAAGCTGATGACGTCATGATGGTATGTTTCTCGCCAACTCCAACCCGCGACTGTTTTATTTGATTCGGGAGCATCTCATTCATTCATCTCGTCAAAGTATGTTGCTAAGTACAGTTTGCCTATATCTCATATGAAGCAAACTATGCTAGTAAGTTCTCCTGGCGGAGAGATGAGGACAAATATAGTACGTCCGAAAGTAAGCATTAAAATAAGGGGGGTAGACTTTCTCGCAAACCTCATAGTATTGGACTCCCAAGGAATTGACATAATACTTGGAATGGACTGGCTGAGCAAGTATAATGGAGTCATTCAATGTGCCGAGAGGATTGTGCAGTTGATGAGTGAACATGGTACACGCATCGAAGTTGAGGCAGCCCAACCTGCACGAGAGAAAGCGATGTTGAATCACGTGGAAGAAGTGACATTGGAAAGCATTCGAATCATTCGCGAGTACCCGGATGTGTTTCCAGATGAGTTGCCAGGTATGCCACCTGATCGTGACATAGAAATCGCCCATTGAGTTGATACCCGGAACTGCACTATAGCTAAGAGGCCGTATAGGATGCCTCCTAAGGAATTAGCAGAGCTCAAGAAGCAAATTCAAGAGCAGCTAGAGAAGGATTTATACGCCCAAGCTCATCCCCGTGGGGAGCCCCAATGCTCTTCGTAGATAAGAAGGATGGAACCCAGAGGATGTGTGTGGACTATAGGTCTCTCAACGAAGTGACAATTAAGAACAAGTACTCACTGTCCCATATAGAGGATTTGTTCGACCAAATGAAGGGTGCCTGTATCTTCTCCAAGATCGACTTGCGGTCAGGATACTTCCAAATGAAGATTAGACCAAAGGATATACCCAAGACAGCATTTCGGACACGATATGGATCTTATGAGTACACCGTCATGTCATTTGGATTGACGAACGCGCCTGCGTACTTTATGTATCTCATGAATAAGGTCTTCATGGAATATCTGGATAAGTTTCGTTGTAGTGTTCATCGATGATATTATGATGTACTCGAAGGATGAGAAGGAACATGAGGAACACTTGAGGCTTATGCTGCAGAAATTGAGGGAGCACCAATGTATGCCAAGTTTAGTAAATGTCAATTCTGGTTATGGGGAAGTTTCTTTCTTAGGCCATATTATTTCCGGAGGAGGAGTATCAGTCGACCAGGGAAGGTGAGAGATGTGCTATGGGAACCGCCACAGAATGTCAAGGAAATTCGGAGTTTCCTTGGAAATGGTTGGATATTACCGTCGGTTTATCAAGGACTTTTCCAAGATAGCCAAGCCTATGACCGAATTACTCATGAAAGGGAATGCATTCCGATGGACTCAAGCTTGTCAGGATAGCTTTGAGGAGTTAAAGAAAGGTTGACGACCGCGTCCGGTGTTAGTATTACCGGACGTGAGCAAGAGTTTTGATATATATTGTGATGCATCAAAGACAAGGATTAGGATGTGTGCTCATGCAAGAAGGCCAAGTGGTATCTTATGCATCGAGGCAACTAAAGAAACATGAGTTGAATTATCCTACACACGACCTTGAACTCGCAGCCGTGGTACACGCCACTATGTTTTTTGGTCACCGATGTGAGATTTATACGGATCACAAGAGTCTCAAGTACATATTTACGCAAACGGATCTGAATCTGAGGCAACGCCGATGGTTGGAGCTCATCAAGGATTATGACGTGGGAATCAACTATCACCCAGGGAAGGCCAATGTAGTGGCCGATGCTTAGAGCCGAAAAGGAGTAAGTCATCAACTCACAGTTCGAGAGCTGCCATCCGAGTTATGCAAGGAGTTCGAACGGTTGAACCTTGGATTCATAAATGATATGGGAACGATGGAAGTCAACCCAACATTAGAGCAGGAAATACGGGAAGGACAGACAAAGGACAAGGAAATACAGGAAATCAAGGAAGAAGGACCCAAGAAGGGAAAGAATTCAGATTCGATGAGGACGAACAGGGTACCTTATGGCTTGGAAAGAGGATTGTGGTACCTAATGTCAGGCATATTCGGGAAACAATATGAAGGAGGCACATGACTCGCCTTACTCAATTCATCCTGGCTGTACAAAGATGTACAAGGACTTAGACATGTTATTGGTGGGCCAGCATGAAAAAGGACATAGCCGAATATGTTGCACTTTGTGATGTGTGCCAACGAGTTAAAGCTGAACATCAAAAGCAGCCGGATTGTTACAACCATTAAAGATCCCGGAGTGGAAGTGGGAAGAGATTGGTATGGACTTTATAGTTGGATTACCGCGAACTCAGGTCTAGCCATGATTCAATATGGGTTATTGTGGATCGGTTGACAAAATCAGCTCACTTCATCCCTGTCAAGACCACATATACCACTGCGAAGCTAGAAGAATTGTATATGGAGCATATTGTGTGTCGACACGGAAGTACCGAAGAAGATATTCTCGGATAGATGTTCCAATTTACCTCCAGATTTTGGCAGAAATTGCATGAAGCAATGGGAACAAGGTTGAACTTCAGTTCGGCGTATCACCCTCAAACAGATGGACAAACCGAAGAGGACCAACCAAATTTTGGAAGACATGTTAAGAGCTTGTGCATTAAGCATGGGAAAAGTTGGGATAAAAGTTTTCCGTACGCTAAATTCTTGTACAACAATAGCTATCAAGCAAGTCTGAAAATGTCACCCTACGAAGCATTGTACGGAAGGAAGTGTAGGACTCCCTTGTTTTGGAATGAAACCGGAGAGAGAATCAAGTGTTTGGTCCCGATGTGTTACAAGATGCTAAAAGGCAAGTCCAAATAATACGGGAAAACTTAAAGGCTGCCTAGTCTCGACAGAAAGGTTATGCTGATAATAGGCGAAGGAGTTTGACTTTTGAAGTTGGAGATTTTGTAAACCTCAAAGTGTCACCTATCAGAGGTCAGCGACGGTTTAACGTCAAAGGAAAACTGGCACCACGTTACATCGGACCATTTAAGATTCTGGACAAGCGAGGAGAGGTAGCTTATCGACTTGAGCTGCCGACGTATCTTTCCGATGTGCACGACGTATTTCACGTCTCTCAACTCAAGAAGTGTCTCAGGGTACCGGAAGAACAAGTGCCAATGGATGAGTTAGAACTTCAGGAGGATTTGTCCTATGTCGAGCAACCTATCAAGATTTTGGACATAAAGGAAAGGGTCACGAGAAATAAGAGGATCCGTTGGTGCAAAGTGCAATGGAAACACCATACGGAAGTCGAAGCTACATGAGAACGTGAAGAAGACCTGAAGGCAGAATTCCTCATCTTTTCTCCACGCTATCGAATCTCGAAGGGCGAGATTCACTTTAAGGGGGGTAGGTTTGTAACACCCTCAATTTTTGCATCATGTATCGCATTGCATATATATTCATTCATTAAACATTAATAGAGGAAAAGAAATAAAAATAACCTAAAACTTGTAATAGGGAATAGTATAAAAAATAACAGTAAAAAAAGATATATATATATATATATATAAATATATATATATAAATATATATAAATATATAAATAATATATAATAATTGTATATAAAAAAAGTAAAAATTAATAAATATAAATAATAAAATATATAATAATAATAATAATACTAAATAAAAAAAAGAAAGAAAAAAAAAGGAAAAAAAAAAAGAAACCCGCCGCTGGCCAGGCCGAGCTGGCCCAGCCAGCTCCCTCCCGCACGCGCCGCACCCCGGCCACGTGCACTGGCCCCGCCACCCGGGCCCCACGCCGCCCGATCTCCCGCGCGAGCGCCAGCCGGCACGCCGCCGCGCTCGCCGGGTACCGCGATTCCCGCCGCGCAGCCTGCCCGCCTGTCCCCGACCCCCGATCGATGCCGCGCGCGCCAGCCGGCCACGGCCCTAAGCGCGCGACCCCGCCTGGGCCCCCGCACGCGCACACCCGCGCGCCAGCACGCCCCGCCCGCGCTCCAGCCCCGATGCCGCTCGCCCGCATCGCCCCGACTCCCGCTCGCTTACGCCCCGCGCGCGACTCCCGGAACTTGACTCGGCCCCCGATCGAGTCCCCCCCCCCCCCCCCCCCCCCCCCCCCCCCACCCCCCCCCCCCCCCCCCCGCGCCTATAAAAAAGGACCGAAGCCCTAGGGTTTTTCCCGATCCAGCAAACTGCCGCCGCCTAGAGAAGAAAAAACGCTGGTACAGAGAAAGAAAGAGTCCAGAGGGCTGCGCCGCAGGGGAAAAGAGGGGAAGGAGAAGAAGAAAAAGAGGAGGGCCCCACCGTTCGCCGGAGATCACCGTCGCCATCGCGTCGCCATCGTCGTGCCGCGGGAGGACCCTGCGCATCTACTTCGTCTACGCATTGTCCCCATCCCGCGATCATCGAAGTCATCGCATCTACGGTAGGCCATGTTCCCGATGCGAATTTTAGCGATCATATTGAACCTAATAGGCGTAATTTGATCGAAGTTGTGCCGTCTTTTTATTTTCAGCAGCATTAATTCTCGCTAAAACCCCCGTAAACTCATATGAACACGTATGAACTAGTTGCATCTAATTAATAAACAACCATAGTTAATTATTGAATTGGTGCATGCATGCATGTCATTGCATGTTGATTATTTTGTGTGCATCATGTTGAATTGTATATGTTTTCTTGTATGTATGATCACGCGTAGAGGAACGTGCTCAAGAGGCCGCATACGAGGATTTCCAAAATCAAGACATTGAAGCGCTTGAGCAACCCCATCCGCCGGAGCAAGGCAAGTGTCCTTGAAGCATATTGATCCTGTTTTATTAAATGTTTTGTTTGCGAACTTGCATGCTTGTGTCAATATGATGGGGAATCCTATGGTAGGAAGTTTACTAGTTTTGTTTGACGACCCCTTGTCACCCGGAATATATGGTAGAGAGTCGGGAAGGGTTTTTTACCTTTTTGCTTCGCTTAATTAATTGGGATGGCAAACAACACTACACATTTAATTATGCATCAATGATATTATGGTTAATGTGAACTGGTCAATACGATGGGTGATCTAAGCAAGCATGGTTTTGTGGATGGGTTGGATGATATGGTGGTTTGCTTGCCTTAGATCTAAGGACCGATTCATGCGAGAATATGCCAGGTCAACAGTGCCACCACAAGCAAAGTATGGGTGCGACGTAGCTGAATAATTAGGAGCGCTGCTAGTATTGTATGGACCATTGGATGGCGCAGGGAATGGGAGTCGAGGAGGACTGCCCTGGGGATCCGCATGGCACACGAGGGGGCCCGGTGGGTGGGAGAATGGAGATTCAAGCCTGCCGGTGAAACCTTAGTGGGCCCGTACATACTAGTAGTCCCTTTTGAAAGGCTATTTTGTGATCTCTTGGCCACACACCTACGGAAGTGTGAGATGGCATAATGGAGGTTTCTTAGTCATCGAAAGGTGATGAAACCACAGACATGTGGGTAAAGTGGTACAACCTCTGCAGAGTGTTAAAAACTATCATGATAGCCGTGCTCCCGGTTATGAGCGCCTGGATGACCTACATGATTAGAGTGAAATTGGGATTTGGGATGGTTGGTTTATGGTTATGGGTTGGTAATGGTTATGAATGGTTCCTGGCTTATGATTACGGATATGAATTTGAGTTATGGTAACTGGACATGGATAATGATGATGTTGGCAATAATTGGATATGGTTTATATTTTGTTAATATGATGGTTATGATGGGATTGCTTCACATAGACATAGTATAATGCTTTTCGAATGTTTTACTGTACTTTTCAGCACTTAGCCATTATTACATTCGTCATTTGAATAAGCCATATGTCATACTTTCCACACTTGCTGAGTATGACATGTACTCACCCTTGCAATCCCCCCCCAACAGCTACTGGAGACAATTGGAGTACCCTGAGGATCACGTGGAGTACGAGGTTGCTTACCGCCGTCAATTGCCTGTGGATTGGAGTCGTGCTGCTTAGTTTATTTTCTGCTGCATTATTTAGAGTTTTATCATTCGTGAACTATTGGATTATTGTAATAAAGTACTTATTTAATAGTTAAGACGTGGTTAAATTTTGTATATCGTTTGTGATGCAACCGTATATGTGTGATTGAACTTCCTGGGTACACATATGCGTTATGCTTGGTTCACATTCGGAACCGGGTGTCTCACTCCACGCTGTCGAATCTCGAGGGCGAGATTCACTTTAAGGGGGGTAGGTTTGTAACACCCTCAATTTTCGCATCCTGCATTGCATACATGATCATGCATTAAACATTAGTAGAATAAAAGAAAGATAATAAAAGATAAAACATACATATATATGGTGTAGCAAAAAGAAGAAATAGAAAATAATAATTATAGCCTAAAACAAGTATTAGGAATAAATATAAAAATAATAATAATATATAAAAAGAAATATATATAAATAAATTATATATAATAATAAATATATATAAGAAAAAAATAATAAATAAAATGAATAAGATAAATAAAATATAAATAATAATATATTAATAAAAAAGAGAAAAAAAAAGAAAAAAAAAACACTTGCCACGCTGGCCATGCCGTACCAGCCCAGCCAGCGGTGACTGCCGCCAACCCCGCCGCTAGGCCCCGCTCGCTGCCGACCGCGCGGCGCCCCGCTCGCCATGGCTCCCACGCGCCCCGCTGGGCCCCACCCCGAGCGCCGCTCCCGCGCTCGCCCCGCCTGCCGCGCGCCTCCCGCGCCACGCTCCCACGCGCCGATCCCGCAGCGGAAGCGCCTGGGCCCAGCGACCCCCCACCCCCCCCCCCCCCCCCCCAACGCGCGAGCCCTGACTCCCGCGCCTGACCCCGTTGCCTGCCCCGAATCGCGCGCCACCCTCCGGCAGCGCGAATCCCGCGCTCGCCCCGCATTGCGCAGCGCGCCAGCGCGCACACCCCGCGCCGCCGCCCTGGGCCCCACCCGCACCGACGCCCGCTCCCGCCAACCCCACGCCGAGCGCCCCCGCCCCGCTGCTGGGCCCCGCTCGCCCATCCCGCAGCGCTCGCATCGTAACCGACTCGGCCTCTGGCCGATGCGCGTCCCGCCGCCTATAAAAAACTCCCGTAGCCTCTGTAGGTTTTCTCAATCCCAGAAAAGCAGCCGCGCCAGAAATCACCGCCGCCGCCAGAGACGCCAGAAGAAAACGCACCAGAGGGCTGCGCCGCCAGGGGAAGAAAAGGAAGAAAAAAAGAGGGGGAGAAGAGGAAGAAAAAAGAGGAGGGTGCCGTCGTCCACCGGAGATCATCGCCGTCGTCGTGCCGCCGGAGGACCCTGCGCATCTACTTCGTCTACGCGTCACCTTCGTCCCTCGATCTTCGAAGCCATCACATCTACGAGGGAAGTGCTCAAGAGATCGTGTACGAGGATTTTCAGAATCAAGATTTCGAAGCGCTTGAGCAGCCCTATCCGCCGGAGCAAGGCAAGTGTCCTTGAAGCATATTGATCCTGTTTTAAAATAAATGTTTTGTTTGCAAAACTGCATGCTTGTGTCAAATTGATGGGAATCCTATGGTAGGAAGTTTACTAGTTTTGTTTAACCACCCTTGTCACTGGAATATATGATAGAGAGTCTGGAAGGGTTTTTACCTTTTTGCTCGCTTGATTAATTGGGATGGGAAAACAACACTACAAATTTAATTATGTATTAATGATATTCTGGTTAATGTGAACTGGTCGATACGGTTTGGTAATGGGTGATCTAAGCAAGCCTGGTATGTGGATGGGTTGGATGTCATGGTGGTTTGCTTGCTTTAGATCTAAGGACCGGTTCATGCGAGAATAAGCCAGGACTACAGTGCACCACGAGGCCAAGTATGGGTGCGGCGTAGCTGATTAATTAGGGCTTTGCTAGTACTGTTTGGACCATTGTGGATGCTTGGGGAAGGGGTAGTCGGATTGGGTTTGTTGATGAATGGTGGGACTACCCTGGGATCCGAATGGCTCAAGAGGGGGCCCTTGGTTGAAGATGTGCTCAGTTGGAGGCATCGCCACCGGTGAAACCACAGTGGGGTCTGAATAGACTAGTAATCCCTTTGTAAAGGCTATTTTGTGATCTCTTGGCCACACACCAACGGAAGTGTGTAATGTGACCTACGGGTCATGGGCATAAGGGAGATTCTTAGTCGCCGAAAGGTGATGAAAACACGAACACGTGGGTAAAGAGGTACAAACTCTGCAGAGTTAATTAAAACTATCATGATAGCCGTGCTCCCGGTTATGAGCACCTGGACAACTTCCATGATTAGAGGGAAATTGGAATTTGGGATGGTTATGGTTTGGTAATGATTATGGATGGTTATGGATTAATTTCTGGTATTGAATATGGTTATTGGCAATGGTGAAATCTGGACTTATTGATGATGGTAATGAATTCAGTTTGGTATATGGTATTACTCGTGATTATGATGGGATTACTTCACATACATATAATATACATATTGCTTTTCAAATGTTTTACTGTACTTTTAAGCACTTAGCATTATTATTGTCGTCATTTGAATCAGCCACATGTCATACTTTCCACATTTGCTGAGTACGACATGTACTCACTCTTGCACCCCCCCCCCCCCCCCCCCCAACAGTTGCAGGTCAGAATTGTGAATTTAATAGCGATAATGTGAAGATCTAGGCCGTGTCTACCGTCAGCTTTGCCTGTGGTGTTGCATGGAGCTGCGCTATCCCTTATGCTTAGTTTGCTTAGTTGCTTAATTAGTTTATTTCCGCTGCATTAGTTGAACTTGTCATTAATATTCATTAGAGCTTGTATTCGAGGATAATATGGTTTGTGTAATAAAATTTGATAATTAATCTTGTTCTGTGGTAATTTTCTGTATACTCTTTTGTGATTGCACTCGTGTATGTGTGTTGAACATCATGGGCACACATATGCGTTAGCTTGGTTCAGTTTTCGGAACCGGGCGTCACAACACTTTATCTTCAAATCCGGGAGGTTTCTCCACGTACACCTCCTCCTTGATTGGACCATTGAGGAAGGCACTTTTCACATCCATTTGGTAGAGCGTCGACTTGTGAATACCCTTTGGCCACAAGTCGTGCCTTGTTCCTTGTCACCACCCCGTGTTCGTCTTGTTTGTCACAAAAGACCCATTTGGTGCCGACGACGTTCCTGTTGGGTCTTTTGACAAGTTCCCACACCTCGTTTCGTTTGAAGTTGTTCAGTTATTCTTGCATCGCCACCACCCAGTCCAGATCTTTCAATGCATCCTCAATCCTGCGTGGTTCCAAAAAGGACACAAAAGAGTAATGCTCACAAAAGTTAGCTATGCGGGATCTAGTTGTTACTCCCTTTTGGAAGTCACCGATGATGTTGTCGATTGGGTGATCCCTTTGGACGCATTGGTGTACTCTCGGGTGTGACACTTGCTGTCTTGTATCTTCATGATCTTCTTCTTCTCCCCCTCTATGGTTGCCCTCATTGACTTGTTGATCATCTTCGTCTTCTTGAGGTTGATCTTGTGTGGAAGCTCCCCTTGATCATTGGCCTCTACTTGTGGTTCATCTTCCTCATGCACATGTGTAGGTGGCTCTTGTGGTGGAACATCGCCCAACGCCATTCTTCTCAATGCTTGACAAGGAGCTTCTTCTCTATCTAGCACACATGGATCAACTTGCTCTTTTTGAGAGCCGTTAGTTTCATCGAACACTACATCACGTGCTACTTCAACAGGTCTGGAGGTCTTGTTGAAGACACGATAGGCGTAGGAGTTCGAATCATAGCCAAGCAAGAAACCTTCATCGGACTTTGAGGCGAACTTTGAAGTCCTCAACTTCTTGTTCAAAATATAGTGTTTAGAACCGAAAACTCAAAAATAAGAAATATTTGGCTTGTTACAGGTGAGTAGCTCATAGGATGTATTCTTGTGTAGTCGATGAAGATAGATTCAATTTATGGCGTGGCAAGCGGTGTTAACCGCTTCCACCCAAAACTGATCTGAAGTCTTGTATTCATCGAGCATTGTTCTCGCCATCTCTATGAGGGTTTGGTTCTTCCTTTTGGCAACTCGGTTTTGTTGAGGGGAATAAGGTGCTTAAAACTCATGCTTTATCCCTTCTTCGTCTAGGTACTCTTCAACTTGAGTGCTCTTGAACTCTGTGCCGTTGTCGCTTCGAATGTTCTCGATCTTCAATGAGAACTCATTTTGAGCACGCTTGAAGAACTTCTTCAGGGTTCCTTGAGTCTCTGTCTTATCATGTGTAAAACCCCACTTTTATGGCATGTTAAGTTCATATGGGTTTTGTGATCAACTATTTTGGATCTCCAATATAATGGTACACATGAACTATGCCATCCAAAACTTTTCTTGCACTCTTTGTTAGATTCTTTTATCATGGGTATTAGACCTTCACCATGAATCCAAATTATATTCTATTCACCTTTTAAGAATAAGAATTTTTGGATAAGGATTAGTAAGCAATGCACAATGAAGCCCTAATAAGCTCTAAACCAAATATTCAAATTAAGGGCTCTAAATTGTTCCATGAGCTCCTGAATTCCTCAATAGCATGCTTACAAAGTTTCAAGATTTTAGGAACTCCTTTGCTATTTTATTTGAGACGCTCAACGAATTTGAATCAAGTTTAAATTCAAATTCAAAGTCTGGTAAATATAGACTTGAACATAAAGATCTAAACCCACCACTGTGTTCATCACAATTTTCCTGACTTATCCCTGAAGTTTCATGATTTTTGGAGATCATTTACTATTTTTAAATGATTTACTAAAGGTGCAGTGGCTGTGGGGCTGACTGGCGGGACCCACCAGTCAGCAGCCCACGTGCAGCCGCATTTCAGCGCGCGCTGCGCCCGCCACCGCGACGGCGTGCATGCACGGCGCGACACCAGCCCGCCACCGTCGTTGAACCCTATAAGTAGTGCCCTGGGCTCTCCCTTATCGACTCCCCGTCGCCCTTATCACCTCCCACCTCGCTGAGTCGACGAGTTTCGCCGTTTCCATCCCGCGCGCGAGCTTCCAACCGCCGGCGCCGCGCGCCCGTTGCTGGCCAACTGAAGCACTCTCGCGCCAAGCTTCCAACAGCTAGGTGATTCCTCTCTTCCTCCTCTACCTTCCGGGTCGATCTTTTCGTCGCATAGTTGAAGGTTTGGCCGATGATTTTGAGGCTATACCGGCGGTCGCCGTCGTTTTCACCCCGCGCTGTCCCTTCTCCACGTTGCTAGGCCACTGCATGCCGTCCCGTGCTTCGCCTCCCATAGCAAACTGGTGCGCCGGGACACGCTCTACACAACGGTAAAAGCCATTCCTGGTTTGCGCATGTATCGAGCAAGTTAGCTAGGTTTTACTCTTGGCCGGAGCTTATGAACACGCGCGGTATTTTATGCAATTAGAGTTCCATGCTTAATCACTCTTCCCGATTGCTAGCAAATGGTTTCTACGCTCTCTTGCGCATCCTCACGAACTGGAATCACCGGGAATGATCGAGTGTAGCTCAAGAATCGCAAGTTCTTCCCTCCGCCGGTGAAAAGTTGCTCTGTCGCCGTCGACGACTACTTTGCCGACCGTTACACAACGATAGCACATGTCTAGCGCGTTCCTCATGATTCCAGAAAACTTTCCCAGCCTAGACGGATTTTAGCCACAGGTCGGCCGTCCCGACATGGCCGGAACCCTAGCGTCCGCCACCGCCGGTGCACCGTGGTTTCCGACCGTCGGCAGACCTCCCCGACCCCACCATCGTGCTCAGCGCATGATTTTATGGTCGGGTGCCCAAGGATGGGAGCTGCGGTGGCCAGAAACTCCAATCCGGCGAGGCTCGCCGGAGAGCACCGCCGCGGGAGCCCCGCGCGCCGCCCGCGTCGGGAGGTAGAAGACGACGCGGCGGGTCCCGCGTGTCAGCGGCGGTAAATCCCGTCGGATCAGGTGTGGCCACGGTATTTGCTGTGGCTACGCGGTGGGAATCTGTGGCCCCCGTGTGGTTTAAATACTATTGGTTCATTTTAAAACAGTGGGGCCCACGAGTTAAATCAAATTAGGAAATTATTCCAGATTAGGCTCCAACTTAGAAAATCCATAACTTTCTGTAGGATACTCCAAAATTCTTCAAACAAATTTTGTTCGAAAGCTCTTGAGCTCTAGTTTCTGTCAATACCAATTAGGTTCTGTGAAACTCAGAGTTAAATTCTTTAGAAAATAGTCTTTCCTAATGCAAATGCAATTTTTCCGGAAAAGATATCCACGGGAAAAATCCCCAAAATTCACATAAAATTTATTGTCCTATTCTTGATTATCATGCAAAGTTTGGGAGCCATAGCACCTGTTTAACGCTCTGTATAATTCAATTTCCTTTCTCAGTTATTGAATTTTCACAGATATTAGGTTGCTTTATTAGGTCCCAAAATTTTACTGAGTCTTCCTTTAGTCAAACCCTAGCTCCTGTTAAAATCTTGGATTTAATTAACCTACTATACTAGTCCTAAATCAGTTACAAACCAAATATTGATTTAATGTCTAGAAACTCAATTATAAAGTAAATCCAGAAATTCTTGCCGAATTAGAAATACAATAACTCCTTCCCCACAGCTTAGAAAATTATGAAACAAATTTTGCTAAGACCAGAACCACTCCCTCTATCTTGATTATCAACTGTTAGCTAGGTTCAAGCTACAGTTTCCTCTCGGAAATTTTCGGAAGTTGATTGCTTGCCATACTTTCGGGGACCACAATCTACTATGATCATCTCCTGTTCTTTGCAAGAGCCTTGATCATATTCCCTAGTATCTACCATCGAAGTTCCAAAACCAATTGAGGTCCCTGTCATATAGTGATCACCATGAATTAATTTGTTATCTTAAAAATAATTAAATTTCAAAGTCATTTATATATCCATGTTACCTGCATATCGTATAGTGACCGAAGTCGAGGAGGAGCCAGAAGCCTTGGAAGAGAACCTTCCAATTTTTAACTCCGACTGTGACCTGCAGCAAGGCAAGCCCCGGTTTGCATTTAAGTCGCTTATAAACTTTTGCTTTATCACTATGATGAGTAGTATATGAATTGTGCATTACGTTTAGGGTGAATGATACTCCACATGCATGACCAAAAATCCCAGGGTTTATTTGGCACGAGTTACAGTTTGACCTGTAGTAACTGCTTTGCTAATGCATAGGAAATCCGGTAGAAGTCGAGTAGTTGGAATCTACTCGCGAGAGATGTATCTCACAGGATTGGTTGAATAGAAAATGGCTTAATATAATGAAATTGAGACCGGGCAGGGAATGGATAGGAAGCGGCGAGAATTGAGTCTTGGTCGCATAGCCCTGCCTGTGTCGATTAAGGCCCGTCCGTATGCAGCCCCTTCGGACAAGCTTGAATTGTACCGGCAACATAATGGACATATGGAATCCAATAAACTGACGTAGCTTGGTCACTTGGGTGTCGAGGCATACCGTTCCGTTTTATAGGTGTGGGTTGAGGGTAGCAAGGTGTAAATCCGCTGGTGGGCACGTCAGAGTATGCCCCACGCAGGGACCTCCTGCCCGTGACGGATCGACCGGTTCGGCATTTGAGTGTCTTGCGAAAGGTTGCCATATACGCCTAGTACTGAAGTGTTATGTAGGTACGGGTGTGCTCGCTGACACTTCCGAACGACGTATGTGTCGTGTTGTCCGGGTGTGTCCTGATTGCAATCACTGTCCCTCGCAGTAATAGAGTACCACTTGTCTGTCGCAGTCGCGACGTAGTAAATACTAAAGAAGTCAGGAAAGTCATATGATATTGAATTATAATTACTTTGCAACTTTGTTTGGTTTAGAGATAGTATAACTAAAGATTTACAATTTCCCCATACTTTAGCTGTAACAGCATTATGTGCTTTGGGCATGTCATATCATCGGTAAAGCGTTTCTTGTTTGATTGTGGAGCCCATGATGTGCCGTGCTCAGAGAATGTCATTTGCTACTTAAAACTTGGTTAGAAGGATCCACTTGTAGGCGAGTTATTTATGCTATTCCTTACCTATGTTTAGTGTCCCCGTGCATCTGTCTAGTGAGACGGTTAAGTCTTGCTGAGCCTTAAGCTCACGTTTGCAGTTAACGAGTTTTTGCAGGTTACCCTATTGAGGATGGGTTTGACAATGAGGCAACACCCCCTCCAGGGTGTACAGCCGAGTGGGAACCCTGCACGCCGCCATAGTTTGAGTGTTGCTAGTGCAAAGTATCCCTGGCATGGAAAACTTTGCTTTTTGCATAGCTAGTGCTGAGAGCGTAGCTATGGTATGTATATATTTCTTTACATCCGCTAGTATTGTGAAAACTTCCGCTGTGTATTAAATAAAAGACTCGGTCTTGTACTTTATTCTGGTTCTATTCTTGTAAACTGTTGGGTGTCGCATCGCACGACACCACCCAATGAGATCCTCGGATGTGTGGATTCCGGTCCCCACAGACTTGGTATCAGAGCTTCGTTGGGAACAGTGTACCGGAAAAAGAACATATTTTCAAAAAAATTAGGAACTTGAGTGAGGAATTAGTTATATGCCTTTATAAGGAGTATTATTAGTATAAGATATAAAGGTGGTAAGCTAACTATGTGTTATTATATTCTGTAACGACGCTCCGACATCAGGTAAGAGGTAAGGTACGCCACCGAGAGCGGATCAATCTCGGTAAGCTCAGCATACGAGAGGTGGTATGTGAAATTTCCGTGGCTTGGCACGGAAAGTCAATATGAGTCTTTGAAACTTTCCATGTTTCTGAGAACATATGACACGCGGTACCCCAGCGTGACACAAAGTTAGAGGGAAACCCCGTCGGGTGGTATATAACCCGATAGTGTGTTCTCATATCTATGAGAACATGCGAACACGTATGCCCGAGCGTGTATAAGCCGGATCGTACGGGAGTCTTTGCTGTATAGACGTATTTACAGCCATGTACCTCGAGACATGGCCTCGCTCGAGGACGACTCACGCCAGAGTCGTATGCATTTACTTTTAGTTATATATTATTGTGACTGCCTGCCGTGTTTCCCCGTGCCGCCCTTGAGGTGCGAAGGTGTGAAAGGGGATTGTTGGTCTTCTGCAGGTAACCTAACTCCGGTAGCAACCCGTGTAGAAGCCGTTTGCGAGGGAACGATATAGGAACCACCTATAGACGTAACCGGATGTACCGGATAGAATTTCCTTTCGTGAGGCACGTAGTACCGTCAGTATCAAACATGATACTAGACCCTCCCCACCGACAGAATGGTTGCATTGTGTTTTGAGAAAGTCCGACTATCAGATACTGATAATTTCGGGCTCGACTTGATAAGGTGGATAGAACCAAGATTCTTGTTTTCTGGTAGAAGTAGCTCAACTTCGCCAGGTTGTAATCTTGGTTAGCAATTAGATAACATAAGAGTATCCTACATGGATGGAAAGCTCGTGAAGGTCTCTCCAACTTTTCCGTTGACCATAAAGACAGAAAAGCTTGTTAATCTGTTGAAAACTGGGGTTTACTGTAATTACTCCATATGAACCCACCTTTGTACCGTTTCTGTATTCTTGTCATAACTCACTGTAGAAAAATCCACTACCTTATTGGGATATATGTTTGAGAAAGGTAGGTGGAGATTCACGAGTTTGTTTTGGGGAGTCCTTCCTGATTTTAATTGGAGTTCAACCAAATTGGGAAGTCAGCACAGTAAACTGCATGACTGCTGATGCAAACCAGTCAGTTTTACTGTTGAGTTTGGATAATTATAACTCCTAATCCAGAACAGTGATATGGTTACGCATATACCTTTCTGGAAAGCTTAGGAAGTCATCTATCAACCTTATTTATCACTCCTGACCTGAATCTAGGTGTAGCTATGCCTAATTCCATTTGTCGCAAGTTTGGTTCCTGCAGTCCAGAACTTGGAACAGTTTGCACATAATTGTGAATTGATGCATAATACCTTCATGACGAGGTTTTCGTGGTGGAACTTCTTTAGTTCTGGATTGTTAACACGATGTTACTCAATGTTTATTTTGACACTACCTCAATATCTTATCATGATGAACCTGTATAGAATGTGGAGATAAGCCCATATACAGGGGAGGTTCTGTCGAAATTTTCAGAACCCTTGAGTCAACTCAAAACCGGTATAGATTGTTCATACTAGTTCAACAGTAGCTGTATGAGTACAATCTGGAAAGGTTTTGAAGTGTACTACAATTTTTGTGTTCAACATAAAGTGTAGTTCTGACTTTTTCTGTATGAAACTTACGGGTTAATGCAGCTAGGTCAGATGAACCAGAACTGTGCTCATTTCCAGATTGCAGCTTTGACTGAACCAATTGATTATGGATATTTCTTTTTGTCCCACATCATCAGTGATTGGGTTGAATACTTAAACGGTGTATTGACATTTGGGTATATTTTTCCACAGATGGCAGCACCAAGAATTCCGTTGCCTAATGGATGGGTGTTCTCAACATGCACCGGGCACGCCGGTTTCCCGGACGTGTTTGCACGGTTGCTCGGCCAGTTTGGCTATTTGGTGTTACCTAGCTATTGGGGCAAGAAGTTCCAGGAGGGCGGTATGTGGAGTTGCACCATCTACGTCGATGTGCCTGCCGGTCCACCGCCCCTCGGATGGGCTCCATACTCCATCAAGATCAAAGGATTGATATTAGAAGAAACATGGAGCTACGCCGCAAGTGTTGCCATAGGGAGGTTTTGCAAACTCCATTACCGTCATCTGGTGGGTACTCCGTATGAGTTCTTTCCAGTAAACGGCAGGGCTTCTGAAGCCTGGGCAACCCGCTTGCTTGCGGAGGTGGGAGAGCATGGTGAAACATCCACAACAGCCTTAGCGATGTATGCAGCAGCCTCACATCGCGAGAAGGGTAATCAAAGGACATGCATAAAAGAATTAACAAACAATCTAAAGCAAGCCATGATGCGAGCAAATCACCTTGAGTGGGCAAATGACGGACTTAGGGATATGATGGCTCCTCTCAATCATCGTTTGAACCTTAGGGAGAATCAGTGGCATGACGCTGTTATGGATTTGGCCGCGTCTCGCCAGGAGACTCTAGAGAGAGATATTGATCTGGAGGCAAGCCTACTTTATGGGCACCAACGGGACACACAGTTGAACGTGGTGACTGCAGACAGGGATCAGTCCAGAGTAGAGGCTCAGAGCTGGAAGACCAGCTGTGAACAGGCTCAGCAAGAGAATGAGGCCTGGGGGATGTTTATGATACAGGCAGATTGGCAAGCTATGGCTGCCAAGAAGACGTTGATGTTGAACGATGTATCAACTTCTACTCCAGCACCCGTATCAGAGGTGCCTAGCCCTGAAGATGAAGAAGAAGAAGAAGACCCAGAGGAACTTGAATACGTCGAGTAGAGCGTATTGAAGTTAGATGTGGTAGCACTTCCGCCAACACCGGGCGGCATATAGTTAAATGGTTGCTAGTGTTTCTCTTTTGTGACCATGTTTGTGTCATATTAAGAGTAATGGTTGTGGTGTCTAGATAATTAGATGAGTATGACATGTCAGGGAGGCCAAGTATGGTAGAGATGTATTTCCATAAAGGGAGTCCATCATTTTGGGTTTACTACTGTAAACTTGGTCTTGAGATGATATATTTTGTATAAAGTTTGTGCTATATCAATATATGTAAATGTTATGCATCGTCTATTATTGTCTACCGCATTTCTAAGGGAGGATGAACTTGAGGCAATGGGACTTACCGTGTTATTCATTATATTGCAGTATGGTGCGTACTCGTACAGCCTCAGAGGTGGGAGGATCTAGTGGAGGACAGGGGGATGACACACCACCCCCGGGGCAGAATACGCCTCAGACGCAACCACCTCCACCACCTCCAACCACACTCCCCAGGAGTCTCGCGGAGGTTCTCGCTGCAGTGCTCGGCTCACGCGACGAGCAAACCGAGTTACTGCGGACGTTGGTGCAGCACTCATCCCGTCGAGGGGGACGACAGGATGATGGACCGCATCAGCAATTTCAGAGTTCCTACTCTGATTTCTCATCGACACATCCACCGGTATTCAGAGAGGCCGATGAACCGTTGGATGCGGATAACTGGCTCCGCACCATTGAAGGAAAGTTCGGTTTACTCGAGGTAACCGAACAGCAGAAGACGTTGTTTGCAGCGCAACAACTGCAGGGGTCTGCCGGTGCGTGGTGGGCCAATTATCTTGCCGCACGCCCCGCAGGCCATGTTGTAAGCTGGACCGAATTCCGGGAGGCATTTCGCGCCTACCACATCCCTCCCGGGATTATGAGGAGGAAGCTTCAAGAGTTCTTGGAGCTAAGGCAAGGAGGAAGGAGTGCATACGAATACTCCAAATCATTCAACCACTTGGCCCAATATGCTCAGGACCAAGTGAATACCGAAGATCGGAAGCGGGAATGTTTCTACCGGGGTTTGAACCCCAAGTTGAAGGACAAGCTTGTCCTGTTCAACCGCGGCAGCTTCAACGACATAGTCAATGCCGCTATCATGCAGGAGGACGCTACGCGCGAGCTGTCCTCCGATAAAAAGAAGAGGGGTGCTCCACAGAGCAGCGGAGGTGGTACTCCTCAGAAGTACCGTATGGTGTATCGATCACCATCCGGCCAGAGGTGGCAGCCGCCATCGCGACCACCAATGTTCCGTGGTCGTCAGTTCAACAACGGCGGATTTCGGCCACAACAGCAGCAGGGGATGATCCCACGTGCACTTCCACCTCCACCACGTGCACTTCCACCTCCACCACGTGCACCGGGATTCCGTCCTCCCCTTCGTATTGGCCAAACCCCGTACACGTGTTTCACGTGTGGACGTACGGGGCACTTCGCCAAGGATTGTCCGCAGAATCGACAAGGCGGAGGGCAATCATCCTACCAGGGGGCCAACCCCCCCCCCCCCCCCCCCCCCCCCCCCGCAATCAGTTCAAGAAGCCAGCCACCAGACCCGGCAACATCCACCACCTCGCCATCGAGGACGTTCCAGAAGGCGCACCCGTGCTCACGGGTACGTTCTCTGTCTTAAATCATTCCGTAGTCATACTTTTTGACTCCGGAGCTTCACACAATGTCATTAGTAAATCTTTTGTCGTTAAAAGTCAATTGCCTGTTATCTCCACACAAACTCCATATATGATTTGCACTCCAGCAGGGAGGGTAGTAACATATGAGGTAGCCCATAAAGTGCCTCTTGACCTAGATGGGAACGTCTATCCTACCTCCTTCATTATCCTAGAGACTCAAAAGCTAGATATCATCTTAGGAGTGGCATGGTTGCAATACCATGGTGCTATCCTTGATATCGTTCCTCGAAAGATTTATCTAAACTCTCCACTCCATCAGCCCCAGGTTCTCAATCTTGAGAACATCATTCCATTAGACCCATCCACTCACAACACCGAGGTATTGGAACTTAAGGATATTCCGGTAGTATGTGAATACCCGGACGTGTTTCCTGAAGATCTTCCTGGTATGCCCCCAGAGAGAGATATAGAGTTCAAGATTGAACTTGCACCAGGAACAATGCCAATTTCAAGACCACCCTACAAGATGGCACCCAAGGAACTTGCAGAACTTAAAGAACAATTAACCGAACTTGAGAACAAAGGTTTCATACGTCCAAGTTCATCACCTTGGGGTTGTTCTGCACTGTTTGTAGAAAAGAAAGATAAGACCTTGAGGCTGTGTGTAGACTATCGTCCACTTAATGCTGTCACCATCAAGAACAAGTATCCACTACCGCGCATTGATATTCTTTTTGATCAATTGGTGGGTGCTAAAGTGTTTTCGAAGATGGATCTTCGTTCTGGTTATCATCAAATTAGAATTCGACCAGAAGATATATCCAAGACAGCATTCTCAACAAGGTATGGACTGTATGAGTACCTGGTTATGTCCTTCGGATTAACCAACGCCCCGGCTCATTTCATGTATCTCATGAACTCAGTATTCATGCCGGAATTGGACAAGTTTGTCGTGGTCTTCATTGACGACATACTTGTGTATTCAAAATCCGAAGAAGAACATGCTCAACACTTGCATATTGTGCTTCAGCGATTACGGGACCATCAGTTGTATGCTAAATTCAGCAAGTGTGAATTCTGGATCAACCAGGTGCCATTTTTAGGGCACATCATATCGGCAGAAGGTATTGCAGTTGATCCAAGCAAGATCAAGCAAGTCCTCAAATGGGAGTCTCCAAAGTCTGTACATGAAGTCTGAAGTTTCCTGGGTTTAGCAGGATATTACCGGAGGTTTATACCCAGTTTCTCCAAAATAGCTAAACCAATGACAGAACTTCTGAAGAAAGGACAAAAGTATGTATGGACTGAGGCATGTGAAGCAGGTTTCAAAGCATTGGTGAAACACCTTACAACGGCACCAGTTTTAGCCCAACCAGACACAACCAAAGCATTTGATGTCTATTGTGATGCATCTGGGATTGGTTTAGGTTGTGTATTAATGCAAGAGCGAAGAGTGATCGCGTATGGATCGCGACAGCTTCAGAACCACGAGCAGCACTACCCGACTCATGATCTTGAGCTGGCTGCTGTGGTGCTAGCATTGAAGATGTGGAGGCATTATCTACTGGGTAATTTAGTACACCTCTACACTGATCACAAAAGCTTGAAATACATCTTCACCCAGAAGGATTTGAATATGCGACAAAGGCGATGGTTAGAATTGATCAAGGATTATGAGATTGAGATCCACTACCATCCAGGCAAGGCGAATGTAGTCGCCGATGCACTGAGCCGCAAGTCCCATGTCAACAATCTTTCCCTCACCACAATGGAAGGTGAAGAAGGACAAAGTCTTTACTTAGTTCCATATGCAGCACTCTACAACCTAGCTCTCATTCCTACCATCAGGGAGGATATTGTAGCAGCTCAGCAGGAAGACATAGGGATGTCGCATATTCGACAAAGAATGATAAAGGGAGAGATGAAATGCTTCCGAAGTGACGATGAAGGTACCCTCTGGTTTAACGACCGTATAGTGGTACCCCGAAACATGGAACTTCGGAGGAAGATACTGGATGAAGCTCATTTATCCAAGTATTCCATTCATCCGGGAAGTAACAAAATGTACCAAGATTTAAGAAAGAAGTTCTGGTGGACTCGGATGAAGCGGGAAGTAGCTAAATATGTATCCGAGTGTGATACGTGCCGGCGAGTGAAGACCGACCATATGAAAGCAGCAGGACAGCTTCAACCTTTAAGCATACCAGCTTGGAAATGGGAGGATATCAGCATGGATTTCATTGTTGGGTTGCCTCCCACTCTCCATAAGCACGACTCAATTTGGGTGATCGTTGACCGACTAACTAAGACAGCACACTTCATTCCCGTCAATACCAACTATCGGTCGTCAAAGTACGTGGAATTATATATTGCCAGAATCGTGTGTCTCCACGGAATACCCCGCACCATCGTCTCAGATCGTGGGGCTGTATTTGTTTCGCGATTCTGGGAGCATCTCCACGCTGCACTGGGGACCAAGTTAATTAGGAGCTCGGCCTATCATCCTCAGACTGATGGACAAACTGAACGGGTGAATCAAGTGCTTGAGGACATGCTTCGTGCTTGTGCCATCCACCATGGTAAGAATTGGGATGACCATCTACCATTGGCAGAATTTTCGTACAACAACGGTTACCAGGCTAGCATCCAGATGGCGCCATATGAAGCTCTTTATGGCCGCAAGTGTCGCACACCCTTGAACTGGTGCGAATCAGGTGAACGGGCAATGTACGGCATCGACTTAGTAAATGAAGCCGAGGATCGAGTTCGCACTATTCAGGCGAATCTCAAAGCTGCTCAGTCTCGTCAGAAGAGCTACGCGGACAAACGACGTCGACCTCTTCACTTCGAGGTTGGAGATCAAGTTTATCTCCGGGTATCCCCTATGAAGGGTATCCATCGCTTCGGGGTAAAAGGGAAGCTAGCGCCCCGCTTTATTGGGCCATTCACAATAATCGAAAGATGCGGACCTGTGGCATATCAATTGGAGTTACCAACGTCACTTTCCGGAGTCCACAATGTATTCCACATTTCCCAATTGCGGAAATGCCTTAAGACTCCAGCTGATATCCGCATAGAGGGTTTGGAAGCTCTCCAACCAGATCTCACCTATTCCGAGCATCCAACTCAGATCATCGATGAAAAGACTCGCACCACAAGAAGCCGCACCTTGCGTTTCTACAAGATCTTGTGGAGCAACCACAATGCCGAAGAGGCCACGTGGGAAAGCGAGGAGTATCTTAGAACGAACTATCCGGACTTGTTAGCGGCATATGTTCGATAGATCCTTTTTCCTTTGCCTTCCTTTGTAATCTCGGGACGAGATTCTTTTAAGGGGGGAGGAATGTAAAACCCCACTTTTATGGCATGTTAAGTTCATATGGGTTTTGTGATCAACTATTTTGGATCTCCAATATAATGGTACACATGAACTATGCCATCCAAAACTTTTCTTGCACTCTTTGTTAGATTCTTTTATCATGGGTATTAGACTTCACCATGAATCCAAATTATATTCTATTCACCTTTTAAGAATAAGAATTTTTGGATAAGGATTAGTAAGCAATGCACAATGAAGCCCTAATAAGCTCTAAACCAAATATTCAAATTAAGGGCTCTAAATTTTTCCATGAGCTCCTGAATTCCTCAATAGCATGCTTACAAAGTTTCAAGATTTTAGGAACTCCTTTGCTATTTTATTTGAGACGCTCAACGAATTTGAATCAAGTTTAAATTCAAATTCAAAGTCTGGTAAATATAGACTTGAACATAAAGATCTAAACCCACCACTGTGTTCATCACAATTTTCCTGACTTATCCCTGAAGTTTCATGATTTTTGGAGATCATTTACTATTTTTAAATGATTTACTAAAGGTGCAGTGGCTGTGGGGCTGACTGGCGGGACCCACCAGTCAGCAGCCCACGTGCAGCCGCATTTCAGCGCGCGCTGCGCCCGCCACCGCGACGGCGTGCATGCACGGCGCGACACCAGCCCGCCACCGCCGTTGAACCCTATAAGTAGTGCCCTGGGCTCTCCCTTATCGACTCCCCGTCGCCCTTATCACCTCCCACCTCGCTGAGTCGACGAGTTTCGCCGTTTCCATCCCACGCGCGAGCTTCCAACCGCCGGCGCCGCGCGCCCGTTGCTGGCCAACCGAAGCACTCTCGCGCCAAGCTTCCAACAGCTAGGTGATTCCTCTCTTCCTCCTCTACCTTCCGGGTCGATCTTTTCGTCGCATAGTTGAAGGTTTGGCCGATGATTTTGAGGCTATACCGGAGGTCGCCGTCGTTTTCACCCCGCGCTGTCCCTGCTCCACGTTGCTAGGCCACTGCATGCCGTCCCGTGCTTCGCCTCCCATAGCAAACTGGTGCGCCGGGACACGCTCTACACAACGGTAAAAGCCATTCCTGGTTTGCGCATGTATCGAGCAAGTTAGCTAGGTTTTACTCTTGGCCGGAGCTTATGAACACGCGCGGTATTTTATGCAATTAGAGTTCCATGCTTAATCACTCTTCCCGATTGCTAGCAAATGGTTTCTACGCTCTCTTGCGCATCCTCACGAACTGGAATCACCGGGAATGATCGAGTGTAGCTCAAGAATCGCGAGTTCTTCCCTCCGCCGGTGAAAAGTTGCTCTGTCGCCGTCGACGACTACTTTGCCGACCGTTACACAACGATAGCACATGTCTAGCGCGTTCCTCATGATTCCAGAAAACTTTCCCAGCCTTTTTAGACGGATTTTAGCCACAGGTCGGCCGTCCCGACATGGCCGGAACCCTAGCGTCCGCCACCGCCGGTGCACCGTGGTTTCCGACCGTCGGCAGACCTCCCCGACCCCACCATCGTGCTCAGCGCATGATATTATGGTCGGGTGCCCAAGGATGGGAGCTGCGGTGGCCAGAAACTCCAATCCGGCGAGGCTCGCCGGAGAGCACCGCCGCGGGAGCCCCGCGCGCCGCCCGCGTCGGGAGGTAGAAGACGACACGGCGGGTCCCGCGTGTCAGCGGCGGTAAATCCCGTCGGATCAGGTGTGGCCACGGGATTTGCTGTGGCTACGCGGTGGGAATCTGTGGCCCCCGTGTGGTTTAAATACTATTGGTTCATTTTAAAACAGTGGGGCCCACGAGTTAAATCAAATTAGGAAATTATTCCAGATTAGGCTCCAACTTAGAAAATCCATAACTTTCTGTAGGATACTCCAAAATTCTTCAAACAAATTTTGTTCGAAAGCACTTGAGCTCTAGTTTCTGTCAATACCAATTAGGTTCTGTGAAACTCAGAGTTAAATTCTTTAGAAAATAATCTTTCCTAATGCAAATGCAATTTTTCCAGACAAGATATCCACGGGAAAAATCCCCAAAATTCACATAAAATTTATTGTCCTATTCTTGATTATCAGGCAAAGTTTGGGAGCCATAGCACCTGTTTAAGGCTCTGTATAATTCAATTTCCTTTCTCAGTTATTGAATTTTCACAGATATTAGGTTGCTTTATTAGGTCCCAAAATTTTACTGAGTCTTCCTTTAGTCAAACCCTAGCTCCTGTTAAAATCTTGGATTTAATTAACCTACTATACTAGTCCTAAATCAGTTACAAACCAAATATTGATTTAATGTCTAGAAACTCAATTATAAAGTAAATCCAGAAATTCTTGCCGAATTAGAAATACAATAACTCCTTCCCCACAGCTTAGAAAATTATGAAACAAATTTTGCTAAGACCAGAACCACTCCCTCTATCTTGATTATCAACTGTTAGCTAGGTTCAAGCTACAGTTTCCTCTCGGAAATTTTCGGAAGTTGATTGCTTGCCATACTTTCGGGGACCACAATCTACTATGATCATCTCCTGTTCTTTGCAAGAGCCTTGATCATATTCCCTAGTATCTACCATCGAAGTTCCAAAACCAATTGAGGTCCCTGTCATATAGTGATCACCATGAATTAATTTGTGGTCTTAAAAATAATTAAATTTCAAAGTCATTTATATATCCATGTTATCTGCATATCGTATAGTGACCGAAGTCGAGGAGGAGCCAGAAGCCTTGGAAGAGAACCTTCCAATTTTTAACTCCGACTGTGACCTGCAGCAAGGCAAGCCCCGGTTTGCATTTAAGTCGCTTATAAACTTTTGCTTTATCACTATGATGAGTAGTATATGAATTGTGCATTACGTTTAGGGTGAATGATACTCCACATGCATGACCAAAAATCCCAGGGTTTATTTGGCACGAGTTACAGTTTGACCTGTAGTAACTGCTTTGCTAATGCATAGGAAATCCGGTAGAAGTCGAGTAGTTGGAATCTACTCGCGAGAGATGTATCTCACAGGATTGGTTGAATAGAAAATGGCTTAATATAATGAAATTGAGACCGGGCAGGGAATGGATAGGAAGCGGCGAGAATTGAGTCTCGGTCGCATAGCCCTGCCTGTGTCGATTAAGGCCCGTCCGTATGCAGCCCCTTCGGACAAGCTTGAATTGTACCGGCAACATAATGGACATATGGAATCCAATTGTACCGGCAACATAATGGTCACTTGGGTGTCGAGGCATACCGTTCCGTTTTATAGGTGTGGGTTGAGGGTAGCAAGGTGTAAATCCGCTGGTGGGCACGTCAGAGTACGCCCCACGCAGGGACCTCCTGCCCGTGACGGATCGACCGGTTCGGCATTTGAGTGTCTTGCGAAAGGTTGCCATATACGCCTAGTACTGAAGTGTTATGTAGGTACGGGTGTGCTCGCTGACACTTCCGAACGACGTATGTGTCGTGTTGTCCGGGTGTGTCCTGATTGCAATCACTGTCCCTCGCAGTAATAGAGTACCACTTGTCTGTCGCAGTCGCGACGTAGTAAATACTAAAGAAGTCAGGAAAGTCATATGATATTGAATTATAATTACTTTGCAACTTTGTTTGGTTTAGAGATAGTATAACTAAAGATTTACAATTTCCCCATACTTTAGCTGTAACAGCATTATGTGCTTTGGGCATGTCATATCATCGGTAAAGCGTTTCTTGTTTGATTGTGGAGCCCATGATGTGCCGTGCTCAGAGAATGTCATTTGCTACTTAAAACTTGGTTATAAGGATCCACTTGTAGGCGAGTTATTTATGCTATTCCTTACCTATGTTTAGTGTCCCCGTGCATCTGTCTAGTGAGACGGTTAAGTCTTGCTGAGCCTTAAGCTCACGTTTGCAGTTAACGAGTTTTTGCAGGTTACCCTATTGAGGATGGGTTTGACGATGAGGCAACACCCCCTCCAGGGTGTACAGCCGAGTGGGAACCCTGCACGCTGCCATAGTTTGAGTGTTGCTAGTGCAAAGTATCCCTGGCATGGAAAACTTTGCTTTTTGCATAGCTAGTGCTGAGAGCGTAGCTATGGTATGTATATATTTCTTTACATCCGCTAGTATTGTGAAAACTTCCGCTGTGTATTAAATAAAAGACTCGGTCTTGTACTTTATTCTGGTTCTATTCTTGTAAACTGTTGGGTGTCGCATCGCACGACACCACCCAATGAGATCCTCGGATGTGTGGATTCCGGTCCCCACATCATGCAAAAAGAAAACCCAAGTGAAGCACGAAAAGTCATCAACAATTACTAAGCCATATTTGTTACCGCCGATGCTTATGTAAACAATTGGACCGAAAAGGTCCATGTGAAGTAGCTCGAGCGGTCTTGTTGTAGTCATGACGTTCTTCGCGGGATGAGGTGCTCCAACTTGCTTCCCGGCTTGGCATGCGCTACAAGGCCTATCTTTCTCAAAAACAACATCCTTCAAACCTCGGATGTGATCGCCCTTGAGGAGTTTTTGAAGATTCTTCATACCAACATGTGCTAGCCATCTATGCCACAGCCAAACCATGTTGATCTTTGCAATCAAGCATGTGTCAAGTTGGGCTTTATCTTTGTTGAAGTCAACAAGGTAAAACTCTCCCTTTAACACACCCTTGAATGCAATGGAACCATCACTCCTTCTAGAGACGGTCACACCCTCATTAGTGAACAAGCAATTATAACCTTTGTCACAATTGAGATATGGACAGCAAGTTATAATCTAAGGAATTGACATGTAACATATGAGAAGGAGTATGTTGAGACGATATAGCAATTTTACTGGTACCGAGCACCTTTCCTTGACTATTGTCTCCAAAATAGATGCCCTCGCTTGGATCCTTATTTTCTTCATACTCAACAAACATCCTTCCTTTTGTCTAGCACCCATTTCAATCCACCGGAGGAATAGGCCTTTCGTTTACCTCCCTTTGCCATGAGGCAAGTGTCGTTGCCCTTCCATGCGCCGAGAGTTGGGAAGAGGGTGGACTTCTTGGATGTCTTCTCGATGCCTATGCTAGCTATCTCCTCTTCCTCTTCGGATGAGGATTCATCATTTGAGTCCCACTCCTTTCCTAGATGCGCTTGTCCAGCTTGCTTCTTCTTCTTGAAGAATTTCTTGGGTTGAGGCTTAGTTTCCTTGGTTTTCTTCTTGTTTTCTTCATACGGAAAATCAACTATAAAGTGGTCATATTCACCACAGTTATAGCACGCCCGACTCAACTTCAGTTTTGATTTTTCTTTAGGACCGAAGAACACGTGGAAAGCTACCAGAGGGGGGGCGAATGGTAGATTTAAAAATTCTTACGCAGCAAAAACAATTAAATCCCAACCCCTTCGGCGGAAAAACGATCCGTTAAAGAAATTATGTGTGAGACTAATCTAAACGTGTTTCACCATGACAAACATGATAGATATCATATAGAATCAAGTTACGAAGACAACACAACAAGAATCATTCAAATCCGTCGAGAGAATCTCAAGTTACGATCGAAAGATCGAACAAAGGTCAATCTGTCCTACCCGAGAAAAATAGTTCTGGAATGCTGCAAAGAAACTCGTGTAGATCAGAAACCAACAAATCCAATGACCGTGAAATTTTTACAGATGATATATAATCACTTTGTGAAGATAACCCAAAAAGAATCACGTCAATTGGATCTGTAAAACTCGAGTTATGATAAAACCACTGAAGAAAGGTAGTGTTGTGCAGAAACTCGACGAGTAAAACTTGTCTGGAACAAGTCGGACGAACAAGGCACAAAAGTTCCTTTCAACTATGAATTTTATTAAATAGAACACAAGAGCAACAGGCCCAAAGTCGTGCGCCATGAGCTCTGGCCTCCCTTGCTTATATAACCAGCACGGAGGCCAACTCTACTCAAACTAGGACTCTAATCTTACTCAATTCATGAATTGAAACTATCCATAACTGCTCAAGACTCTTCTATACGCAGATAGAAGCAATCTTAAGAGTTCCAAACATGTTAGGAACGTATCCCAGATTCCTAAAACATCCCAAGTTCGTGACCCATAAGAAATCCTAACATAACCAGCTCAAATCTTTCCATATTTGAGTCAAACCCGACTCAGCCACAACCTGAGTCCATAACCTAGTCGGTTGGACCTTTCCGACCAATTCTTTATGTTCACATCTCTTCATCACGCCTCGGAGCCATGTAGACACGTCCATGCACTCTTTGCATACGTGCAAACATCTTCCAACGACGTCTACGATACCTTCATATGCATTGTTCTTGATTCAAACATGCTGCGCAACATCCTGATCAACTCAACCACAATTCCTCCCGAACTTGGTTGTTGAACCTCATCTTCTCCCAAAGATCAGTTCAATGGATCCCGTCACCAGCCATTTCTTGAACTCAAGCAAAACCTGCACATGAATAAACAATCAATCCGTACGAGCCCAAGTCTACTACTTGACTCAAATTAGTTCCGAACACAACACCTTATGTGAGCACCTCACATAAGCATGTTGCAAAACCACAGTAAAACGATATCATCCATAAAACCAAAATGCATCAAAAACTTAGCAAATGAATACTAAGCAATCTTTCCAACAATGTAAAGCAAGTTCGAGACAATTCACAGTAAAAGCAGGAATATTGCCATCAAACTCCGAACCTTGCCAAACCGGAGCTTGAGCCGGAGCTTACCAAAGCTAGTACAACCTAGCGCCGGAGCTTGCCAAAGCTAGTACAACCTAGCGTCAGAGCTTGCCAAAGCTAGTACAACCTAGCGCTAGATCTTGCCAAAGCTAGTCAGAACTAGTCAACCCAAAAGCCGGAGCTAGAAAAACATGTCGGAGCTAACCAACATAAGTCGGACCTATCAAAACATATCGAAGCTTAACAACGACATGCCGGAGCTATCAAAGACATGCCGGAGCTAAAGACAAAGCTCACCGGAGCTACCCAAAAACATATCGATTCTTGACAAAGAAAGTCGGACCTATTGTCGGACCTTGCAGAAGCTCGGAGCTAGAGAATATGTGCAATGTGTAATCAATTTCTCCCCCTTGCATACTTATCTTTAAAAATTCACATATTATCTCTCCCCCTTTGACAATGTATTCAGCAAGGTTCAAAAGAGAAATTTCAAATGTTATGAGCATATTATAACATATACATATGAACAAAGGTCATCCAAGTCATACTATTAAGTAACTTACACTATCACATCAATGAGATACATAAAGTGGTGTAAGCCATGCTAGAGATCTAGTGTAATTTTCAATTTAAGCAAGTCATGATCTCACAAACTTAACTATTTCAAGACCTGAAAGCATGACTCTTGTTGTTGCATTTTAACTTTTAACATATGACATTTGCAAGAGATTATATGCCGCATCTGCCTTATTCTAACCAACCAAGCCAAGCCTATGTCATTTGACAATCAGAAGCTTAAGGACATGATTTTAGTCATACACAACTTCTTCCAAGTTTATATCTAAGTGCAATGATAAGCCATCTCAAAAGAAGAAGTGCGATGCATGCATATTCTCTTCATATTTTCTCAACTTATATTTGTTCATAAAAACTCAACATGTGAGTTGATTACTTGATTAATTCTTTATGATTAAAAGCACTTGTGAGCATGCAACGAGTTCAAAACAGTAAGAAAGTTCGACCATGACCAGATTTAGTGTAAGTAATTATTCCAATTACTAGACATGGCAAAAACTACAAAATGTATAACACGAGTAATGTAGTAAGAACTTTCAGCATGTAAAAGGAATCACAAAGTCATATATGTATGAAATACTATGCTCATATTATTTTAATTTCAGATTCACACATAGACTTCTCAAGTTTCAAAAATCCTCCTCAATATAAGCCATGAGGATGCATAAGCCCTATTTCACTATGAATGTAACAAAAACGAGTGAAATCCAAAGGTTTTGTAAAAATGTCAGCCAATTGTTGTTCGGTATCTACATGGTGAAGCACAATGTTTTCTTTTTCAACATTATCACAGAGAAAGTGATAACTAATGTCAATGTGCTTAGTTCTAGAATGTTGCATGGGGTTTTTATCAATGCAAATGGCACTAGTGTTATCACAAAACAGTGGAACACTATGTAGATCAACCCTGTAGTCCTTAAGTGTTTGAACAATCCAAAGAATTTGTGAGCAAGCACTAGCAGCAGCTACATATTCAGATTCAGCTATGGATTGTGCAACTGAGTTTTGTTTTCTAGAGGACCAAGCAACAAGTGAATTACCAAGAAAATGACAAGCACCGGAAGTACTTTTCCTATCAATCCTACAACCCCCAAAAGCAGCATCCGAAAAAGTTTTCAAAGTAACTGTTGAGGAAGAAGGAAGAAAAATGCCAAATTCTTGAGTTCCATGTAAGTACCTGAGAATCCATTTCAGGGCTTGACGATCTGAAGCATGTGGAGAGGCTTGAAACCGTGCACAAAGACATACACTGAATTGTATGTCCAGTCTTGATGTCGTGAGGTACAAAAGTGATCCGATCATGCTTCTACATTCTTTTTGATCCACGGGTTCACCATCTTCATCAAGTTCAAGTGTTGTTGCTGTTCCCATTGGTGTCTAAAGAGGCTTGCTTTTGTCCATGTTGAAATGTCTTAGGAGGTCTTTTGTATACTTTGTTTCATGCACAAAGGTACCCTCCTTGGTTTGCTTGATTTGCAGCCCCAAAAAGTACGTGAGTTCTCCCATCATACTCATCTCAAATTATGAACTCATCATAGCTGAAAACTTGGACACAAGATCATGAGAAGCACAACCAAAGTTAATATCATCCACATACACTTGAACGAATCATGAGTCATTTCCATGATTAAGCACAAAAAGAGTTGTATCAACCTTGTGCATGGTAAACACCTTTTCAAGTAAGAATGTTTTTAACCTATCATACCATGCTCTAGGGGCTTGTTTGAGACCGTACAAAGCTTTGGACAGTTTGTAAACATGATTAGGAAAATCTGGATTTTCAAAACCTGGTCGTTGTTTGACATAAACCTCCTCATCTATGTAGCCATTAAGAAAAGCACTTTTAACATCCATTTGATATAGCTTAAAACCTTTAGATGCAGAAAAAGCCAACAAAATTCTTATGCCTTCTAATATAGCAATAGGAGCAAAAGTTTCATCAAAATCTAGACCTTCAACTTGAGTGAACCTTGAGCAACCAACCTAGCCTTATTCCTAACCACAACCCCATCCTCACTTTATTTTTTTAAACACTCATTTAGTTCCAATAAAAGTGTGACCTTGAGGTGGAGGTACAAGTTTCCAAACATTATTTCTTTCAAAATTTTCTAAATCTTCTTGCATGGCAATAATCCAAGATTCATTAGTGAGTGCGTGTGATATATCTTTGGGTTCAAAAGAAGCAACAAAGGAAGAATGAGCATGAAAGTTTGGATCGCAAAATCTGGACCGTGTGACTCGTTCGTGCAAGCTTCCAATAATTTGTTGTGGAGGATGACTTTTGAGAACCCGGAGTGGAGTGTACACTTCACAAGCTTCTTCTTCTTCATGTTCATCACAAATCGATGATCTTGTGACTTGAGGAGGATTTGGACCAGGAATGGTGATCGTCGGTGCTGGCTATGACTCAAAAATCAGGAACTGGAACAATGTCATTAGCTGCTGAATTTTCAGGCAGCAGCTCCACCAATTCCTCATCTTCAACGAAAATGCTCTCCCCCTGCGGATATGGATCCGGACCTGCAATGTTTGAGCTAGTACCTGGGCTAGCTTGATCAAAAGACACCTCACAAGTCTCCACAATTTTGTTAGTGTCAAGTAAAAGCACACAGTAGCCTCTAGTATGAGATGGATAACCAAGAAACATGCCATCAATGGATCTAAGTTCAAATTTATCAAGATTACCATGTTTCTTAATAAAGAATTTGCAACCAAAGACCCGAAAGTGTGTAACACTAGACCTTTGTTCAAATCGGAGCTCATATGGTGTTTTACCTAGCTTAGTGCGCAAGAAAGCACGATTTGAGACATAACAAGCGGTTGCAATCGCATCAGCCCAAAATTTCCTAGGACTTTGATATTCATCAAGCATAGTCCTAGCCATCTCAACTAAGGTTCTGTTCTTTCTTTCTACAACACCGTTTTGTTGAGGTACATATGGTGAAGAAAATTGATGATCTATTCCATTTTCAGCACAAAGTGATCAAAAGATTGACTTTTAAATTCGGTTCTGTTATCACTTCTAATTGCTTTTAAAGATCCTGGGTGATCAATTGATAATCTAAGAAATAAAGTTCTAAAGTGACTAAAAGCTTCATCTTTAGATGCCATAAAGTAAACCTTAGACTATCTAGAATAATAATCAACAATCACAAGAACATACCATTTACCTCCGAAGGATTGAACACGTGAAGGTCCTACGGTGTCAAGGTGCAAAAGTTGACCCAGTTCAGTTGTCATGATCATTGTGAGAGGAGTATGTGAACCTGCAACCATCTTAGCGTGTCTACAAGAAGAGCACACAATTTCTTTGTCCCCTTTAAGCTTAGGCAGCCCACGTATGCGATCAAGAGCACTAACACGCGTTAGATGATCAAAGCCTATGTGACCAAGTGTACGATGGAAAAAATATAAGTCCTTTGAATCATTAGCAACTAGACACCTATGCTTAGAGGAAGACATATCAAAATCAGCTTTAAAAACTCTTCCAAACTGTGACATGTTAAAAATAAGCTCACTGTTTGAATTTACAACTTTGCAACAATTTTTAGTGAAAATAATTTCAAGATTTTCATCTAGCAGTTGTGAAACAGAAAGCAAGTTGTATTTCAAATTTTTAACAAGTGCCACATCCTTCAAAGTGTAGTGATCATTTACTCTAACCGAACCCTTAGCAATTATAGGAGTTGAAGAATTATCGGCAAAAGTAACATTCTCTACACGTGACACAAAAGAGAGGGAGGAGAACCATTCTTTGTTACAGGTCATGTGGCATGAGCAAACTGAATCCACAATCCAAATGTTATCCTTCCTCAAGCGTGTAACCTACATAGATGAACAATATGTTGATAACTCAATACTGGGGCTAGTCAATAGGCATTTAGGAATCCAGTACTGAGTCACACGACGTGCAGCAGGAAAAACACGCAAAAGCTGAGATAAAACAGCAGGTTTATGAGCCAAAGTTTGAGATAAAACTGACTTATGAGGTGATACATATGTAGCACGAAAAATAGTAGGTTTGGGAGCAAACTTTGCATGTTTTCAACTCATTACAGTAGGTTGCATGTTTCTATCATTCGGTTTAGCATGAGCAGCAAATTTTACATGAAAGTTATGAGATCTAGCAATCATTCTTTCCTTTTTCTGTTGTTTAGCAAGTCTATAACAAAAATATATGACATGACCATCTCTACCACAGTAGGTACAATGAAATTTAACTTTGTGTTCATGTCTAGATGAGCAAGCAACATTTTTATTTGAAACCGAATGAGACAACACTCCTACAGATTTGAAGACCACTTCTTTTTGTTTAGGAACTATTTGAATCAAACCACTTCCTAATGAATTTACAATTATAGGTGGATGTGCCTTAGCATGAGCATGAGAATCAAAACCTAAACCAGTTTTATCATTGTAAGACTTGGAAGAATTCAGCAGCAAGTTTAGGTTCTTATTCTCATCACAAAACCGATCTAATTTCCTATGCATGTTATCAAGTTTATTGGACAGATCAAGACAATTTTCACATGAAGTTTTTCCTTTTAATTTGCAATTGGAACAAAATTTAACTTAATGAGAACGTAAAGCATTGCTCAATATAGAAATTTCATTCATACCATCTTGTAGTTTCTTATCAAGATCATCACAAGTAGAACAATGCAAATCAAATGTAGAACAACTAGCATTTTTCAAGTTTTTATCATTAAGTGCAGCAAGCTCTCTATTCTTTTAGATTTCTAACTCTAGTGTATCAAGTGTGAAGGTGTGTGCACTTCTTAATGAGGACAATTGTTCATATATTAATTCACATGAGGAACAAGAATCATCACTAGGAATCAAAGATTTCAAACAATTAATTTCAGATTCTAGTTACTAAATTTTAACAGCATTGTCCCTAAGCTTTTTGTCCTTTTTTTAACTATAACAGTGGCACAAGAAATAGCATCACACATTTCTTCGCAAGTAGGACATACCTCTTCATTGTCGCTGTTGTGTTCAGCCTCCTCCATACTTGATCTTGACTTGCCCACCATGAAGCACAAGTTTGCCAAATCATCTTCATCTTCGTCACTTCCAATGTCCACATTGCTTGAGCCAAGTTCTTGGAGTGCAGAGATAAAATTGCTCACCAATTGACATCCTATAAAACCCTTCTTTTTCTTCTTATCGTTTGCAGAGGTGTGCTTCGTCCTTGTTTGCTTTTCATCCCGGGAAGTAGGACCTGAAAGGTTGGAGCAATCTGAACGAAAATGTCCCGTCTTACCACATTCGAAACATCGTTGAGGTCCGGAGCTTTCTCTCCTTCTAGTTCTCACATTTTGCAATGCTTTCGAGAACCTAGTAGAGAGAAGTACTAGCTCCTCCTCTGGAAACTCCTCAATCTGGTCAAGGGTTAGAGAAGACAACAAAGCAAGTGTACCACAAGATGAAGATAGGCTGAAGCTAGGCATATCACTTTGAGAAACGAAAGCTATAGACTTGTTGGGGTTCTTACGTGATATTATGTCAATTTCATAAGATTTTAACTTCGGATATAGCACATCTAAAGTAAGTGTACTCATGACAGTAGATTCACGAATAGATGTGACTTTCATCTCCCAAATTGACATATCTAATGCACTTAACAATTGCCTAGCATTTTCAGCATCTAAAAAATTAACATTGACACTACGCAAGTTGCTGATAATTTTATTAAAGCGAGCAAAAAGGTCATCAATAGACTCACCGGGTTGCATCTCGAAGCACATGTGTTCTTTCTTGAAAATGTCTTGCCTTACCTCCTTGATCGTGTTGGATCCTTCGCGGTGGTCACAAGGTGCTTTCCACACATCGTATGCAGATCGAAGGTGTGCAACACGGTCGAAGTAGCTTTGAATTAATCCTTGTATGATCAAGTTCTGAGCCTTGTAGTTGTTGTCGACATCTCTCAGATTTGTAGCTGTAACTTGATCGTTTGAAGGCACTTCGTAAGGCTTGTATACCTTTTCCTATATTGCGAAGCCTTGAGCCTAAATGAAAGCTTCCATACGTGCCTTCCAAAGCTGAAAATCAATACCACTAAAGATACAAGGTTTTGCGGAGTATTTTTCCATGATGATTAGTCAAAACACGTGCAAATTACATTTATTAGAGAAACCTGCCTCTGATACCAATTTTAGGATCGAAGAGCACGTGAAAAGCTACCAGAGGGGGGTGAATGGTAGATTTAAAAAATCTTACGCAGCGGAAACAATTAAATCCCAACCCCTTCGGCAGAAAAACGATCCATTAAAGAAATTATGTGTGAGACTAATCTAAACGTGTTTCACCACTATAAACGTGATAGATATCAGAGAGAATCAAGTTAAAAAGACGACACGCCAATAATCACTCAAATCCGTCGAGAGAAACTCAAGTTACGATCGAAAGATCGAACAAAGGTCAATCTGTCGTACCCGAGAAAAACAGTTCTGGAACGCTGCAAAGAAACTCGTGTAGATCAGGAACCACAAATCCAATGACCGTGAAATTTTGACAGATGATAGATAATCAAGTTGTGAATACAACCCAAAAAGAATAATGTCAATTGGATCTGTAAAACTCGAGTTATGATAAAACTATCGAAGAAAGGTAGTGTTGTGCAGAAACTCGACGAGTAGAACTTGTCTGGAACAAGTCGGACGAACAAGGCACGAAAGTTCCTTTCAACTACTAATTTTATTCAATAGAACACATGAGGAACAGCCCCAAAGTCGTGCACCACGAGCTCTGACCTCCCTTGCTTATATAACCAGCACGGAGGCCAACTCAACTCAAACTAGGACTTAATCCTACTCAATTCACGAATCGAAACTTTCTATAACTGCTCAAGACTCTTCTATACGCAGATAGAAGCAATCTTAAGACATACAAACACATTAGGAACGTATCCCACATTCCTAAAACAACCCATATTCGTGACCCATACCAAATCCTAACATAACCAGCTCAAATCTTTCCATATTTGAGTCAAACCCAACTCAGGCGCAGCCTGAGTCCATAACCTAGTCGGTTGGACCTTTCCGATCAATTCTTTATGTTAACATATCTTCATCACTCCTTGGAGCCATGTATCCACGTCCATGCACTCTTTGCATACGTGCAAACAACTTCCAATGACGTCTACGGTACCTTCATATGCATTGTTCTTGATTCAAACATGCTGCGCAACCTCCTGATCAACTCAACCACAATTCCTCTCGAACTTGGTTGTTGAACCTCATATTCTCCCTAAGACTAGTTCAATGGATCCCGTCACCAGCCATGTCTTGAACTCAAGCAACACCTGCACATGAATAAACAACCAATACGTACGAGCCCAAGTCCACGACTTGACTCAAATTAGTTTCGAACACAACACCTTACGTGAGCACCTCGCATAGGCATGTTGCAAAACCATAGTAAAACGATATCATCCATATCAATCAAAACACATAAAAACTTAGCAAATGAATACTAAGCAATCTTTCCAACAATGTAAAGCAAGTTCGATACAATTCACAGTAAAAGCTGGAATATTGTGATCAAGCTCTGAACCTTGCCAAAGCTAACTGGAGCTTGAGCTGGAGCTTACCAAAGCTAGTACAACCTAGCACCGGAGCTTGCCAGAGCTAGTACAACCTAGCGCCGAAGATTGCCAAAGCTAGTCGGCAGAACTAGTCAACCCAAAAGCCAGAGCTAGAAAAACATGTCGAAGCTAACCAACATAAGTCAAACCTATCAAAACATATCAGAGCTTAACAACGACATACTGGAGCTATCAAAGACATGCCGGAGCTAAAGACAAAGCTCACCAGAGCTACCCAAAAATATGTCGAACCTTGACAAAGCATGGCGGACCTATTGTCGGACCTTGCAGAAGCTCTAAGCTAGAGTCGGACTTTGCCAAAAAGATGTTATGGCAACATTCAAAACTTTTATTGTCAAAGCCAATGTATTCAGCACACATAGGTCTCACATTTTCTTTGTGTTTTCCTTCACTCGATTTACCCCCTTGTCTTCTCTTCATCATTCTCTTGAATCTCTTCATAAATAGGATGATGTCTTCCTCATCTATGTCGCCGCTCTCATCATCGTTGTCCTCTTCTTGTTGAGCTTCTCGAGCTTCATTTGACAAGGGTTTGCAAGTGTACTTCAAAGCGACCCCTTTCTTCTTTGCCGAGGTGAGGTCGGCAATCTCCTTGACATACTTTGCTTTCTTTCCATCATCTCGAAATTGATGATTTTCCCAAGCAGCTCATCCGGGGTCATTTTCTTGTACCTGGGGCTTTCTCTAATCATCGAGCACAAGGTGACGTGCGAGGCATGAAAGCTCTAAGGATGAGCTTCACCACCTCGTGATCGTTCCACTTCTTTCTTCCGTATGCTTGAACCTTTTTTATGAGCATCTTTAACCGGTTGTACATGTCTTGTGGCGACTCATATTCTTCTATGGCGAATCTTCCCAATTCGCCTTCGATCATTTCGATCTTCGCCTCTCGCACATGATGATCGCCTTCATGTGCAGTTTGCAATGTATCCTAGATTTCTTTCGCAATGTTGAGCCCATCCACCTTGGTGAACTCGTCCCAACTTAGAGAGGATGTAATGACTGCTGCAGCTTGAGCATTCTGATGAATTGCTTGCTCTTGGCTTGGGGTGAGCTCTACATCGTCGTCCGGGATATCTATTCTTGTACAGACAATATGCCACAAGCTGGGATTGAGTGAGATTAAGTGCATTTTCATGTTCTGCCTCAACATTGAGTAATCATTGCTGTCAAAGTGTGGGGCTTTTCCTATAGGAATAGACAAATAATGGCTATTATTATAATTTAGACGATCGTAGTTGAAAGGATATCAGGAGTAGTCGGTGTGACTACTCCCCTTCTTCTTCTTCTTCTTGTCCTCGACCTTCACTTTCCCTTTCGAGAGAGCTTTATTCCTTAGGAGCGCCTTGAGTTCAAGCGTCTCCTCATCGTCATCCTCGAAGTCCTAGATGGCGTCGAGGAGCTTCTCCAATTTTTGAGCTTTTTGTCTTCAACCTTCTCTTGGTTGAGACTCTTGTGCACAACCTTCATGTCCGACATGTTCTCTTCGAGCGATTAATCTCTTGCAAAGAGTCCCGCTCTGATACCAATGGAATGTGGCCTAGAGGGGGGGGGGTGAATAGGCCTTTTTGAAATTTAGTCAGAACCTGCAACACTTAACAGACTGATCAAATCCCGAGATATCGGACTAGTCTGGTAGTGTGCAGACTAGTGTTGTGCGTGCGGACTAGATCGATCAAGTTTGATCGATTATCTCGATCCTAGACTCTATGCAGCAGAAATATACTTGTAAATAGAGGTAATACTTCCATGAAACTGAGTGTTGCACAAGCTAATCTTATACTCAATGTTTTAACATAATGTGGACAAGATCAAGTGAAATCCTAGATAGCAATGAAAAGTAAGAACACTGTGCACAAAGTGAAGACACAAGATTTTATCCTGTGGTCCAGTTCCCACAAAGGCAACCTACATCCACATTGAGGAGACCGTGAAAGGACCAGGTCTTCACTGACCCTAACCTCGTCGAATCTCCACGGAGGCTGATTCTCTTCCACTAATCACAAGGGGCAAATCACCAAGTTCAAGGCGCCTTCTCACAAGTTGAGGGCTCCCCAAGATTACAAATCGAACACCACCAAGAACACACTCATAAGATTTACAGTAAAACAGCAGGAGTGTGTTAGAGAATCAAACCCAAGAGCTTAAATGTATGGAATCGTGTATCTCCTTTGATCCAAAGTGAATCCTCAAGGGATTGATCTTTCTTGCATTGGATTGCATGGAGAAATGTGTTTTCTAGGCTCTTGGAGGGTGTCATGGTGCAGGGGGTCGAGAGTTATGATAGTTGGGTCATGCACATCTATTTATATTAGGATTTTCAAAAGTTACCATTAGGGTTTTCAAGGTTCAGACTAGTCCCTGGTGAACTCCGGACTAGTCCGATGAGCGGCATGTGGGAAACCCTAAGTGTCCAGGAATATCGAACTTGTCCGTCTAGGAGCGGACTTGCTCGATTTTAGTCAGAAAGGTTTTCGGACTTGTCCGTGGTGATATCAGACTAGTCCTGTGTGGTGATACCCTTAGTGAATAGAGGACAAGTCCGCACTTAGAGTACTTGTCCGATTTTAGTCAGAGGGTTTATCAGACTAGCCTGTGGAGAGATCGGACTTGTCCTTTTTCGTGCAAATGTGAATAATTGAGGATTAGTCCGCACAAGGGGGGACTAGTCCGTTTTTAGTCAGAGGCATTATCGGACTAGTCCGGACATTATCAAACTAGTCCGGAGCGGACAAGTACGCATTGGCAAGACTTGTCCAAACCTATACAGAGAGGATATCGGACTAGTCCGGTATATATCAGACTAGTCCGTTTTTCCTGTGAAACGTGAAGTGTGTGAGGATTTTTTGTGCTTGAGCTCTTGGGATGTGTTACACCAACACACTCCATACACAATGATATATTCTATTAAGCTCTTGAGCTCTTTTCCGAATTGATCCTCATTCTCCTTTCTTTTTGGCGCTTTCTTCATTCTTTCATTAAAACCTGCGCTCATTAAATAATGTGGTTAGGATCTCATTTATTTGTCATAAATCAACCAAAACCCACAAGGGATGCCTAGATGCACTTTCATTCTTCCAATTCCTAATTGGGAAAGGTATGGATCTTATATTCCTATTTGTATTTGTGACTTTGATCTTAATAAAGATGTTATCTTTTGTCTTCTATTGTTCATATACTTGGATGAAGCGTTTCTTGTTTGATTGTGGATTCCATATGTGTGGTAGGAGTAGTATTTATGATTATGCTATACCATTCTCATTATATCATCATAAACACTACAAACCCCCACTATAGTCTAATTAGCTATGACATGATTATATTAACATGAATCTATTATGCTATGAATCAACATTGGTTCAATGATGATTTAGTTCATTGCCTTAGGATGGCTTGTGCCTAGGCTCTTAAGGTAATTATGTAATATGCTAGCATGGTGCTAGGATAGAAAATAACATTGAATGTCTCGTAGACCCACGGATTGAAGAGGTAGGCAATAAGTGGTGAAAACCCTATATGTCCTTTGTAATCCTCCACGTTCGGCTATGCCACAGGCTCTTGGTGGTAGTCGTCCTAGTATTGCTAGGAGAAAACCCGTGCCCGATGTGTTAATCCACTTAGCATGAGAATTCATAATTGATATAATCATTGGTAACTAACTTAGGCTATGTATATGTACATTAGAAGCATAGTAGGAGTATCTACCTAACCCTTAGCCTAGTCCCTATTTACCTCATTTATCCCCTTAGGATAGAATGCTCTTGTGTGTGTCACACTACTCAAATTATCATTTATCATCCTTGCTAGAACCCTACCTAGGCCAACCTAGCCTCTCCATTTGATGATTGCTTTACTTCCATCTAGCCTTCCTTTGGGAGAATATAAATGACACCCTTTGAGAATACTCTTAGAGTGGAAATGCTATATCGGTAGTTTTCGTGCGCTTGCGAATTTACATGTATAATCTAAATCTATTAACAAGCATTTCTGGCACCACTGCTAGGGATGAATTGTTAGTAGTGCATAGGAACTGTCAACAGCTACTCGGATAAGTCCTGGATGGTCGAACTTGTCTGTTTTTTGGGGTTGGACTAGTCCGGTGGACCAGGCTTGTCCGTTCTCTACTGAAACAAAAGGTTTTGTGAGAGATCATACTAGTCCGTTCTAGGACCAAATAGTCCATGGTGTTGTGACTGTTTGAATTCAAAAGGCGGCGGGGGACTTTTTGGTTGGTCAAGGGTGACATCACTTGTCCCCATAACCCCTAACCCACTAGCCCGGGGTCCAAGGCCGAACTAGTCCGCAGTTTTTGTGGTAGCAACGGCTATTTGCCGGGACCCCTATAAAAAAGGAGATCTGGGCCTCAAAGGCTCTAACTTGAAAACCTCTTGAACTCTAGCACTGCCAAAGCCTTCCAAGAGCCCTCCAAGCCCTTTCTCTTCGATTCTTTGAGTCCTAAGAGTGAATCTTGGGGATTTGTGAGATTTGGGAGAGATGAGAGAAGGGTGTGCTTTGACTTGAGATCTTGGTTGATTATCTCTAATTGACTTGATTATTTGAGTTTGTGTGGGTGTTGATTCGTGATTTCTCTAAGCTGTAAACTTGTGGGATCCTCAGATTATGAGTTTCCCCGCGGATCTTGTGATTTCCCCGTGATTTAGTGGAAGAACAAGCCGACCTTCGTGGTGGCCTGGGGAGGAAAGGGTTGAGTGAAACCTGGCCCTTTGTGGGCTCCTTGAGAGACCTATGTGTAATGAATACATTGACAATTTGAATAAAAGTGAATATTTACATTCAAAGTTTTGAAGCTTACACTGATACACCACGATACACCCCGATACATACTCAAAGTTTTATATTGAGTTTGATTGCTTTGTTTTGCTCTGTTTTAACTTGCAATGTTTCAAACTTCCTTTTTGGCTTATGGAAAGTTTGCTTAGTAGTCTCTTACTATGTTTTTGGTATGTTTTGGTGGTTATGGCTGATATCATTTTTCTATGGTTTGCAACATGCTTATGTGAGGTGCTCATGTAAGGTGTTGTGTTTTTCGGACTAATGAGAGTCAAGTCGAGGAGTTGGGATCGCAAAGATTGGTTGTTTACTCATGTTCAGGTGTTGCTTGAAGTCAAGGCATGGCTGGTGATGGGATCCATTGAACTAGTCTTAGGGAGAAGATGAGGTTCAACAACCAAGTTTGGGAGGAATTGTGGTTGAGTTGATCGGGAGGTCGCGCAACATGTTTGGGTCAAGAACAATGCATATGAAGATATAGTGAACATTGTTGTAAGGTGTTTGCATGTGTGCAAGGAGTGCATTGATGTGTCAACATGGTTCCAAGGCATGATGAAGAGAAGTGGACGTAAAGAGTTGGTCAGAAAGGTCCAACCGACTGGATTATGCCTCAAGCTGTGACTGAGGTGGTTATGGTTTGTTTATGGAAAGTTTAGAGTTTGTTTTGTTTAGATTTCATGATGAGCATGAAAGTGCATCTAGGAATCCCTTGTGGGTTTTGGATGATTTATGACAAACAAATGAGATCCTAACCACTTTGTTGTGATGAGCACAGGTTCTAATGAGAAAATGAGCAAAGTGCTAAAAAGAAAGGAGAATGAGGAGTGATGCGGAAAAGAGCTCAATAAACAAGTGTAGTAGATCATTGTGTATGGAGTTTGTTAAGGAAATACACCCCAAGATCTCAATCACAAATAATCTCACACATTGCACAAAACCATCCAGGACCGGACTAGTCTGATTGACACCGGACTAGTCCGTTATCTTTCTACACAAGATCGGACAAATCCTCACAATGCGGACTTGTCCTCACAGTCCAGTTTTTCACTGACTGGACTAGTCCGATATCACCACGGACTAGTCTGGTATCTCTCTGACTAGAATCGGACTAGTCCTCCCCAGTGCGGACTAGTCCCCAAACACTTCACAAGTTGCACAAAATCGGAAAAGTCCGATAACACAACAGACTAGTTTGATATCTTTCTGATATCAATCGGACAAGTCCGATATTACCACGGACTAGTCCGAAAAACCCTCTGACCTAAATCGGACAAGTCCTCCAAGTGTAGACTTGTTCCAAATTCACTTAGGGTTTCACATATCCGAACAAGTCCGATATTTATCGGACTAGTTCGAAGATTTCTAGAACCAAAATCGGACAAGTCCGCTCTCAACCGGACAAGTCCGATATTTCGGGACACCTAGAGTTTGCTACACTCAGCTAGTCCGGTGTCCACCACGGACTAGTCCGATCTTCCTAAACCCTAACGGTAACTTTTGGGAACCCCATATAAATAGATGTGCACGGCCCATCTTTCGTAACTCTCGACCCTCTGCTCCGTCACACCTCCCAAGAGCCTAGAAAACACTTCTCTCCATGAAATCAAATGCAACAAAGATCAATACCTTGAGGATACACTTTGGATCATTGGAGAGACACGGTTCATCACTCATTGGGCTCTTTTTTTGATTCCCTAACACACTCCTGTGGTTTTCATTGTGATCTTGAGAGTGTGTTCTTGGTGGTGTTCGTATTGTAATCTTGGGGAGCTCTCAACGTGTGAGAAGGCCCCTTGAATTTGGTTATTTACCCTTTGTGATTAGTCAAGAGGATTGACCTTCGTGGCGATCCGACGAGGGTAGGGTTGGTGAAGACCCGGTCCTTTTGTGGACTCCTCAACGTGGATGTAGGTTGCCTCTTTGAGAACCGAACCACGGGATAAAGTGCTTGTGTTCTTCCTTTGCGCACATTGTTCTTACACTTTATACATATCTAGGGTTTCAACCAATCTTATTCACTTTACGTTGAAACATTGAATATAAGATTAACTTGTGGTACATCCTAGTTCATAATTGTGTAACACTTCAATTAAAAGTATATTTTTGCTGCATACATCCTAGGATCAAGATAATCGATCAGATTTGATAAACCTAGTCCGTACACACCAAACTAGTCCGCACTCGACCGGACTAGTCCGATATCTCGAGATTTGATCTGGTTATTAAGTGTTGCAGGTTACGACAGAAAATCAAAAAGGCCTATTCACCCCCCTCTCTAGGCCACATTCAATTGGTATCAGAGCAAGGTTCTTCAAAAGGAGACTAATCGCTCGAAGAGATCATGTCAGACATGAAGGACGTACACAAGAGCCACAACCAAGAGAAGGTTCAAGAAGACAAGAACCAAAAATTGGAGAGGCTCCTCAAGGCCATTCAAGACTTCGAGGATGACGATGAGGAGATGCTTGAACTGAAGGCGCTCCTATGGAAGAAAACTCTTTCCAAGGGAAAAGTAAAAATTGAAGATGAGAAGAAGAACAAGGGGAGTAGTCACACCGACTACTCCCGATATCCTTTCAACTATGATCGTCTTAATTCTAACAATAATCACTACTTATCTATTCCACTTGGAAAAGCCCCACATTTTGACGGCAATGACTACTCAATGTGGAGGCAAAACATGATAAAGCATTTGATTTCTCTCAATCCAAGTTTGTGGCACATAGTATGTACAGGAATATATATCCCGGATGATGATGAGGAGCTCACACCTAGCCAAGAGCAAGCAATCCATCAAAATTCCCAAGCTGCTGCAGTCATCACCTCATCACTCAGTCGGGATGAGTTCACAAATGTGGATGGACTCGAGATCGCAAAAGAGATATGGGATACTTTGCAATCCTCACATGAAGGCGATCGTCATGTGCGAGAAGCGAAGATCGAGATGATTGAAGGTGAGTTGGGAAGATTCACCATCGAAGAAGATGAGTCGCCACAAGATATGTACAACCGACTAAAGACGCTCATCAACAAGGTGCGAGCATACGAAAGCAAGAAGTGGAACGACCACGAGGCGTTGAAGCTCATTCTTATAGCGTTCATGCCTTGCAATTTCACCTTGTGCTCGATAATACGAGAAAGCCCCGGATACAAGGAGATGACCCCGGATGAGTTACTTGGGAAAATTATCAACTTTGAGATGATGGAAAAGCAAGCCAAGCACGTTAAGGAGATTGCCGATCTCACCTCAGCAAAGAAGAAAGGGGTCGCCTTGAAGTCCACTCTCAAGCCCTTATCTAAAGAAGCTCGAGAAGCTCAATTAGAAGAAGACGGTGATGATGAGAGCATCGACTTGGATGAAGATGAAATGATACTATTCATGAAGAAATTCAAAAGAATGATGAAGAAAAGACAAGGGGCTAAATCAAGTGAAGGAAAGTATAAGGAAAGATCAAAACCAAAGTTGAGGCGGGCATGCTATAACTGTGGTGAGTATAGCCACTTTATAGTTGATTGCCCATATGAAGAAAACAAGAAGAAGACCAAGGAAATGAAGCCTCAACCCAAGAAATTCTTCAAGAAGAAGAAACAAGCTGAACAAGCGCATCTAGGGAAAGAGTGGGACTCAAATGATGAGTCCTCGTCCGAAGAAGAAGAAGAGATGGCTAGCATAGCCATCGAGAAGACATCCGAAAAGTCCACTCTCTTTCCTACTCTCGGCGCATGGAAGGGGAACGCCACTTGCCTCATGGCAAATGAAGGTAACGACCAAACCCTCTTCCTTTATTCCTATTCTAGTGATAGTGAAATTGCTAGCGATAATGAAGATATGCTCATTGGATTAGATAAGAAAATAGTCGCAAAAATGAAATTTTTACTTGATCAACTTGTTGAGAAGGAGAAGTTGATACATCGTCAAGAAGACATGATTATCTCCCAAAAGGAGGAATATGTTGAACTTGACAAGCTTCTAGAACTTGAAAAGGAGCAAAGCAAGTCACTAGAGCTTGAGTTAGCTTCAAGCAAGGAAGCTTGCTTGGAGTTAAGCGACTCAAATGCTACAATCAAGGACGAACTTGCTAACCTAATCAAGGTTAACAAGATCCTTAAAGTGCAAGTTGAGTCACTCAAGCAAAGTGACCCTTCATCCTCTTCAAGCTCACCTTCTCAACCCCTTAAAACCAAAACTGCTTCTACTTCTGCATGTGGTAAAGTTGACACCAGCTTGAAAGACAAGTCAATCTCTACCAAGGATAAGCATCCTGCCCGAAGTGGCATATTTGACAAGGAGAAGGTCAAATATGCACTACGTGCATACTTGGCCACAGGACCTCCTAATGTCAAATATGGCATTGGGTATTCCTATGGTGGAAAGCAAAATGCTAGAAGCCATAAGAATAACAAGGAGAGCATTATATTTGTAAAGGGAAGACCCTTTCAAACTGGAAAATCCAAAGTTAACACATCCAATAAGCATGATCACCGGAATAGTCCGGTCCTCCGGACAAGTCCAATCTCCCATACTAGTCCTATATATAAACAACAACATTTGCTTTTTAGAACCTCTGATGCATTTTATGTTTTAATGAGAAGTAGTTTTGGAAAAGTTTATGCTCATTATGTTGGGCCACGCCATGGGAACACCAAGTCTCATGTGTGGGTGCCTAAATCTCTTGTAACTAACCTCCAAGGACCCAAGCAAGCTTGGGTACCTAAAACCAAGGCATAATTTGTTTTTGTAGGCCTATTCCTCCGGTGGATCTAAATGGGTGCTAGACAGTGGCTGCACCAACCACATGACCGGAGAAAGAAGGATGTTCGTTGAGTATGAAGAAAATGAGGATCCAAGCGAGGGCATCTATTTTGGAGACAATAGTCAAGGAAAGGTGCTCGGTACAGGTAAAATTGCCATATCATCTCAACATACTCTTTCTCATGTGCTACACGTTGATTCCTTAGATTATAACCTGCTGTCCATATCTCAATTATGTGACAAAGGTTATAATTGCTTGTTCACTAATGAGGGTGTGACCGTCTCTAGAAGGAGTGATGGTTCAATTGCCTTCAAGGGTATGTTAAAGGGAAAGCTTTACCTTGTTGACTTCAACAAGGATAAAGCCGAACTTGACACATGCTTGATTGCAAAAACCAACATCGGTTGGTTGTGGCATAGACGGCTAGCACATGTTGGTATGCGGAATCTTCAAAAACTCCTCAAGGGCGATCACATTCGAGGTTTGAAAGATGTTGTTTTTTGAGAAAGACAGGCCTTGTAGCGCGTGCCAAGCCGGGAAGCAAGTTGGAGCACCTCATCCCGCAAAGAATGTCATGACTACAACAAAACCGCTCGAGCTACTCCACATGAACTTATTCGGTCCAATTGCTTACATAAGCATCGGTGGTAAAAAATATGGTTTAGTGATTGTCGATGATTTTTCTCGCTTCACTTAGGTTTTCTTTTTACATGATAAGGCAGAAACACAAGGAATCTTTGAAGAAAATTTTCAAGCGTGCTCAAAATGAGTTTTCATTGACAATCAAGAACATTCGAAGCGACAACGGCACAGAGTTTAGGAACACACAAATTGAGGAGTACCTAGATGAAGAAGGCATAAAGCATGAGTTTTCTGCTCCCTACTCCCCTCAACAAAATGGATTTTCCGAAAGGAAGAACCAAAACCTCATAGAGATGGCGAGAACAATGCTCGATGAGTACAAGACCTCGGATCGATTTTGGGCGGAAGCGGTTAACACCGCTTGCCACACCATAAATTGACTTTATCTCCATTGACTACTCAAGAAGATATCCTATGAGCTACTCACCGGTAACAAGTATAATATTTCATACTTTTGAGTTTTTGGTTACAAATGCTATATTTTGAACAAGAAGCCTAGGACGTCAAAGTTCGCTTCGAAGTCTGATGAAGGTTTCTTGCTTCGTTATGATTCAAACACTTACGCATATCGTGTCTTCAACAAGACCTCCGGACTTGTTGAAGTAGCACGTGACGTAGTGTTCGATGAAACTAATGGCTCCCAAAAGGAGCAAGTTGATCCATGTGTGCTAGATAGAGAAGAAGCTCCTTGTCAAGCTTTGAGAAGAATGGCGTTAGGCGAAGTTTGACCACAAGAACCACCTCTACATATGCATGAGGAAGATGAACCACAAGGAGGAGGCCAACGATCAAGGGGGAGCTTCCACACAAGATCAACCTCAAGAATACGAAAATGATCAACAAGTCAATGAAGGCAACCATCTAGGGGGAGAAGAAGAAGACCATGAAGATTCAAGACGACAAGTACCACACCCAGTAGTGCACCAATGCGTCCAAAGGGATCGCCCAATCGACAACATCATTGGTGACATCCAAAAGGGAGTAACTACTAGATCACGCATAGCTAATTTTTGTGAGCACTATTCGTTTGTATCCTTTTTGGAACCGCGCAGGATTGACGATGCATTGAAGGATACGAATTGGGTAGTGGCCATGCAAGAAGAACTCAACAATTTTAAGCGGAACGAGGTGTGGGAACTAGTCGAAAGACCCAAGTCCAACATCGTCGGCACCAAATGGGTCTTCCGCAACAAACAAGACAAACACGGGGTGGTGACAAGGAACAAGGCACGACTTGTGGCCAAAGGGTATTCACAAGTCGAAGGTTTGGATTTCGATGAGACCTTTGCTCCCATAGCTAGACTTGAGTCTATTAGAATATTACTTGCATATGCTACTCACCATAATTTCAAGCTCTATCAAATGGATGTGAAAAGTGCCTTCCTCAACGGACCAATCAAGGAGGAGGTGTATGTGGAGCAACCCCCGGGTTTGAAGATGAAGAGTTCCCCGACCACATATTTAAATTGTGTAAGGCTCTCTACGGCCTCAAACAAGCTCCTAGAGCTTGGTATGAGTGTCTTAGAGATTTCTTAATTGAAAATGGTTTTAAGATCGGTAAAGTAGATTATACATTGTTTACAAAGAACTTTGACAATGATCTCTTTGTTTGTCAAATTTATGTTGATGATATAATCTTTGGTTCTACTAACAAATCTTTTTGTGAGGAGTTTAGTAAGATTATGATAGATAGGTTTGAGATGTCTATGATGGGAGAGCAAAAGTACTTATTGGGATTCCAAGTGAGGCAACAAAAGGAAGGAACGTTCATAAGCCAAACTAAGTACACTCAAGACATACTCAAGAAGTTTGGAATGGACAAGGCAAAGCCCATAAAGACTCCCATGGCAACGAATGGGCACTTGGATCTCAATGAAAATGGACCAAATGTCGACCAAAAGGTATATCGCTCCATGATTGGATCTCTACTCTACTTATGTGCATCTAGGCCAGACATTATGTTGAGTGTATGCTTGTGTGCAAGGATTCAAGCCAACCCAAAAGAGTGTCATTTGACAGACGTTAAGAAAATCTTGCGATATTTAGTTCATACACCCAACCTAGGCCTTGGGTACCCCAAAGGTTCCAAATTCAATCTCATTGGTTACTCCGGTGTAGATTATGCCAGATGCAAGGTAGATAGAAAAAGTACCCCCGACACATGCCGATTCCTAGGGAGATCCCTAGTTTCTTGGTCCTCCAAGAAACAAAACTCCATTGCCCTATCCACGGCCGTAGCAGAGTATGTTGCAGCCGGGAGTTGTTGTGCACAACTACTTTGGATACGGCAAACTCTAAGGGGTTAAGGTTACAATATGAACCACATTCCACTCCTTTGTGGTAATGAGAGTGCCATTAAAATTGCCCATAATCTCGTTGAGCACTCTAGGACGAAACACATAGACATCATGCATCACTTTTTGAGAGACCATTCAATGAAGGGAGATATAGCCATTTCACATGTCAATACCGAAAAGCAACTAGCAGATATATTCACCAAGCCACTTGATGAAAAACGCTTTTGCGAGCTCCGAAATGAACTAAATATCCTCGATGCTCAGAGTGTGGCTTGAAATCTTGTATATCTGAATGCTATCTTAAAAATTCATTGATTGTGTTGTGAAAATCATCTCTCTCAATTTTTCCAAAAACTATGTCAATTACTAGATCTTGGTGGATTATGGTCATCGCTTGATTGTTGAATGCTTACTAATCATATTCATCAAGATTATTTGATTTGATTTTCCTCCCTATTTTCTTAATAAGTACCTTCGAATATATACGAATGGGCTAGGAATTTCTTTCCTGGTGACCACGGACTAGTCCGTGGTTGCCCGGACTAGTCCGCCCGTGCAGACTAGTCCGCAGAGTGACGGTTAGGCCAGACTAGTCCAGCAGACCACAGACTAGTCCGATATAGTCTTTGCAAAAGTTCAGACTAGTCCGATCATTTTCGGACTTGTTCAATTTTTCATGTCCATAACCCTAGCCACCGCCAAACCTTAATCTTCCTCACCCCACACTTGCCTCAAGTTTTCTCTCTCCACGCTCGAGCTCCCGAAGGTGATTCTTTGATTCCTCCATCAAAACTTCGCAAGTTTGGGTGGAAATTGACCTTCTTCGCGTAGGGATTGAAGACCACAAACTTGTCCGCTCCTTCAACCCCTACATCTCCGTGAATCAAACAATCTCGGTAAATTTTCCTCCCAAACCCTAGAAATTGCTATTTCCTTCGTTTGTGATCAACTAGCTTAGTTCCTATCACCATATACATACTTCCTTGATTTATTTCATTGGTGTTAAGCTAGTTGTTCATTAGGAATCACCATTTTTCTCATAGTTAGGGTTCTAGAGGTTGAACACCGGACTAGTCCAGCCCATGCACGGACAAGTGCGGTCAACCGGACTAGTCCGTGCCTGTACACCGGACTAGTCCAATTTTTCTGAACTCAACCCTAACTTCTCATTTCCTCAATGCAATTCCTTGTTATCTATTCTCATCAATGCCTTGTGAAATCTATTCTTAAGACAATGTCGAGCACCAACGACAAAATCTCAGATTTCGAGGCCGAGATGGACCATGAAGCTGTGCTTCGATCCTCGACGAGCTTAAGCAAGAAGCGCCAAGAGCGCCCATCTGAGCTGGCTCCCTCTCCTCCCCAGGCTCAAAGGAAGGTGCTCGCGAAGAAGCCAGCCTCCAAGGCTTCAGCTGGAGGTGGCCCTCGCCAAGCAAAGGGCAAGGGCAAAGGGATTGCAACGGGCCCGATTGGCCCCCTAAAGTTGTAAGCTCCAAGGGAAGGGGCCCGGGATCCCGCGAAGGAAAAAATCAATGGCAAGGGCAGCGACATGGCTGCAAAGTTCAGGAATGTGGATTGCTACAGCCGTCCGAAGCAAGCTGCTGATGGGAGGTTTTGGAGTAACTTCAATGCAGACTTTTACAAGTCTGTATATCTTCCGATGAAGACACGTGTGGTGCGCAACCAATAGATCGATTGGGCGCATTTTGAGAAGAAGGGCTGCTCACCGTTTGTTGAGGTGGTCGAGGATATTGAGAGGCATGGATTGAAGCATCTATTCGCCTTCCAGAACAATTGGAATGATGAGGTGATTGCCGACTTTTATGCTACTTGCCACTTTCCTAGTGACGAGGAAGAAAGGGTGACTTGGATGACTCATGGATCCAAGTACACCATCTCATATGAAGAGTTTGCAAGATTTCTGCATCTTGACACCTCAAGCAATGACAATGTGATCATCCACAACATTGGTGTCATTGAGAGGGACATGATGAAGTTTCTTTATGAACCCAACTCCAAGTTCAACCCCCCTTCTACCAAGAATATGAAGCCTTTCTTTGTGGTGTTGAACAGGGTTCTAAGGAAGACCATTGCCCCCAAGGATGGGGATGCAGGAAGTGTGATGGGATACCTCAGGACCTTGATGAAGGTCATTAGCAAAGACAGGAAATTTGATGTCTTTGACTATATTTGGAACGACATGGTGAACATCTCCTGCACGCCAAACAGTTCCTATGGCTATGCTCCTTATCTGATGTTTATGATTGAAAAGGTCACAAACATAGAATTTGTGAAGGATGTGGAGCACCTCCCCTTGAGGCCCCAGAAGACTCAACAGCCCAGTGTTCAAGCAGCTCCCTCTCCAGCTTCCAGCCCTGAGGCTCCAGTGAGAGCCAGTGGAGATGCTAGGGCGACTCCCGCCCCTAGGGCCCCTCCTCAAAAGGGGTCCCCAAGTGGCATCCTGAAGTATCTATCAGCCATCTTTGCCTCTTGCAAAAAGGCTGAGGTGAAAGCCCACAAGCTTAACAAGAGAAGAAAAGATGACATGAGATATGTTAAAGAGAGTATGAAGCAAATTTGTCGAAAACTGGAGATTGAGCCCATTGGAGCTCCAGTCATCTCTGAAGATTCTAATTCTGACTTCACCGAGCTCGGGCCCTTGACCCCCTCCGAGCTTGCCTATTTTGGCATTGGGACTCGAGTGGTTCCGTTCCTCCTCCTCCTCCTCATCAGCAAGAGAATGAAGATGAAGACGATGAGAGGACCGACAGCGAGGCTTGAAGACCTTAGGTCCCTCCTCTCCTTCTTTTTGGTGTCTTGATGCCAAAGGGGGAGAGATTGAGGGGGGGTCTTAGAGTCTTAGGCTTTAGCTGTAGGACGTGAGGAGAGCTCTCTTTTTGTGTCTTTCGTCCTTTTGTGGGTTGTAAAACTTATAATATGCTCTTTTAGTACTATTGGTCCTGTGATGCAATGTTTTGAACTGCTTATGAAGATATTGATGAAATCTATGATTCTGCTCTAAGAATGACATATATGCTTGTTGTTAATGTGTTGATGTCAATTATATCATTCTCATCATGATTATTGTTTCTATACACTTAGTTCTCCATCCCACCATAAAGAGTGCACATATGGATCATGTTTTCATTGCTTAATGTGTTTTAAACTCATATGGATCCCACCATAAACTTTTTATCATATATTGTGAAATCTCAATTGGTTGTCATCAATCACCAAAAAGTGGAAGGTTGAAAGTGCATCTAGGAATCACTTGTGGGTTTTGGATGATTTATGACAAACAAATGAGATCCTAACCACTTTGTTGAGATGAGCACAGGTTCTAATGAGAAAATGAGCAAAGTGCCAAAAAGAAAGGAGAATGAGGAGTGATGCGGAAAAGAGCTCAATAAACAAGTGTAGTAGATCATTGTGTATGGAGGTGTTAAGGAAACAAACCCCAAGAGCTCAAGCTTAAATAATCTCACACATTGCACAAAACAATACAGGACCAGACTAGTCCGATTGACACCGGACTAGTCCAATATCTTTCTGCACAAGATCGGATAAGTCCTCACAATGCGGACTTGTCCTCCCAGTCCAGTTTTTCACTGACCGGACTAGTCTGATATCACCACAGACTAGTCCGATATCTCTCTGACTAGAATCGGACTAGTCCTCCCTAGTGCGGACTAGTCCCCAAACACTTCACAAATTGCACAAAATCGGGCAAGATAACACAACGAACTAGTCCGATATCTTTCTTATGTCAATCGGACAAGTCCGATATTACCACGGACTAGCCCGAAAAACCCTCTGACCTAAATCGGACAAGTCCTCCAAGTGCGGACTTGTTCCAAATTCACTTAGAGTTTCACATATCCGGACAAGTCCGATATTTATCAGACTAGTCTGAAGATTTCCAGAACCAAAGTCGGACAAGTCCGCTCTCAGCCGGACAATTCTGATATTTCGGGACACCTAGGTTTTGTTACACGTAGCACAGCGAACTAGTCCGGTGTCCACCACGGACTAGTCTGATCTTTCTAAACCCTAACAGTAACTTTTGGCAACCCCATATAAATAGATGTGCACGGCCCATCTTTCATAACTCTCGACCCCCCTGCGCCGTCACACCTCCCAAGAGCCTAGAAAACCCTCTCTCCACGAAATCAAATGCAACAAAGATCAATCCCTTGAGTATACACTTTGGATCATTGGAGAGACACGGTTCATCACTCATTGAGCTCTTGGTTTGATTCCCTAACACACTCCTGTGATTTTCATTGTGATCTTGAGAGTGTGTTCTTCGTGGTGTTCATATTGTCATCTTGGGGAGCTCTCAACGTGTGAGAAGGCCCCTTGAATTTGGTTATTTACCCTTTGTGATTAGTGAAGAGGATTGGCCTCCGCGGCAATCCGACGAGGGTAGGGTTGGAGAAGACCCGGTCCTTTTGTGAACTCCTCAACGTGGACGTAGGTTGCCTCTGTGGGAACCGAACCACGGGATAAAGTGCTTGTGTTCTTCCTTTGCGCACATTGTTCTTACACTTCATAAATATCTACGGTTTCAACCAAACTTATTCACTTTACGTTGAAACATTGAATATAAGATTAACTTGTGGTACATCCTAGTTCATAATTGTGTAACACTTCAATTAAAAGTATATTTATGCTGCATACATCCTAGGATCAAGATAATTGATCAGATTTGATAAACCTAGTCGGTACACACCGGACTAGTCCGCACTCGACCGGACTAGTCCGATATCTCGAGATTTGATCTGGTTGTTAAGTGTTGCAGGTTCCGACAGAAAATCAAAAAGGCCTATTCACCCCCCCCCCCCCTCTAGGCCACATTCAGAGCACAAAGTGAGTTGTTTTAGGAATCTTTGGTACGTTCCTAGGTGTTTGGAAATCTTAAGATTGCTTCTATCTGCGTATAGAAGAGTCTTGAGCAGTTATGGAAAGTTTCGGTTGAAACTGGGTAGGATTAGAGTCCTAGTTAGGATTGAGTTGGCCTTAGGGCTGGTTATATAAGCAAGGGAGGCCAAAGCTCATGGTCAGATGACTTTGAGGCTGTTACTCTTGTGTTTTGATCAATAAAATTCGTAGTTTAGAGGTGCTTTTGTGCCTTGTTCATCCAACTTATTTGAGACAAGTTTTTCTCGTTGAGTTTCTGCACAACACTATGTTGCTTCAGTGTTTTTTTTATAACTCGAGTTTTGTAGATCCAATTGACGTTATTCTTTTTGGGTTGTATTCACAACTTGATTATATATCATCTGCAAAAATTTCCCGATCATTGGATTTGTAGTTTGTGATCTACACGAGTTCCTTTGCAGTTTTGCAGGTCTGGTTTTTACTCGAGTAGAACAGATTGACTTTTGTTCGATCTTTCGATCATAACTTGAGTTTTTCTCGATGGTTTTTCATAATTCTTGTTGTCGTGTCTTTGTTACTTGATTCTCTATAATATCTACCACTTTTGTCATGGTTGAACATGTTTAGATCAGTTGCACACACAGTTTCTTAACAGATTGATTTTCTGTTGAGAGGTTTTTGTTGCTTTCGTTGAAAAAGTTTTAATCTACCATTCACCCCCTCTGGTAGATTTTCACGTGCTCTTTGATCCTACACTCCTCAATATGGATGTAGTCTTCTCCGTGAAGCAGAACGACGAGATAAGTCTTCTGTCTTGTGCTCTTGATTCGTCTTCCTCTCTTCGCTAGAACTCTTAAGGATTATTCACATTCTTCGCCCTAATCTTGCGATCCACCTAGATATAGTCTTTTATTCTTCATGCAACTTCAACACTAGATTGCTAGGTTGTTATTCTGTAATACCCTCATTTTCGTCCATCATGCATTGCATACATTCTTATGCATGTTTAACATTAAGATCGGACTTGTCCGATCTTCAACTGGACTTGTCCGTTCAAGTCTCTGTTCTTGATCGTACTAGTCTGGCCCCCTAGCGAACTTGTCCGATGTGCCCGACTCAGATTCAATCTTTTCCTTCACAATTTGTTATTGGATTTCCGCCTTAATTTGTGCCCGGTCTTGCTATCTGTTTTGTGCTGAATTAATTCCAAATTGACTCAAACAACTTGAAACCTGTTCAAACTTATTAAAAACTATTGTAACTAGTTAGTAAATATTAATAGCAACTCATTAACAAGTTTACCAGATAATTGCATTAATCATGCATGTCATGACATATTGAGTAATATATGAGCATTTATTGATTGTAATGTCTGTTTTGTATGTCTTTTGTGCGGAATAGAAGGTGTTGCGCTAGAGGGTGCTGTCAGGACCTTCAGTACCAGAATTTCAAAGCTTTTGACTTAAACAAATCTTAGGAGCAAGGCAAGTGTCCTTGATCATTTTGATCCTGTTTTTAAATGTTTTCTTTGCAATATTGCATGCTTGTGTCAAATTGATGGGAAACCTATTTATATGTGTTTACTAGACTTGTTTAACCATCCTTGTTGCTTGGAATCCATTGTAGAGAGTCGGGAAGGATATTTTACCTTTTTTCTTTGCTCTAATAAATTGGGATGGGAAAACAACCAAATGACCTAATTATGAATTAATGGATGATGAGAATTGATGGACATGGTTAATTGGTAACATGGGACTTGGGAGATCTAAGCAAGCATGGTTTGTGGATTGGGTTGGATGATATGGTGGTTTGCTTGCCTTGGATCTAAGGACCAGTTCATGCGAGAATAGGCCAGGAATACAGTGCCACCACAAGGCCAAGTATGGGTGCGGCTTAGCCGATTAATTAGGTTTGTTGCTAGCATTGTTCGCATCATTTGGGGAAGCGGGCAATGGGAGTCGGTTGGGTTTGAATTAGTGGCGGGACTGCCCTGGGATCCAAACGACACAAGAGGGGGCTCTTGGTTGCATGTGCTCATTTGGAGGCATCACCACCGGTGAAACCTTAGTTGGTCTGAATATGCTGGTAACCCATTTGTAAAAGGCTATTTTGTGATCTCTTGAACATACACCTAAGGAAGTGTAATTGGCATAAGGGAGGTTTCTTTAGTCACCACCGGGTGATGAAATCACGAACTTGTGGGTAATGCGGTACAACCTCTTCAGAGTGTTAAAAACTATCATGATAGCCGTGCTTTCGGTTATGAGTACCTGGAAAACTTCCATGATTAGAGTGGAACTGGTATTTGGGATGGTTATGGTTGGGTTATGGTATGGTTTGGTTATGGTTATGGATTGGATGATGATAATGGATATGTTTAATGATGATGGTAAGAATATGGCATATGGATGGATAATGAATGATGGACATGAATTACTATTTTTATTTGGGTTATGATGGGATTATTTCACATAGACATTTTAGGATGCTTTTCATATGTTTTAAATGTACTTTTCAGCAAATAGCCATTGCTTATTATCATTCCTTGTTTTATCTACATGTCATTATTTTTCCACACTTGCGGAGTACGACATGTGTTCATCCTTGCAATTCTCCCACCAACAGTTTCATGTGATGTTTGGGAGTACCCTGAGAATAATGTGGAGTACTAGGCTGTGTGTTGCCGTCGACTTGCCTGTGGTGTTGCTTAGAGCCGCGCTATCCCTATTTGCTTAGTTTGCTTAGTTGCTTAATTAGATTACTTCCGCTGCATTAGTTCCATACTTATTAATATTGATCATTAGAGCTGTAATCCAAGGATTATTTGAATATTGTAATAAAGGTAATTAACTTGTACTGTGGTAATTTTCTGTATATCGTTTGTGATGCACTCATGTATGTGTGTTGAACATCCTGGGCACACATATGCGTCGCACTTGGTTCACTTTCGGAACCGGGTGTCACAAATTGGTATCAAAGCCACAGGTTGACCGTAGGACGTAACCTAGATAGAATGGACACTTTAGAGCACATAGGAACACTCAGGAAGCATTGTGGGTTTTGGTGTGCTGAATGCTATGTAATGGTTGCTTGTGTGTTTGTGTGCTTAGTAGAGGATTGTGGGATGCTTTAGCGTTTGCCACATCCATATATGCTAGTATAGGTAGTTGCTTAATTTCATATCCCTTAATGCATATAATTGGGGACATTTTCTAAATTCTTCTCTCTTGCTCTTTCTTCAGATGTCGAAGACTCGCAACCAAAGGGGTGCCAATGAGAATGAAGAAAACCATGAAGCACCTCAGAACAACAACAATGGACCTGTACCTGAGGCTGTCAACCTTCAGCAGTTGTTGGCTATGCAGAATCAACTTATGCAGATGGTGTGCAAACCTTGGGACAGCTGCAGGCCAACAATCAAAACCAGCCCCATATGCCTCCACCACCACCACCCCCACTGCCTCATAACAGGTTGGGAGAGTTTATGAGGACTAGGCACCTACTTTTGCTCAAGCCACAGATCCCATGGAAGCTGGTGATTGGCTAAAATTTGTGGAGAAGAAGCTTGCTATTGTGCAATGCAGTGATAGGGAGAAGGTTCTCATTGCTTCCCATCAACTAGTTCGAGCAGCTGCGGATTTGTGGGACTCTCTTTGTAGTGACCATGAAAACTAGGGGAGGATCACTTGGGCTGAATTCAAGGAGAAATTTGTTCCCACTTTGTTCCTGAAGGTGTTATGATCCTGAAGAGGCGTAAATTTGTGAGCCTATGGTAGGGGAAGTCAAGTGTGAGTGAGTATCTCAATAAATTCACTTAAATCTGAAGGTATGCTCCAGAGGATGTCAACCAGGACAGCCGCAAGCAATATTTGTTTATGAGGGGCCTAAACAATGAGATTCAAGTCCAAATGCTCAATTGTGACTATGCAAATTTCTAGAAGCTTGTGGACCAAGCTATTGTGGTTGAAAACAAGGTTCGCGAGATGGAGCAAGACAATGCGAGGAAGGCTCCATATCAAGGAGAGGCACAAGGAAGCAATGTTTACCCACGCATTGCACCACCAAATGCACCATACTACAACCACTCTGCTCCTGCATATCGTGCTGCTATTCCACCACACCCAGCTCAGCCCATGCAGCAACGCCTCGCTATGCAAGCACCTCGCCCTCCAATGCCTCATGCACATCGTGCAAATTTTCCTGCTAATGCTCAAAACCAAGCTCGCCCAAATAATTTTGGTGCAACAAGGTCCTGCTATGCTTGTGGTGAGGTGGGACACTTTTCATCTCAATGTCCTAAGTTCAGCCTTGGGCAAGGGAACAATGCTCCAAGACAGAACCCAAGACCGAATGGAGGAGCGTCACAAGGCAATCGTGGACCGCATAATTTCATTCATGGCAAGGTGAACCATGTATCTACGGAAGAAGCCCAACAAGCGGATGACGTGGTGATTGATATGTTTCTCGCAAACTCCAACCCGGTGACTATGTTATTTGATTTTGGAACATCGCATTCATTTATTGCATCAAAGTATGTTGCCAAGTATAGTTTTCCCATATATCATATGAAGTATACCTTGTTCGTTAAGTCTCTAGGAGGGGAGACGAGGACGAATATAGTATGTCCAAAAGTAAGCCTTAGAATAAGGGGGTTAGATTTCTTCGCCAACCTTTTTGTTTTGGATTCGCAAGGACCGGACATAATACTTGGTATGGACTAGTTAAGGAAGCACAATGGGATAATTCTATGTGCTACAAAGACGGTAAAGTTGACATCAGCATAGAATTTGAAGCCTCTCAATACACACCAAAGCAAGTGGAGTTGAACCAAATGGACGGTGCAACAATATAGGAGATCCTAGTGGTGTGTGAATTTTTGTATGTGTTTCCAGATGAGTTGCCAAGTATGCCACCTGATCGTGACATTGAGTTTGTTATTGAGTTAAACCTGGAACTGCACCTATAGCTAAGAGGCCATGTGGGATGCCTCCTATGGAGTTAGCAGAGCTCAAGAAGCAAACTCAAGAGCAGCTAGAAAAGGGTTTCATTCGCCCAAGATCTTCACCTTGGGGAGCGCCAGTGCTATTCGTGGATAAGAAGGATGGATCCCAAGGATGTGTGTGGATTACCGGGCTCTCGATGAGGTGACGATTAAGAACAAGTATGCATTGCCCCGTTTAGAGGATTTGTTCGACCAGATGAAGGGTGCTTGTGTTTTCTCCAAGATTGACTTGAGGTCAGATTACATCCAAATGAAGATTAGACCGTGGGACATACCGCAAATGGTGTTTCAGACACGTTATGGATCCTATGTGCACACCATGATCTCTTTTGGATTGACGAATGCACCTGCATACTTCATGTACCTCATGAATAAGGTATTCATGGAATACTTGGATAAATTCGTTGTAGTGTTTATTGATGACATTATGATCTACTTGAGGAGCGAGGAGGAGCATGAGGAGCATTTAAGGCTCACATTGCAAAAATTGAGGGAACACCAATTATATGCCAAATTCTAGTTAAGTGAGATGTCCTTTTTGGGCCTTATTATCTCTGGAGGAGGATTATCGGTTGACCCAGGAAAAGTGAGGGATGTGCTAAAATGGGAGCCACCACAGAATGTAAAGGAAATCCGGAGTTTTCTTGGAATGGCTGGATATTACCATCGGTTCATCAAGGACTTTTCCAAAATAGCCAAGCCTATGACTGAGTTATTAATGAAAGGAAAAGCATTTCAATGGACTCAAGCTTGTCAAAACAGCTTTGAGGAGCTTAAGGAGTGGTTAACAACAACACATGTCTTGGTTTTGTTGGATGTGAGCAAAAGTTTTGATATTTATTGTGATGCCTCAAGGCAGGGACTTGGATGTGTGCTCATGCAAGAAGGTCAAGTAGTATCCTATGCATCGAGGCAATTGAAGAAACATGAGCAGAGTTATCTTACACATGATCTCGAACTTGCAGCCGTGGTGCATGCTTTAAAGATTTGGAGACATTACGTTCTTGGTCATGATAGGTGTGAGATTTACACGGACCACAAGAGCCTCAAGTATATATTCACACAAACGGACCTGAATTTGAGGCAACGAAGATGGTTGGAGCTCATCAAGGATTATAATGTGGGAATCAACTATCACCCGGTGAAGGATAATGTAGTGGCCAATGCCTTGAGTAGGAAAGGAGTAAGTCACCAACTCACGGTTCGCGAATTACCATTCGAGCTATGCAAGGAGTTTGAACGGTTGAATCTTGGATTTGTGAAGGAGATGGGGATAATGGAGTTAAATCCAACCTTTGAGCAAGAAATTCGAGAAGGTCAGACCAAGGATGAGGAAATTCAAGAAATCAAGAAAAGTACTCAAGAAGGGAGAGAATTCATATTTGATGAGGATGACCAAGGTACCCTATGGCTTGGGAAGAGGTTTGTTGTGCCTAATGTAAAGCAAATCCGCGAAACGATATTAAAGGTGGCACATGACTCACCTTACTCAATCCATACCGGCTATACGAAGATGTACAAGGACTTGAAGACATGTTATTGGTGGGCCAACATGAAAAAGGACATAGTTGAGTGCGTAGCTTTGTGTGATGTATGCCAACGAGTGAAAGCTGAACATCAAAGGCCAGCTGGATTATTGCAGTCATTGAAGATTCCAGAATGGAAGTGAGAAGAAAACAGTATGGACTTCATAGTTGGATTACCTTGAACTCAGTCCGGTTATGACTCAATTTGGGTTATTGTGGCTGGGTTGACCAAATCAGCTCATTTCATTCCTGTCAAGACCAAGTATACAGTTGCACAGTTAGCCGAGTTGTATATGGAGAAAATTCTATGTCGACATGGAGTACCCAAGAAAATAGTGTCTGACCGAGGTTCTCAATTCACTTGTAGGTTCTGGCAAAAACTGCATGAAGCTATGAGTACAAGGTTAAATTTCAGCTCAACATATCATCCACAAACCGATGGGCAAACCAAGAGGACCAACCAAATATTGGAAGACATGTTGAGAGCTTGCGCCTTGAAGCATGGACGCAGCCGGGACAAAAGATTGTCGTATGCTAAATTTTCCTACACTAACAGTTACCAAGCCAGTTTGAAGATGTCGCCATATGAAGCACGATATGGAAGGAAGTGTAGGACACCCTTGTTTTGGAATGAGAGAGGAGAAACTCAAGTATTTGGCCCTGATGTGTTGCAAGAAGCTGAAAAGCATGTTCAGACAATCCGCGAGAATTTGACGGCTGCTCAATCAAGACAAAAGGGCTATGCAGATAATAGGCGGAGAAACTTAAGCCTTTGAAGTGGGAGACTTCGTATACCTCAAAGTTTCACCTATGCGAGGTCTTAAGCGGTTTAATGTCAGAGGCAAGTTGGCACCTCGCTATATTGGACCATTCAAGATTTTGGGCAAACATGGAGTAGTGGCATATAAGTTGGAGATGCCAACACATCTTTCCGATGTTCATGATGTGTTCCACATTTCTCAGCTCAAGAAGTGATTAAGGGTACCAGAAGAACAAGTGCCAATGGAAGAATTGGAATTGAAAGCAGATTTGACTTATGCCGAGCAACCGGTCAAAATTTTGGAAACCAAGGAGAGAGTCACAATAAACAAGGTGATTCGATGGTGCAAAGTACAATAGAAGCCTCATGCAGAATCGGAAGCAACTTGGGAGCTGGAAGATGATCTCAAGAAAGAATTTCCCTATCTCTTCCCCTCTACGTCGAATCTCGAGGGCGAGATTCATTTTAAGGGGTTAGGTTTGTAACACACCCATTTTCATCCATCATGCATTGCATACATTCTTATGCATGTTTAACATTAACCAACATAAAAAGGAATAAGTTTAAAATGAAATAGAAGCAAAACAACATTTAAAAACATGTATAGTTGCGGACTTGTCTGGTTTGGACCTCAGACTAGTCCAATTGTGCCCTCTGTTGCCCCTCCGGACTTGTCCGCTCTTGCTGCGGATTAGTCCGGTTGAAGCTTCTATTGAATATCCACACTTGTCTGTCCCGAGTACAAACTAGTCCATACTTCGCTACTGGAACCCTTAAGAGTTGTCCGGTAGATCCTTTTTTTGATCTGGTCTTTGGATAATTTATCAAGCCTCCAGACTTGTCTGGCCTTCACCGAACTTGTCCATTTTGCTTTTTGGACAAGATCGGACTTGTCCGGTCTTCAATCGGACTTGTCTGTTCAAGTCTCTGTTCTCGGTCGGACTAGTCTGGCCCCCTAGTGGACTTGTCTAGTGTGCTCAACTCGGATTCAATCTTTTCCTCCATAATATGTTATGTGGTTTCCACCTTAATTGGGCCCAAGAACATCGTGCCCAACCCCTATGGAGCCCTTGAGGGACACCTACACGGCCTCCACCACCTTGAACTCAAAATCCATCAAACCCTAACATCTACACCTCTATATAAACACCCCAACACCCTAACTTTTCATCCTTTTGCCACAATTGAGAAACTCCAAACCCTAATTCATGAGAGCGGCCGTCAAGAGGAGATCACCGTATCCAGGAGAAGAGAAGGAGGAAGGAGAAGGATCAAGCAAGATCAATCTTCGTCAAATCATCGACATCATTGTCAATTCTCCATCTTATTTGGATCTAGGCTCAAGATATCGAGCTTCGTCGAATTCACGACCCTTGAGTTGTTGAATTCAAGGTAATTATCTTAGATCATCTTTGTACTTCAATCTTGGGCCCATAATTCAACACAAACTATGCTCTAGTTGGAAATTTGCCAAAAACTCGAGCCGAACGGACTTGTCTGGTAGTGTGCGGACTAGTCCGATCAACTTTCTGGTCCAGGGCGGACTAGTCTGGGCCCCTCAACGGACTTTTCCGGTCTTGTTGTCTGTTTTGTGCTGAATTAATTCCAAATTGACTCAAAACAACTTGAAACCTGTTCAAACTTGTTAAAAACTATTATAACTAGTTAGTAAACATTAATAGCAACTCATTAACAAGTTTACCACATAATTTCATTCATCATGCATGTCATGACATATTGAGTAATATATGAGTATTTATTGATTGTAATGTCTGTTTTGTATGTCTTTTGTGCGGAATAGAAAGTGTTGCGCTAGAGGGTGCTGTCAAGGACCTCCAGTACAAGAACTTCGAAGCTTTTGACCCAAATCAATCTCAGGAGCAAGGTAAGTGTCCTTGATCATTTTGATCCTTTTTTAAATGTTTTGTTTGGAAAATTGCATGTTTGTGTCAAATTGATGGGAAACCTATTTATAGGTGTTTATTAGACTTGTTTGACTGTCCTTGTCGCTATGAATACATTGTAGAGAGTCGGGAAGGGTATTTTACCTTTTTGCTTCGCTATAATTAATTGGGATGGGAAAACAACCAAATGACCTAATTATGAATTAATGGATGATAAGAATTGATGAACTTGGTTAATTGGTAACATGGGACTTGGGAGATCTAAGCAAGCATGGTTTGCTTGCCTTGGATCTAAGGACTGATTCATGCGAGAATAGGCCCGGAATACAGTGCCACCACAAGGCCAAGTATTGGTGCGGCTTAGCCGATTAATTAGGTGTATTGCCAACATTGTTCAGATCATTTGGGGGAGCGGGGAATGGGAGTCGGTTGGGTTTGCAATAGTGGCGGGACTGCCCTGGGATCCGAATGACACAAGAGGGGGCCCTTGGTTGGATGTTATCAGTTGGAGGCATCACCACCGGTGAAACCTTAGTGTGTCTGAATATGCTGGTAATCCCTTTGTAAAGGTTATTTTGTGATCTCTTGGTAATACTCCTAAGGAAGTGTAATTGGCATAAGGGAGGTTTCTTTAGTCACCAATGGGTGATGAAATCACGAACTTGTGGGTAATGCAGTACAACCTCTGCAGAGTGTTAAAAACTATCGTGATAGCCGTGCTCCCGATTATGAGCACATAGACAACTTCCATGATTAGAGTGGAACTGGTATTTGGGATGGTTATAGTTGGTTTATGGTATGGTTTGGTTATGCTTTTGGATTGGATGATGATAATGGACAAGGGTAATGGTGATGATAAGAATATGGCATATGGATGGATAATGAATGATGTACATGAATCATGTTTATTTGGGTTATGATGGGATTATTTCACATAGACATTGTAGGATACTTTTTATATGTTTTAAATGTACTTTTTAGCAAATAGCCATTATTTATTATCATTACTTGTTTTAGCTACATGTCATTATTTTCCCAGACTTGTTGAGTATGACATGTGCTCACCCTTGCAATTCCCCCACCAAAGTTTCAGGTGATGTTTGGAAGTACCCTGAGGATAACGTGGAGTACTAGGTTGTGTGCTGTTGTCGACTTGCCTGTGGTGTTGCTTGGAGTCGTGCTATCCCTATTTGCTTAGTGTGCTTAGTTGCTTAATTAGATTATTTCTGCTGCATTAGTTCCAGACTTTTTAATATTGATCATTAGAGCTGTAATCTGAGGATTATTTGAACAATGTAATAAAGGTACTTAATTAACTTGTGTTGTGTTAATTTTATGTATATTGTTTGTGATGCACTCGTGTATGTGTGTTGAACATCCTGGGCACAAATATGCGTCGCACATGGTTCATTTTCGGAACCGGGTGCACATATTCTTCATAGTTCTTTTCGTAGATCGTTGAGAAACTCCTAAAAATCTAACCATTTGTGCATTATCTTTTTGTGACCGGACTAGTCACCCCCAGGCCGGACTAGTCCGCACTTTGATTATTCATTAGCTTTTATTAAGTCCAATTTTAGGTTTTTCACCTATTCACCCCCCTCTAGACAACTTTCAAATGGTATCAGAGTCTAACTCTCCGAAAAAGCTTAACCACTTGGTGATAAGATGGGGGGAAAAGGTGAGAAGGACTTGCCGATCCTCGACGGCACCGACACCAGCGAGAACAGCGGCAGCGGCAGACAAGGACCCAAGACTTTGCCGTTCAAGACCAACAACATGAACAAGGACAAGCCAACACCTCCTCCCTTCGATGGCGAGACCGAAGATGAACATGAAGAAGTGAAGCATCTTTGAAAAGGAATTTAGGCATCCCCGCTGGTTTTGGATGAGTGACGACGAAAAATTAAGAGACTGATTACCTCAATTGATCTTAAGCACAAGTGCGATGATTGAAATGAAACAAAATCCCTCAAAAAGGAAAATATTGAAACGAGCGTCAAAGACTCAAGGATAGAAATTAGGGTTTCTTATGTGTTGAGTTTAGACTAGCTTTCTTTGTGTGAAGGTGTGTGTATCAAGTGCATTGAGATGATATAAGAGGGCCCAAAGTTGTGGTTCAGAGAAAACCCAAGTGAGAAGCCTTGTTGAGAGATTTCCCAAGAGAGACTTGTCAGGGCCTCAGGGTCGGACTAGTCCGAGTGAGCCAGAGTAGTATGTTTTGGGACGGACTAAGAGTTTCTGTGTGAGTTTGAACTTCTCCATTTGGGAACGGACTAGTACGTTCTACACTTGGTGAGTTTTCAAAGCTAAGTCCTGGGAGGCCAGACTTGTCCGCCATAGAGAACGGACTAGTCTGGACATCCCAGAGTAGTTCGTTTTCGACCAGACTAAAGGGTTCTGTTGTCGTACTTGTCCGTTGTGAGGCGGACTAGTCCGTGGTATTAAGAGAGAAGGGGTTTCTAAGGCTAAGTATTGTTGGTCGGACTTGTCCGCCCCTGTTGGCCGGGCTAGTCTAGTGTTTCCAGACTTGTCGGTTCTTAGATGGACGAAGGCATTCTGTTGTAGTTCGGATTAATTCGTTGTTGGCTGGACTAGTCCATTGTGCCATGACTTTTCAAAGTTCAAACTTTTAAGTTATGTCACCCTCTGCAAAGTGTGACGTAGCATGGACTTAGTAGGCCGGACTAGTCCGGGGCCTGGTCGGACTAGTCCGCACATTAGATGCTGACAACGGTTAGATGTAGGGACCCCTATAAAAAGGGGACCCCGTCCCTCATTTGAAATATCAGGAACCCTAGCGCCGCAACAAGTGTGACACCCAATTCCGAAAATGAACCAAGTATGATGCATATGTCTGCCCATGATGTTCAACACACATACACGACAAAACCACATACGATATACAGATAATTACCACAACACAAACTAGAAAGTAAGTACTTTTATTACAATATTCAAATAGTTCTCAACTTACAAACTCTAATGATCATTAATATTAATAATATTGCAGCAAAATAATCAAAACTAAGCAACTGAGCAAAGGGAAATAGCGCGATCATGACGACAAGAAAGTCGACAGCAGCACACAACCTAGAACTCCGCATTATCCTTAGGGTACTCCCAAACATCACCTGAAACTGTTGGTGGGGGTATTGCAAGGGTGAGCACGTGTCATACTATGCAAGTGTGGGAAAATATGACATGTAGCTTAAACAAGGAATGATAATAAATAATGAATATTTGCTGAAAAGTACATATAAACATGCAAAAAGCATACTAAGATGTCTATGTGAAGTTAATCTCATCGTAACCCAAATAATTAACATAATATGAATCCATCATCATCATTTACCAACATATTGCATCCATCGATAATTATCCAACCATATACCAATTTCTCACCTTCATTAGTAACCATGTCCATTTATCAACCTCCAATCCATAACCATAATCAAACCATCCCAAATCCCAAGTTCCCTCTAATCATTTAGGTCATCCAGATGCTCTTAACCAGGAGCACGACTATCACGATAGTTTTTAACACTCTGCAGAGGTTATACCACTTTAGCCACAAGTTTGTGATTTCATCACCCATCGGCGACTAAAGAAACCTCCCTTATGCTAAATACACTACCTTAGGTGTATGACCAAGAGATCACAAAATAGCCTTTACAAAGGGACTACCAGCATATTTGGACCCACTAAGGTTTCACCGGTGGTGATGCCTCCAACTGAGCACATCCAACCAAGGGCCCCATCTTGTGCCGCTCGGATCCCAGGGCAGTCCCACCACTATTGCAAACCCAACTGACTCCCATTCCCCGCTCCTCCAAATGATCCGAATAATGATGGCAATACACCTAATTAATTGGCTAAGCCACATCCATACTTTGCCTTATGGTGGCATTGTTGTCCTGGCTTATTCTCGCATGAACCGATCCTTAGATCTAACGCAAGAAAGACCACCTTATCTTCCAACCCAATCCATAAACCATGCTTGGTTAGATATCCCATATCCAATTTTACCAATTAATCATGCTCGTCAATTCACATCATCCATTAGTTCATTAATTAATTGTTAATCCGTTTGGTTGTCTTCCCATCCCAATTAATTATAGTGAAGCAAAAAGGTAAAATGCCCTTCTCGACTCTCTACAATATGTTCCAAGTGACAAGGATGGTCAAACAAGACTAGTAAACACCTATCACGGGTTTCCCATCAATTTGACACAAGCATGCAGTTTTGAAAATAAAACATTTACAAATATGATCAAAATGATGAAGGACACTTTCCTTGCACTTGAGATTTGTTAGAATCAAAAGCTTCGAAGTTCTGGTGCTGGAGATCCCCAACAACACCCTCTAGAGCTAAACCTTCTATTCCATGCAACAAACATACAAAACAAATAGTGCAATCAATAAATGCTCATATATTACTCAATATGCCATGACATGCATGAAAGATGAAATTATGTGGTAACACATGTTATTAGGTTGATATCATAGCCTACTAACTAGTCACAATTAAGTTTTACATGTTAGAGCAAGTTCCAAGTCGTTTTAAAGAATATTGAAGAAGTTCAAGGGATTTTCAGAACTGAAAGACCAGATTAGTGTTGACGACTGGTACGTCACAAATGAAAATACGCAAGCGCACGAAGAAACCGTTGTAGCACTTTCCCTTAAAGAGTATTCCTAATGGTATCAAATCCAAGGAACATGTGTGCTAATATTCTAACTAGTTCACCCAAGGACACAAAGCTTGGTGGTAGGCAAGAGATAGAGTGGATTTCTTAAGAGAAGGGTTTCTAATTCAGAGCAAGTTGGTCAATAGCAGCTTGTATTGGGCATGGGCTTACCCTGGTCTGCCGGGCGACTCCCGCCAAGAGCCTACGTCGTAGTCGAACGTGGAGGATTACAATGGACGGATAGGGCTGTGACCACCTACCGCCTACCTCTACAACCCGTGGACTATGATATAATCAAAGGTAACGTCTAGCCTAGATACCAGGCCTATGCTATCGATTACTTCCCTAACCTTTCGCGCAAAGACTAGGGCCTCTAACTAATAGAGCAATGAACGAACAAGCAACTAAGGAATTAACTGCTTGAATTAAATAAATGAACTCAATTGGAAATCATGTACCTTACTTGAGACTGGAAGAACTGTTGAGGTACAAAGGTGGAGAGGATTCGACAAGCCCGATCCCTATCCTTAAGGGAAGAAGCCCGACAAGCCTCCTCCTCCTCCTCATTCTAAATCTCTCACAATTTTCTAAGCACTTAGGCAGCGCTACGCCTTTGGAGTGGAGAACTAGACTCAAGCTTTTGGTGTGTGGGGTGAGGGAGCCCCCTACCCCCTATTTATACCCTCCAAAGGTCAGTTTGGCGTCAGAAAAAGCGAGGGAATCAGTCGCCATCGTGATCTCCAAGCCGCGAGGAGCCACCACGTGGCAGTTGACCGCCTTTGGTGCCTTTACCTGATCGGCCGACCTGGCACTTCGGCCGACTTGCAAACGGCTCCAATCACGCCGAAACTTCCCTGTAACACTGTTATGTGGGCCCCCAACATGGGTATGGGTGATTCCCCTAATTTTTAGTTGGTTTTCTCCTCTGAGTGGGCCCTGGAATCCTCGTGCTTGCGTCTGATTGGTCGAAAGGTGTGTTTCTTGGATTGGTCCCTGTAAATACCTCTAATTATGAGCATAATTCACCTGCATACGCAATTGCACCAACACTTGTGGAGATAGTTAGTAAATAACTCCTACCACTATGTTGGTTGTCCAATCTATAGCTTTTATGCATGGAATAGATGGTCGGATTTGGCAATTAAGGACCGTCAACAAACTCCCCCACACTTATTCCTTTATTCGTCCTCGAGTGAAGGCAACAAGAACTAAGTGATATCATAATTCAACTACAAGTACAAAATTTTGACACCCGGTGTAATATCCTGAATATTTTAGGAAAAAAATATTATAACATTGCAGCAAAAAAACATACGGTTGACCAAATTTTGAATTCCTGAAGCGTTGATCCAATTGACGATCGGAGACCGTAGATGCATAGGGCTCGTCGAGACGATTCCGTTTCACTATTTATACACTTGATTTGAGGATTGGATGAGGCGGTTATGAGCCGATTTAATTTCAACCATTGGATGGGCCACTAGGTCAACTATATATAAAAAGGAAACACCAATTTTTTTTCTTCCTAACCCAGCGCCGCCAGAACCTATTTTCAACCCCACCAACACCTTCAAAACCTATCGGTTCTTGTCCCTGCCCAAGTTCCAGCATCGCCGCTGCTTGATCTAGATCCCCTTCGGTTGCTGGCCTCACGTTTCTTCCTTCGAACCTGCACTCTCACGTAAGATGTCTGCTGCCGCTGTTCCTTGCCAGGAGCTGTGAGTTTTCCACTGCTGATGTCTTCAATTTGGATTAGCATGCTGCTACTTGGTTGATTAAAGGCGTGGACTGGTGCTCTGCAGGTTAGTATTTGCAGTTAATGGGGTAGTGCCTGCTGTTGTTGTTGCTTCAAGGTGATGTTGTGGCTGCTGCTATTATTTTATTTTTAAGTCATTGTTGCCAGTTAATCTGGAGGTCAGGGCGAGTGGTGCCGCTGGAAGCCTTGATCTTGAGCGGTTGTGAGTCAGGGCTGCTGCTCGGTGAAGCAGTGCAACCAGCGTTGGATTTTTATTAAGAGGAAAAAAAACAGTGGCTGCTGTTGCACTAATTGATTTGTTTGCTGTTGTGCTGTTGTAGATTTAAGCTGAAAAAAAATAGTTGCTGCATTCAATGATTAAATTGATTTCTGCCATCACGATTTACTTAAGTGCTGCTGTCAAAGATTAAATTAATTTCTACTGCCACCAATTAATTTAATCGCTGCTGCCACTTCTTGTTTTGTTTGCTTGGCTGGATGATTTTGCTGTTGGCTGTTAGTGTTGCTAGGCGCTTTATTGTTTCGTACGACAGTTACTATCGGAGATAGAAAGCTTGCCTTGTTGATATGTTCCCGCTGTGCGGTCGTAATAGTTGCTCTGATTTTAAATTCTCCCTTATCGTCTTGCTAATTATTAGCTATGCATTACCATGTAGACACTTATTTGGAGAGTTCTGGTATCAAGAGGGTGTCTTGTGTTGATCATCGAGGTTAAGGCAAGTGCATGACGAGTTCATTCTAATATGTGTGAATTGTTTGTGGTTAAGCTTTCTGTGCTTTAATTCGATATTCGTGGGTTCAAGATTCAGTTGCTTTATCACTCTATTTTTATTCTCATTCAAGATTCAATTTATTCATTTAATTGTCATTCAAGAACCAGTTAAGTCAGGAGTTGTTCTTATATTCAAGTTCCTGTGAGTAAGTGTTGGCCCCATTTGCTCGGCTTTACCGGTAAATGCTAAGGAGAGTTCAAGTGTCGTCCATTTCAGACGGAAACTACTATTTCATTGTTTCCTATTTCAAGTTCAAGTATCGCTATACTTCATTTAGTTGATTCTAATGTTCTTGAAGCTCTAAGTGTACTTGCTGAGTGTTTTTACTCACTCTTGTTTTATTTGGTTTTAGGTACCCGTTGATAGCATGCATTGGGAAGAGGGTAGCATATGCACTTGAGCACGCGAATTATTTAATAAGCTTAGTTTATCAATGTTCTTAGTTAAATTCATAATCTTGTGTCATTGAGATTGTGGCGTGATCATTTGGGTCTTTAATTCACTTGTGGGAATGAATTTGAGTTTAGTCGTATCGCCATATAATATTATGCCCATTATTGTGTTTTGTTGCTGTGGATGATTGAGGTTTCAAGGGAGACTATACCGAAATTTTTAATATTTCCCTTACCTACTAGGAATTATTTTAGATGGTTTTAGTAGCGTCCAGGTGTGTTCATACCTGGGGCGTTACAGTTGGTACTCAGAGCCTAGGTTTTATAGTTATTTAGATATTTTAATGACCAACGAGTAAAAGAAAAAATAATAATAATAAACTACATAGATCTGAAATTAAAATTTGACACACTTATGCACAATAGGACGAGTTCATGGGCATACCTTTCATTCTTCTTTTTGTTGCATTTTTCTCATGTTTATTTCCGTTATGATGATATGTTATTTAATTATACTTTTCTTGTACTTTAGAATTATGCCGCCGCGACGGAGTGCACGTGTCGCCGCACGTGGAAGAGGTCGTGGTAGAGGTCGTGGTGGTGGTGGTCGTGGTAGAGGTGATGTTAACCAAGAGGTTGAGCACGAGCAAGTAAACCAAGTAAACGAAGAGGTTGAAGGAGGGGAGGAACACTCAGTGGCTGTTGAAGTTCCTATTGCTCGGGGTGGTAATGTCGTGGCTCAAACCATGACGTTCCCAAGGTGGATGTCTATGCGATTGGACACCTTTGATGGTTCTGGAACACCTACTGATGCTGCTGATTGGCTACGTAAGATGGAGAAGGTCATGCCTGCTTGTAGGATGACAGAGGAGGAGATGATCTTGTTCATTCCTCACCAGTTGACAGGCCAAGCTGATATTTGGTGGGTAGGAGTATGTGACGCTTGGACTCCTGCTCGTGGTGCTATCACTTGGGAGGTATTCTTGGCACAGTTCAGGGCTAAATATTATCCAGATTCCTTCAGAGACAAGATGAATGATGAGCTGAACCATATCCAGCAGGGGGACAAAATGGTGGATGAGTATGAGCGAGATTTCAGCAACATCGTTCGCTTTGTGCCTAGTGTTGCAACCAATGAGCATGAGAAATCTACGAAGTTTTTCATGGGCTTAATGCTCGGTACAGAGAGGTGATGGGTAGAAACCCTCCCACTACATACATAACATCAGTCGAGGAGGCTAGAGGTATGGAGACTCAGTTTCAACTTACAGCTCTACAGAAGAAACGTAATGGGAATGGGAGCAATACTGGAAATGATCATAAGAGGGTTCATCATGAGGGAGGAGAGTCCTCTCAGCATACCTCTTTCAAGAAGCCTAAGACCAACAATTCCTCTCAACAACCTTTCAAAACCAAACAGTCAGGTGCTCAATCTTCCATGGGGCAGCACACTTCGAGTGCTTCATTTATGCGTCCTGTCCCAGGGTAGGGTTTGATTTGTTTCAAGTGTGGGAAGCCTCATCGTGCTTCAGAGTGTGGTTTTTCTGGAACCTGTCGTCTCTGTGGGAGAGAGGGACATATGGCTCTAGTTTGCAAGAAAAATCCAGATTCTATTATCAAGTGGCAAAGGGCAAATTCTTCCTCACCAGGACCCATGTCTATGGCTAGCTCCAGGGGTTCAGCTCCGACCGTCAATGCTCCTCGTGGCACCGTTCAGATGATGACTGGTCCTTCCGCTCCGCATTACTAGTTCCCTCAGTCGCCTTTTCCTCCATCAGGCTACTACTGGCCCGCGCCTCAGCTTCCTGTTCCACATGTTCCACTACAGTTGCCTGCTCCTCCTGCCCCTCCGGCTCAACCTGCTCAGCATGTTGTAGGCAGATCTTCTTCTGCTCCCGCTGGAGTCTACACCATGCCAACACCATCCTCTCTGGGTCGCCCAGATGTGGTTTCAGGTACCCTTATTGTTGACTCTCATGACGCTCATGTTCTATTTGATTTAGGTGCTACCTTTTCGTTCATTTCACTTGATTTCGTAAGAAAGACAAATATCTCTAGTCAAGAGATATCTCAGACAGTTCGTGTAAGATCTCCTGGGGGCTTGGTTTCTAGTTCTGTTGTGTGTTCTGGTTGCATTATTTCTATAGGAGATGACGAATTCATAGCTAATCTAATGGTAATTCCACTACCAGTTTTTTGATGTTATCCTTATCATGGATTGGCTATATCGCTATCGAGCCATTATATCTTGTTTTTGGAAGACCGTAACGTTAGAGGCGCCATCTGGGAAGATTATCACTTTTCAAGCGGATGCACCTCTTCGTTCCTTATCTGTGATGGCAAATCTTTTTCCTGGTCGTTATCCTGTAAAGACTGGCTTTCTATGGAGCCTTGTTGGAAAACATACAAGGGCATTGGTGATTAAGGAGATTCCAATAGTGCGAGACTATCCTGATGTCTTCCCGGATGAGCTGCTAGGAATGCCACCTAAGCGAGAAGTGGAGTTTCGCATTGATCTTATACCTGGTACCCGCCCTGTATCCATAGCTCCCTAACGATTATCTCGTCCTTTTCAAGAGGAGTTGAGGAAGCAGTTGGATGATCTATTGGCTAAGAAGTTGATACGCTGTAGTGTTTCACCTTGGCGAGCTCCAGTATTGTTCACTAAGAAGAAAGATGGAAGTTGGCGTATGTGTGTGGATTATCGTGGTTTAAACGCTGTGACGATCAAGAACAAATATCCCTTACCCCACATTGATGTGTTATTTGATCGATTAATAGGAGAAAGAGTCTTCTCCAAAATTGACCTTCAATCTGGTTATAATCAAATTCCTGTTCGAGAAGAAGATATTGAGAAGACAGCTTTTTCCACCATGTATGGTCATTATGAGTTCCGAGTTATGTCCTTTGGACTCACTAATGCACCTGCATACTTTATGGAGACGATGAATAATATGCTTCATGGATTGGAGGAGTTTGTAGTGGTATTTATTGATGATATACTCGTCTTCTCCAAGTCCGAAGTAGAACATGAGAAACATTTGAGGAGAGTTCTTGAGACACTAAGGAGTCATAAGTTCTATGCCAAATTGAAAAAGTGTGAATTTTGGCTCCCGGAAGTTGGTTTTCTAGGTCATGTAATTAATCAACATGGCATCTCCGTTGATCCAATCAAAGTTTCTATAATAGTTGAATGGGAAAGACCAACCAATGTCAAGGAGGTTAGAAGTTTCTTGGGTATGGCTGGTTATTATCGACGCTTTGTAAAAGATTTTTCTCGCATTGCTAAGCCTATGACACAACTAACTCAAAAGAATGTCAAGTTCTTGTGGACTCAGGAATGTGAGCATTGCTTTCGATTATTGAAGGAGAAGTTGGTCACTGCCCCTATCCTTGCCCTTCCTGAGCTGGGTAGACGCTTCACCATTTATTCAGATGCCTCTTGGGTAGGACTTGGTTGTGTACTTATGCAAGAAAGAAAAGTGATTGCCTATGCCTCAAGACAGTTAAAGACGCATTAGCAGAATTATCCCACCCACGATCTAGAGCTTGCTGCTGTAGTTTTTGCGTTGAAAATCTGGATACATTATTTATATGGGGAGTCATGCAATATTTTCACCGATTATAAGAGTCTGAAGTATATATTCACTCAGAAGGACTTAAATTTGAGGCAACGGAGATGGTTGGAGTTGATCAAGGACTATGACCTGAATATCCAATACACACCTGGTAAAGCAAATGTGGTGGCTGATGCATTAAGTCATAGAACTACTCCTCCTACTATGAATTCCCTAATAGCTGATTTTGAACGGATGGATATTTCTTATTGCTATGTTGGAGTTGTGGAGGTAGAGACTCAACTAATCTTATCATCAGATATTCCAGAATGAATCTTAGAGGCACAAAAACAAGATCGCTTGTTGCTAGATGTTAAGGAACGAATTCAAGAAGGAAAGGTAGGGGATTTCACTTTGGACGCTGTTGGGGCCGTTCGGTTTCGTGGTCGCTTATGCGTGCCACAAAGATCTCAAGTTAAAGAAGATATTCTTAAGGAGGCACATCGTGCTCGCTATACCGTACATCCTGGGAGAATAAGATGTACCATGACTTGAAAAAAATCTATTGGTGGAAGAGAATGAAGGTGTATATAGCAAAGTATGTGGCTTCATGTGGGGTTTGCCAAAGAGTGAAGGCTGAGCATAAGAGTGTCGCTGGGAAATTACAACCTCTCCAGGTTCCCGTGTGGCCATGGGAGGATATCACTATGGACTTTGTTGTTGGCTTACCACGTTCTCCAAGAGGACGAGATACTATTTGGGTCGTAGTTGATCGTCTTAGTAAGGTGGCTCATTTTATTCCTATTCGGTCAACTAGTTCAGCGAGCGATTTGGTGCCTATTTATATGAAAGAAGTAGTGCGACTACATGGTGTACCTCCCACTATTATTTCAGACAGGGATGCTAAGTTTGTCTCTAAGCTGTGGGTGAGCTTACAATTAGCGTTTGGCACAACACTAAGGATGAGCACCGCATTCCACCCTCAGACTGATGGACAGTCAGAGCGTACAATTCAAACCCTGGAAGATATGCTTAGATCATGTGTACTGTGTTGGCAAGGAAGTTGGAGGATCACTTATCTCTTGTGGAGTTCTCTTATAATAATAGCTATCACTCTAGCATTGGATGTGCACCATATGAGGCTCTTTATGGAAGGAAGTGTAGGTTGCCCCTTTGTTGGGACGCGGTCAGTGAGAAAGCTGTTTTGGGTCCAGATTGGGTTCAACAATCAACTCAGCGAGTTGCTGAAATTCGAGAACAGATGCTGGCAGCACAAAGTAGGCAGAAGAGTTATGCCGACACTAGAAGGCGAGACTTGGAGTTTCAAGAAGGTGATGAGGTTCTTCTAAGGGTGTCGCCTACCAAGGGTGTTGTGAGATTTGGTACTAAGGGAAAGCTTAGTCCAAGATATATTGGACCTTTTGTTATCAAGGAACGAGTGGAAAAATTAGCATATCGATTAGAGTTGCCAGAGTCAATGAAAGGAATTCACAATGTATTTCATGTTTCAATGTTGAGAGTATCTGAGGGATCCAGAGCATCACATAGTCGTAGAGCCAGCGACTATTGAACAAGATCTATCAGTTGAGTCTCGTCTTGTGATGATTTTGGAGGCATCTGAGAGGGTGCTTAGACGCAAGTCAATCAAGTTTGTGAAGGTTCTATGGACGAATCAAACTGAGCGTGAAGCAACCTAGGAGCTTGAGTCAAAGATGCGAGAGAAATACCCAGAACTATTCGAATCCGGTGAGCATTATAGTTTCTTCAAATTATAAGTTCGTATCATTTTCCTATAATGATAATAAAGAATTCGAGGGTGAATTCTATTGAAGGGGGGGTGGGGGAGAATGTAATATCCTGAATATTTTAGGAAAAAAATATTATAACTTTGCGGCAAAAAAAAAACATACGGTTGACCAAATTTTGACTTCCTGAAGCGTTGATCCGATTGACGATCGGAGACCGTAGATGCATAGAGCTCGTCGAGAAGATTCCGTTTCACTATTTATACACTTGATTCGAGGATTGGATGAGTCGGTTATGAGCCGATTTAATTTCAACCATTGGATGGGCCACTAGGTCAACTATATATAAAAAGGAAACACCAATTTTTTTCTTCCTGACCCAGGGCCGCCAGAACCTATTTTCAACCCCACCAACACCTTCAAAACCTATCGGTTCTTGTCCCTGCCCAAGTTCCAGCGTCGCCGCTGCTTGATCTAGATCCCCTTCGGTTGCTGGCCTCACGTATCTTTCTTCGAACCTGCACTCTCACGTAGGATGTCTGCTGCCGCTGTTCCTTGCCAGGAGCTGTGAGTTTTCCACTGCTGACGTCTTCAATTTGGATTAGCATGCTGCTGCTTGGTTGATTAGAGGCGTGGACTGGTGCTCTGCAGGTTAGTATTTGCAGTTAATGGGGTAGTGCCTGCTGTTGTTGTTGCTTCAAGGTGGTGATGTTGTGGCTGCCGCTATTATTTTATTTTTAAGTCATTGTTGCCAGTTAATCTGGAGGTCAGGGCGAGTGGTGCCGCTGGAAGCCTTGATCTTGAGCGGTTGTGAGTCAGGGCTGCTGCACGGTGAAGCAGTGCAACCAGCGTTGGATTTTTATTAAGAGGAAAAAAAACAGTGGCTGCTGTTGCACTAATTGATTTGTTTGCTGCTGTGCTGTCGTAGATTTAAGCTGAAAAAAAAAATAGTTGCTGCATTCAATGATTAAATTGATTTCTGCCATCACGATTTACTTAAGTCCTGCTGTCAAAGATTAAATTAATTTCTACTGCCACCAATTAATTTAATCGCTGCTGCCACTTCTTGTTTTGTTTGCCTGACTGAATGATTTTGCTGTTGGCTGTTAGTGTTGCTAGGCGCTTTATTGTTTCGTACGACAGTTACTATCGGAGATAGAAAGCTTGCCTTGTTGATCTGTTCCCGCTGTGCGGTCATAATAGTTGCTCTGATTTTATATTCTCCCTTATCGTCTTGCTAATTATTAGCTATGCATTACCATGTAGACACTTATTTGGAGAGTTCTGGTGTCAAGAGGGTGTCTTGTGTTGATCGTCGAGGTTGAGGCAAGTGCATGACGAGTTCATTCTAATATGTGTGAATTGTTTGTGGTTAAGCTTTCTGTGCTTTAATTCGATATTCGTGGGTTCAAGATTCAGTTGCTTCATCACTCTATTTTTATTCTCATTCAAGATTCAATTTATTCATTTAATTGTCATTCAAGAACCGGTTAAGTCCAGAGTCGTTCTTATATTCAAGTTCCTGTGAGTAAGTGTTGGCCCCACTTGCTCGGCTTTACCGGTAAATGCTAAGGAGAATTCAAGTGTCGTCCATTTCAGACGAAAACTACTATTTCATTGTTTCCTATTTCAAGTTCAAGTATCGCTATACTTCATTTAGTTGATTCTAATATTCTTGAAGCTCTAAGTGTACTTGCTGAGTGTTTTTACTCACTTTTGTTTTATTTGGTTTTAGGTACCCGTTGATCAAGCATGCATTGGGAAGAGGGTAGCATATGCACTTGAGCACGCGAACTATTTAATAAGCTTAGTTTATCAATGTTCTTAGTTAAATGCATAATCTTGTGTCATTGAGATTGTGGCGTGATCATTTGGGTCTTTAATTCACTTGTGGAATGAATTTGAGTTTAGTCGTATCACCATATAATATTATGCCTATTGTTGTGTTTTGTTGCCGTGGATGATTGAGGTTTCAAGGAGACTATGCCGAAATTTTAATATTTCCCTTACCTACTAGGAATTATTTTAGATGGTTTTAGTAGCGTCCAGGTGTGTTCATACCTGGGGCGCTACACCCGGTTCTGAAAATGAACCAAGTGAACGCATATGTGTGCCCAGGACGTTCAACACACATACACAAGTGCAAAAACGATATACAGATAATTACCACAAAACAAGATTAATTATCAAATTTTATTAAAAAAACCATATTATCCTCGAATACAAGCTCTAATGAATATTAATGACAAGTTTAACTAATGTAGCAGAAATACTCTAATTAAGCAAACTAAACTGCTAGGCAGCATAAGCAATAGGGTATAGCGCAGCTCCAATCAACACCACAGGCAAGCTGACGGTAGACACGGCCTAGAACTCCGCATTATCACCATTAAACTCCCAAACCTGACCTGCAACTGTTGGGGAAAATTGCAAGAGTGAGTACATGTCGTACTCAGCAAGCGTGGAAAGCATGACATGTGGCTGATTCAAATGACGAATATAATAATGGTTGAGTGCTGAAAAGTACATTAAAACATTTGGAAATCAATATATTATGTGTATGTGAAATAAACCCATCATAAACATAAGTAATATCATAATACCAGTCTGAACTCATTACCATCATCCATAATTCCAGATTTCACCATTGCCAATAATCATTTCCAATACCAAAAATTAATCCATAATGAGCCATAACCATAACCAAACCATAACCATCCCAAAAACCATCCTAATACCAAGTTTCCTCTAATCATGTGAGGGTCTAGGTTGCTTATAACCGGGAGCACGGCTATCATGATAGCTTTAGACACACTCTGCAGAGGTTGTACCGCTTTACCCACGTGTTTGTGATTTCATCACCTTTCGATGACTGGAACCTCTATTATGCCGTCTCACACTTTCGTCGGTGTGTAGCCAAGAGATCACAAAATTACCTTTACAAAGGGATTACTAGCCTATTTAGACCCCACTGAGGTTTCACCGGTGGCGATGTCTCCAACTGAGCACATCTTCAACCAAGGGCCCCCTCTTGAGCTATTCGGATCCCAGGGTAGTCCCACCAATCATCAACAAACCCAATCCGACTACCCCTTCCCCGAGCATCCATAATGGTCCAAACAGCACTGGCAAAACCCTAATTAATCAGCTATGCCACACCCATACTTGGCCTCGTGGTGGCACTGTAAATCCTGGATGGTCGCTCCACGAACTGGTCCATAGATCTAAAGCAAGCAAAACAACCATAACATCCAACCCATCCGCATACCAGGCTTGCTTAGATCACCCATTACCATATCATATTAACCAGTTCATGTTAACCATAATCTCATAAATGCATAATTATGTTGAGTGGTATAGTTGTTCTTCCATCCCAGTTGATTAAGCGAAGCAAAAAGGTAAGAAGCCCTTCCCGACATTCTACCATATATTCCAGGTGACAAGGGTGGTCAAATAACGCTAGTAAACTTCCTACCATAGGATTTCCCATCAAGTTGACACAAGAATGCAATTTTCAAACAAAACATTTATTTTAAAACAGGATCAATATGCTTCAAGGACACTTGCCTTGCTCTTGCGGTTGATTAGGGTCAAAGCCTTCAAACTCTTGGTGCTGAAGATCCCCCGCGGCACTCTCTAGCGCAAATCCGTCTAATCCACACAATAAACATATAAGACAAGAAACACAATCAAAGAGTGCACAAATGTTACTCAATATGACATGACATGCATGATTGATGCAAATGCAAGGTAGAACTTGTTACTAGATTGTTTTTAATGACCACTAACTAGTTCTAATAGCTTTTTACAAGTTTATACAGGTTTGGAGTTGATTAGATTTAACTTTAGAATCAATTCAGCACAATTTAGTCAGCAAAATCGGACTAGTCTGCAGAAGGTCGGACTAGTCCGCACTTCGCAGAACTAGCGAACTAGGGTTTTCTAGATCAACGTAAATTTGGAGATTAGGGGTTGAATTCATGTAAGGAAAAATAAATAGAAGGTATACCAGGTGTTTAGGACTCCAATGAATCAAGAAACTTGGAGGTAACACTTGGATCTTGATGATCTAGGGTTGATGATGAACTTGGAGATGAATTGGTGATGAAGGACGAAACTTGATGGAGATCTTGATCCTCCTTCATTTCCTCCTCTTGTTCTTCTTGCCTGGGATCTCCTCCTCCCTCCTTGATGGTGGCTCTCCATGAACTTGGGTTTGGGTGGGGTGGAAAAGTGGCAAATAGATGTCAAGCCAAGGGGTGGGGTTGTTTATATAGAGGTGGAGGCTAGGGTTAGATGGATTTTGAGTTTGAGAGGAGTAGAGGCCGGTTTAGAGTCCCCCATAGGCTCTAAAAGAGTTAGGCACGATGTCCCTAGGACCACTTAACGTGAAACCCAAGAAACAAGTCGTAAAACAAAAGATCAACTCAGAGTCGCGAAATATCGGACAAGTCCGGACAGGACCGGACTAGTCTGAAGTTGTCTAGAGAGAAAATCGGACAAGTCCGACATTATTCAGAGAGGAAAACGGACAAGTCCGCTGGAACAACGTACTAGTTCAGAAAAGTCGAGGGACTTAGCAAATTTTCAAGGATTCTTGGAATATCGGACTAGTCCGCACAAAATTGGACAAGTCCGAAAGTTTCCAGAGGCAAAATCGGACTAGTCCACAGCAAAAACGGACAAGTCCATTTTTAGTCAGAGAGAAATAGGACTAGTCCTCAGTAAAATCATACTAGTCCGCACTTTCCTGCATTTTAAGTGCGGTTTTGTTCTAAATCAATTTTAAATGCTCCAAATAAATTTTAAACTTGTTCCTCTTTATGTGGGTTAATGTTAAACATGTATATGAATGTATGCAAGGCATGATGCATGAAACTGAGGGTGTTACAGAAATATGTATACAAAACATTTCAACACATACCTTTGTTCAAGATCCTTTGATATGTGGCTACCACATCATCTTGGGTGTTTGAGAGATGGAACGGCTTGAATGTAGTTCACCTGGACTCCTCCTACTAAAATAAACTTGGAAATTGCTATATTTTCTCAAGTCAAAAAGATATTGCCACGCTCCTAAAAAAAATGCTCTCGTCTCTCAGTGTGTTTAGTCCTCACCTTGGCATGTGTTACCACTTCTTTTCCTACAGCTGAATATGGCTTTTTGTGGAGCTTGGTAAGGATGAATGTGGCTCACTTGCAATTCATATATTACTAAGTCAAAAATGAGATCCTCATGAGAAGACCATGCAAGAAAAACCAATGACTAAAGAAATTCTTGTGCACTTACTATGGATGGTGGATGATGAATGGTGATGATGACTCCCAATTGACAACTCTCTTTTTTTTTGTGAAAGGATGAAACGTGGATACTTATTGGCTCTCTCTCTCTCTATTTTCTTTTTTTTTTGAATTCTCTCTTTTTTTGAGAGAGAGCTCTTATAGCCATGTCTTCTACTCCTTTTTGTGCATCATTTTATTCAGAGAGGATTTTTGCAGAATTTGCATGGAGTATCTTTTGATGGTGGATGTGTGAAAATCATGGAATACGGTGGAGTGCACAAGAAATTCCTAATCAAAGATTTCATGCAAGTCACTCAAAAGGGCCAAGAGTTTGACAAAGTTCAATGAAAATTGAAAGTGCATCTAGGATCCCCGTGGGTTTTGGATGATTGATGACGACAATTGAGTAAGTAATGAGCTCAGTGATCTTAAGCACAGGTGTGGACTCAAGTGGAAACACAAACCCTCAAAAAGGAAAATGATGGAAACGGCGGTGTCGACTCAAAAAGAAGAAACTAGGGTTTTTACCATGTCGAGTTTAGACTAGCCATACATGTATGAGGATGTGTGCGTAAAGTCAATTGAGATCAAGTTGGGAGCTCAAAGCGGTTTAGAGATCAAAACCTACTGAGAGAAGAGTGTTAGAGTGATCTGGCAGGAGAGGCCAGACTAGTCCGTGCTGGTGGCCGGACTAGTCCGCTCCTGGCCAGAATATTCCGTTTTTAGGCAGACCAAAAGGGTCTGACTGACTTCGGACTAGTCCATAGTGGGATGGACTAGTCCGAGGTAGTCATGGAGTGGGCTTTCAGGACTAAGTCCCAAAACCACGGACTTGTCCGTTTTGGTCCAGACCAAGAGGTCCTGACTGAGATCGGACTAGTCCGCCCTGGGGGCCGGACTAGTCCGGATTGGTTAGAGTTAGGTGCTTCAGCGACTAAGTCTGGGAGACCGGACTAGTCCGCCCTGGGGGCCGGACTGGTTCGTGGTCTTGTAAGACCTATATGTGTTGAATACATTGGCTTGTGGTGAATACACTTAGCTTTGATGATAAAAGTTTTGAATATCACCAAAACACCTTTTTATCAATGTCCGACTCTAGCTCTGAGCTACAACAAGGTCCGACGGTAGGTGCGGCTTGGTTTGGGTAGCTCCGGTTACGTTAGATGCTAGGTCCGACTTCTTGGTAAGGTCCGACTAGCTTTGGTTAGCTCCGGTGAGCTTTATCTTTAGCTCCGACATGACTTTGTTAGCTCCGGCATGTCTTTGTTAGCTCCGACATATATTTGATAGCTCTGGCATGCTTTTGCTAAACTCCGACGTACTCTGTCTAGCTCCGGTTTTGGGTTGACTAGTTTTGACTAGTTTTTGGTAAGCTCTGGTGCTAGGATCTACTAGTTTTGGTAAGCTCCGGCAGGTGCTTCATTGTACTAGTTTTGGTAAGCTCCGGCGCTAGGTTTTACTAGCTTTTGTTAGCTCTGGCTCAAGGTCCGGGTTGCTCTGGCAAGGTCCGGAACTTGACCGCAGTGCTTCTGCTTTTTATTTGCAATGTTTCGCACTTGCTTTACATTGTTGGAAAGATTGCTTAGTATTCATTTGCTAAGTTTTTGGTGCGTTTTGGATGATATGGATGATATCGTGTTACTATGGTTTTGCAACATGCTTATGTGAGGCTCTCACATAAGGTGTTTTGTTCAGAACTAACTTGAGTCAAGTCGAGGACTTGGGCTCGTATGGATTGGTTGTTTGTTCATGTGCAGGTGTTGCTTGAGTTCAAGACATGGCTGGTGACGGGATCCATTGGACTAGTCTCAGGGAGGAGATGAGGTTCCAACAACCAAGTTCGAGAGGAATTGTGGTTGAGCTGATTAGGAGGTTGCGCAGCATGATTGAATCAAGAACAATGCATATTAAGGTATTGTGGACATCGATGGAAGATGTTTGCACGTGTGCAAGGAGTGCATGGACGTGGCTACATGGTTCCGAGACGTGATGAAGAGATGTGGATGTAAATAATTGGTCGGAAAGGTCCAACCGACTAGGTTATGGACTCAGGCTGCGGCTGAGTCGGGTTTGACTCAAATATGGAAAGATTTGAGATGGTTATGATAGGATTTCGTGTGGGTCACGAATTTGAGTTGTTTAGGAATGTGGGATATGTTCCTAAGGTGTTTGGAAGTCTTAAGATTGCTTCTATCTGCGTATAGAAGAATCTTGAGCAGTTATGGAAAGTTACGATTCGTGATCTGAGTAGGATTGGAGTCCTAGTTGATATTGGGTTGGCCTAAGGGCTGGTTATATAAGCAAGGGAGCCCAGAGCTCGTGGTGGACGACTTTGGGACTGTTCCTCTTGTTTTCTATTGAATAAAATTCGTAGTTTGAAGGAACTTTTGTGCCTTGTTCGTCCGACTTGTTCCAGACAAGTTTTACTCATCGAGTTTCTGGACAGCACTACCTTTCGTTGGTGGTTTTATCATAACTCGAGTTTTACAGATCCAATTGACGTGATTCTTTTTGGGTTGTCTTCACAACTTGATTGTCTATCATCTGTCAAAATTTCACGGTCATTGGATTTGTGGTTTCTGATCTACACGAGTTTCTTTGCAGCATTCCACAACTGTTTTTTCTCGGGTAGGGCAGATTGACCTTGTTTGATCTTTCGATCATAGCTTGAGTTTTCTCGACGGATTTGAGTGATTCCTTTTGTGTTGTCTTCGTTACTTGATTCTCTCTGATATCCATCACTTTTTTCATGGTGAAACACATTTAGATTAGTCTCACACATGATTTCTTTAAGAGATCGTTTTTCTGTCGAAGGGGTTGGGGTTTAATTGTTTCCGCTGCGTAAGATTTTTAAATCTACCATTCACCCCCCTCTGGTAGCTTTTCAAGTGCTCTTCGATCCTACAATTGGTATCAGAGCCACGGTGCTCTAATCTTTGTGATTTGCACGTGTTTTTGACTAATCATCATGGAGAAGTACTCCGCCAAACCTTGTGTGTTTGCTGGTATTGATTTTCAGGTTTGGAAGGCACGCATGGAGGCTTTCATCCAGGCAAAAGGCTTTGCAATTTGAGAGAAGGTATACAAGCCTTACGAAGTGCCATCAAACGATCAAGTTACAGCAACAAATCTGAGAGATGTCGACAACAACAACAAAGCTCGGAACTTGATCATACAAGGATTAACACAAAGCGACTTTGACCATGTTGCACACCTCCGATCTGCATATGATGTGTGGAAAGCACTTTGTGACTACCACGAAGGATCTACCATGATAAAAGAGGTAAGGCAAGACATGTTCAAGAAAGAATTGAATGTAGGCCTAGAGGGGGGGGGGTGAATAGGCCTTTTGAATTTTTGTCGGATCCTGCAGCACTCAACAAGTTCAATACCAGAGAAATCGGAATAGTCCGGTAAAGTGCGGACTAGTCCGGTGTTCACGGACTAAGTTGATCAAGATTAATTGATTAGGATGATTCTTTAATGTATGCAGTGGAAATATAGAGTCAAACAACAGTTTAACAGTTATATATTGGATTGTATCACAATTAAGTCTTGTGTTCAACAATTTAATGTAAATTGAACAATGAGTATCAAACCCTAGAGTACGTAGATCAATTTGAGTGATGAACACAAAAAGGACAAGACACATGATTTATCCCGTGGTTCGGCTACCACGAAGGCAACCTACATCCACGTTGAGGAGCCCACAAAAGGACCGGGTCTTCTCCAACCCTACCCTCGTCGGATCGCCACGAAGGCCAACCCTCTTCCACTAATCACAAAGGGGTGAATAACCAAATTCAAGGGGCGTTCTCACACGTTGAGAGCTCCCTTAGATTACAAATCACAATGCCACCAAAAACACACTCAGAAATTACAATTGAAACGCAGGAGTGTGTTAGAGATTCAAACCAAGAGCTCAATGATGTGTGCCAAGTATCTCTCCAATGATCTAGAAGTGATCCTCAAAGGATTGATCGATTTTGCACTTAATTTTGTGGAGAGAGGTGGTTTCTGAGTCTCTTGGGAGGTGTGACGGCGCTAGGGTTCGAGAGATTGTAAAAGTGGGCCGTGCACCTCTATTTATATGGGGTTTCTAAAAGTGACCGTTAGGGTTCAGAAAGATCGGACTAGTCCGTGGTGGTCACCGGACTAGTCCGGTGTGCTGTGTGTAGCAAACCCTAAGTGCCCTGAAATATCGGACTAGTCCGGTCGAAAACGGACTTGTCCGATTTTACTACTGGAAATCTTCGGACTAGTCCGATAGCCATCGGACTTGTCCGGGCATATGAAACCCTAAGTGTGTTGGATGACAAGTCCGCACTTGGAGGACTTGTCTGATTTAGATCAGTGGGTATTTCGGACTAGTCCGTATAAACATCGAACTTGTCCGAAGTGGATCAGAATGAATATCAGACTAGTCCGGTTAACAACGGACTTGTCCGATTTGTGTGACTTGTGAAGTGTGTTGAGGACTAGTCCGCCCTGGGGAGGACTAGTCCGACTCAAGTCAGAAAGATATCGAACTAGTCCGACAGATATCAGACTTGTCTGATCTGGTGCAGAAAGGATATCGGACTAGTCCGGTTGATATCGGACTAGTCCGGTCCTGTGTAACTTTGTGCAATATGTGTGTGTGCTTAAATATGATTGATCTCTTGGGTGTGTTTCCTTAACACACTCCATACACAATAATCTACTATTTCTTTTCCTTGAGCTCAAGTTCACTTTTCTCCTCATTATCCCTTCTTTTTGGTATTTTTCTCATTTTTCATTATTGGCCTGCATTCATCTCAACAAAAAGGTTAGGATCCCAATTGCTTGTCATAAATCATCCAAAACCCACAAGGGAGTCCTAGATGCACTTTCAATCTCCCCCTTTTTGGTGATTGATGACAACCAATTGAGATTTCACAAAATATGACAAAAAGAGATGAGATTTTCATAAAGTATGCACATATGACTCAAAAATACATCAAGCAGTAAGAGAAATATCCATATGTGCATTCTTTATGGTGGGATGCATAACTAAGTGCATTGAAACATTGAGAATGACATAATTTACATTGATGAATCAATACAAAGTACATATGTCATTTCAGGAGCTAAATTGCAGATTTCAACACATATTTGCAAATTAATTAAGCATTTCAACACAGAACCATAGTTAACATATAAACAGCGTTAAGGCATTACAATCACAAAGAAAGATAAAGAGAACTCTCTCCTCGCACGCTACCACAGCTAATGCTAAGACTCCCCCTCAATCTCTCCCCCTTTGGCATCAAGACACCAAAAAGAGAGAGAGGAGGGTTCTAAAATCTTCACTCTCCACTGTCAGTCCTCTTGTCATCGTCTTCATCTTCTTCGCTTTCCGCTTGACGAGGAAGAGAGGGAGGAGGAGCGGAGTCGCTCGAGCCCCCAATGCCAAAGTAGGCAAGCTCGGAGGGGTTCAGAGGCCCGAGCTCGATGAAGTCCGGGTTGGACTCCTCAGAAATCACTGGAGATCCAATGGGATCGATCTCCAGCTTCTGGCAGATTTGCTTCATATTGGCCTTTATATACTTCATGTCCTCCTTTCTTCTCTTGTTGAGCTTGTGGACCTTCACTTCGGTCTTTTTGCAGGAGGAGAATATGGCGGTCAAGTACTTGAGGATCCCACTAGCTGATCCTCTCCGAGGGGCTTCCCTAGAGGTAGGGACAACCCTATCACCGCTTCTTGATCTTGCCGGTGCCTTGGGACTGGAGGCCGGCGAGGGAGCAGCCTGGACACTCACTGGTTGAGGCTTTTGAGGCCTCAAAGGAGTGTGCTCCACATCCTTCACGAACTCAATACCTGTGACTTTCTCAATCATATACATGAGGTAGGGAACATAGCCACATGACCTGTTAGGCATGTAGGATATGTTCACCATATCATTCCAAATGTATTCCGCCACATCAAATGGGAGGTCCTTGTTTATGACTCTCATTAGGGTTCGGAGGTAACTCTGCACGCTCCCAGCATCTCCATCTTTAGGAGCAATAGTCTTCCTCAGCACTTTGTTGAGGACCACAAAGAATGGTTTCATGTTCTTTGTAGAGGGAGGGACATACTTTGAGTTCGGCTCATATAGGAATTTCATCCTATCCTTCTCCATGACACCTATGTTGTGGATGATCAGTCTGTCATGTCCAGAGGTGTCCAGATGGAGCAGATTAGCAAAGTCCTCTTGAGTGATACTATACTTAGATCCGTGTGTCATCCAAGTAACACTCTCTTCATCCTCACTTGAGAAGTGGCAAGTTGCAAAGAACTGTGCAATCACTTCATCATTCCAGTTATGCCTGAAGGCAAAGAGACCCTTCAGGCCATGCCTCTCAACTGCTGCAATGACTTCATCAAAAGCTGATCACTTCTTCTTCTCAAGGTGTGCCCAGTCAATCCACTGACTGCGCACCACGAGGGTCTTCATCGGTAGATACACCGATTTGTAGAAGTCTGCATGGAAGTTGCACCAAAACCTTCCATCGACAGCTTGCTTTGGCCTGCCATACCAGTCAATGCTTCTGAACTTGGCTGCAGAATCACTTCCCTTGCCGTTGAACTTCTCCTCAGTAGGGTCCCGGACCCCTTCCCTGGGAGCATGGAGCTTCAAGGGCCCGACTGGCCCCGTTGCTATCCCCTTGCCCTTGCCCTTGGCTTGGCGGGCACTTGCCGAGCTAGGGCCACCACTAGCCATAGAGGCTGGCACCTTGGAGGCCGGCTTCTTCGCTAGCACTTTCCTCCGAACCTGAGGAGGGGAAGGAGCAGGCTCGGAGGGTCTTTGTTGGCGCTTCTTGCCAAGACCCGTCGAGGACCGAGGTGCCACTTTGTGGTCCAACTCGGCCTCAAAGTCGAAGATTTCGTTGTTTGAGCTCGACATGATGTGAGAATGATTTTGCAAGAATGATGGTAAGTGATACAAGGCATAGGTATGAAAAGATAGCAATGAATTGCATTGAGGAATTGAAAAATTAGGTTTTCAGTTCAGAAACATCGGACTTGTCCGGTGCACAAGCACGGACTAGTCCGGAGGACCGGACTTGTCCGTGCATGGACCAGACTAGTCCGATGTTCATCCTCAAAAACCTAATAGATTGGTTAAGGTATGATTCCTAATGCAAATCTAGTCTAGCATACACGTAGTACATCAAATAAGCATGTATCTAGTGAAGGATGCTAGGCTATACGATCAACAATGGAGAAAAACAAGATTTCTAGGGTTTTGAAGAAACTTACCGAAGAAATCGATTGAAGCTTGAAGGTTTGGGGGTTGGAGGCCGGACAAGTCCGCTAGCTTCAATCCCCAAGAGGTCAAGCTTGATCTCCGCCCAAATGTGGACTTTTTTGACGGAGGGAGCAGAGAATCGCCTTGGTAGCTCGAGCGCAAGAGAGAGGAAGGCGTGAGCAAATGTGGGGATGAGAAGATTAGAGTTTGGTGGCGGCTAGGGTTATGGACACGAAAAATCGGACAAGTCCGGACATGACCGGACTAGTCCGAAGTCATCCAGAGAGCTATATCGGACTAGTCCGTGGTCTATTGGACTAGTCCGGTCTAACCGGCACTCTGCGGACTAGTCTGTAAGAGCGGACTAGTCCGGGTAACCACGGACTAGTCCGTGGTCACCAGGAGAAATTGCATAGCCCATTCATATATATTTGAAGGTTCATTAATAGAGAATAGGTGGGACAAAACAAATCAATTAATCTTGATGAATTTGACCAGTAAGCATACAACAATCACACAATGGTCATAATTCATCAAGATCTAATAATTGACATAGTTTTTCGAGAAAAAATGAAGAGGGATGATTTTCACAATTCAGTCAAAATTTTGAAGAGGTCATATAGCTATGCAACTTTTCAAGCCACACTCCGAGAATCCAGGATATTTAGTTCATTTCGGAGTTCGCAAAAACGCTTTTCATCAAGTGGCTTGGTGAATATGTCGGCCAATTGTTTTTGGGTGTTGACATGTGAGATGGTAATGTCTCCTTTCATGGAATTGTCTCTTAGGAAATGATGTCTTATGTCTATTAGTTCTAGAGTGCTCAACTGGATTGTGGGCTATTTTAATGGCACTCTCATTGTCACAAAGGAGAGGAATACGGTTCAAATTGTAACCGTAATCCCTTAGAGTTTGTTGCATCCAAAGGAGTTGTGCACAACAACTCCCGGCTGCAACATACTCCGCTTCGGCTGTGGATAAAGCAATGGAATTTTGTTTCTTGGATGACCATGAAACTAAGGATCTCCCTAGGAATTGGCATGTGCCGGAGGTGCTTTTTCTATCTACTTTGCACCCGGCATAATCTGCATCGGAGTAACCAATGAGATTGAATTTTGAGCCTTTTGGGTACCAAAGACCAAGGTTGGGTGTATGAACTAAATATCTCAAGATTCTTTTTACGGCTGTCAAGTGACATTCCTTAGGGTTGGCTTGAAATCGTGCACACAAACATACACTCAACATAATATCTGGCCTAGATGCACATAAGTAAAGTAGAGATCCAATCATGGAGCGATATACCTTTTGATCGACGCTAGGTCCATCTTCATTGAGATCCAAGTGGCCATTCGTTGCCATGGGGGTCTTTATGGGCTTTGCCTTGTCCATGCCAAACTTCTTGAGTATGTCCTGCGTGTACTTGGTTTGGCTTATGAACGTTCCTTCCCTTTGTTGCCGCACTTGGAATCCCAAAAAGTATTTTAATTCTCCCATCATTGACATTTCAAACCTGTCTGCATCATTTTGCTAAGTTCCTCACAAAAAGATTGATTAGTTGATCCAAAAATTATATCGTCAACATAAATTTGACAAATAAAAAGATCATTATCTAAGTTCTTTGTAAATAATGTATAATCTACTTTGCCAATTTGAAAACCATTCTCAATTAAGAAATCTCTAAGACACTCATACCAAGCTCTAGGAGCTTGTTTGAGGCCGTAGAGAGCCTTACACAATTTATATACGTGGTCGGGGAACTCTTAGTCTTCAAATCCGGGTGGTTGCTCCACGTACACCTCTTCCTTGATCGGTCCGTTGAGGAAGGCGCTTTTCATGTCCATTTGATACAGCTTGAAATCATGGTGAGTAGCATATGCAAGTAATATTCTAATAGATTCAAGCCTAGCTACTGGAGCAAAAGTCTCATCGAAATCCAAACCTTCGACTTGTGAGTACCCTTTGGCCACAAGTCGCGCCTTGTTTCTTGTTACCACTCCGTGTTCATCTTGTTTGTTGCGGAAGACCCACTTGGTGCCCACTATGTTTGCATTGGGTCTTGCCATAAGTTCCCACACCTCGTTCCTCTTGAAGTTGTTCAATTCTTCTTGCATTGCCACCACCCAGTCCGGATCCTTCAATGCATCCTCAATCCTGCGTGGTTCCAAAAAGGAGACAAACGAGTAATGCTCACAAAAGATAGCTATGCGAGATCTAGTGGTTACTCCCTTTTGGATGTCACCGATGATGTTGTCGATTGGGTGACCCTTTGAATGCATTGGTGTACTCTTGGGTGGGGCACTTGGGGAGTTGTGTCTTCATGATCGTTTTCTTCTCCCCCTGAGTGGTTGCCCTCGTTGACTTGTTGATCATCTTCATACTCTCGTGCTTGTGTTGAAGCTCCCCCTTGATTGTTGGTCTCCTCTTGTGGTTCATTTTCCTCATTTATGTGTGAAGGTGACTCTTGTGGTCGAACTTCACCTAGAGCCATTCTTTTCAATGTTTGACAAGGAGATTCTTCTTTACCTAATTCACATGGTTCAACTTGCTCCTTTTGGGAGCCGTTAGTCTCATCGAACACTACGTCACGTGCTACTTTAACAAGTCCGGAGGCCTTGTTGAAAACACGATAGGCGTAGGTGTTCGAATCGTAATCGAGCAAGAAACCTTCATCGGACTTTGAAGCAAACTTTGAAGTCCTGGGCTTCTTGTTCAGGATATAACATGGAGAACCAAAAACTCGAAAGTAAGAAATGTTTGGTTTGTTACCGGTGAGTAGCTCATAGGGAGTTTTCTTGAGTAGTCGATGAAGATAAAGCCGATTTGCGGCGTGGCAAGCGGTGTTAATCGCTTCCGCCCAAAATCAATCCGAAGTCTTGCATTCATCGAGCATTGTTCTTTCCATCTCTATGAGTGTTCGGTTCTTCCTTTCGGCAACTCCATTTTGTTTTGGTGAATATGGCGCTGAAAATTCGTGCTTGATGCCCTCTTCATCAAGGTACTCCTCCACTTGTATGTTCTTGAACTCCGTGCCATTGTCGCTTCGAATACTCTTGATTGACAATGGAAACTCGTTTTGAGCTTGCTTGAAGAATTTCTTGAGTGTTCCTTGTGTTTCTGACTTATCATGCAAAAAGAAAACCCAAGTGAAGCGAGAAAAATCATCAATGATAACCAAACCGTATTTGTTACTGCCGATGCTTATGTAAGCAACTAGACCAAAAAAGTCCATGTGATGTAGTTCGAGCGGTCTTGTTGTAGTCATGATGTTCTTTGCGGGATGATGTGCTCCAACTTGCTTCCCCGCTTGGCATGCGCTACAAGGCTTGTCTTTCTCAAAAACAACATCTTTCAAACCTCGGATGTGATCGCCCTTGAGGAGTTTTTGAAGATTCCTCATACCAACATGCGCTAGCCGTCTATGCCACAGCCAACCCATGTTAGTTTTTGCAATCAAGCATGTGTCGAGTTCGGCTTTATCCTTGTTAAAGTCAACAAGGTAAAGCTTTCCCTTCAACATACCCTTGAATGCAACGGAACCATCACTCCTCCTTGAGACGGTCACACCCTCGTTAGTGAACAAGCAATTATAACATTTGTCACATAGTTGAGATATGGACAGCAGGTTATAATCTAAAGATTCAACATGTAAAACATGAGAAAGCGTGTGTTCAGAGGATATTGCAATTTTACCGGTACCGAGCATCTTTCCTTGACTATTATCTCCGAAGTAGATGCCTTCGTTTGGTTCCTCGTTTTCTTCATATTCCACGAACATCCTCCTTTCTCCGGTCATGTGGTTGGTGCATCCACTGTCTAGCACCCAATTGGATCCACCGGAGGAATAGGCCTACAAAAAACAAATTATGCTTTGGTTTTAGGTACCCAAGCTTGCTTGGGTCCTTGGAGGTTAGTTACAATACATTTGGGCACCCACACATGGGATTTTGTGTTCCCATGGCGTGGCCCAACATAATAAGCATAAACCTTACCAAGATTGTTTCTCATTAATACATAAGAGGCATCAAAAGTTTTAAATAGAAGCTGCTGTTGTTTATGAATCGGACTAGTCTGGGTGGCCGGACTTGTCCGGATGACCGGACTTGTCCGGACACCGACCGGACTTGTCCGGTATTCATGCGAGTTCAGTTTCTTATTATTCAACTTATCAGTTTGAGAGGATCTTCCCTTCACAAAGGAGATCCTTCCCCTGTTATTCTTATGACTTCCAGCATGTTGCTTTTCATCATAAGAGTAACCAATGCCATATTTGACATTTGTAGGTCTTTGGACCAAGTATGCACTACGTGCATAGTTGATCATCTCCTTGTCAAATATTCCATACTGGGTAGGATTTTTATCCTTTGTGGAGGTTGACTTCTCCTTCAAACTGGTGTTGATTTTACTACATGTGCACATATGAACAAGATCAGTTTTAGTGGGTTGAGAAGGTGAACTTGAAGAGGAGGAAGGTTCACTTAGGTTGAGTGACTCAACTTGCACTTCAAGGATTTTGTTAACCTTGATCAGGTCAGCAAGTTGGTCCTTGATTGCAACATTTGAGTCGGTTAACTCCAAGCAAGTTTTCTTGCTTGAAGCTAGCTCAAGCTCTAGTGAACCGTTTTTCTCCTTTTCAAGCTCTAGGAGTTCGTCAAGTTTGACATACTTCTCCTTTTGGGAGATAATCATGTCCTCTTGACGATCAATTAACCTCTCCTTCTCAACAAGTTGGTCAAGTAAAAATCTCATTTTAGCAGCAGTTTTCCTATCTAGTCCATTTAGCATGTCCTCATCATCACTATCTAGTTCATCATCACTAGAGTAGGAATGCATGGAAGGAGTTTTGATGTTTACCTTGCGTTTACCTTCCTTTGCCATGAGACAAGTGCCATTTCCCTTCTTTGCACCGAGTGTGGGGAAGAGTGTGGATTTCTTGGATGTGTTTTCTATGGCTATGCTAGCTATCTCTTCTTCATCGGATGATGAGGACTCATCGTTTGAGTGCCACTCCTTCCCAATGTGTGCTTGTTCGGCTTGTTTCTTCTTCTTGAAGAATTTCTTAGGTTGAGGCTTGGTTTCTTTAGTTTTCTTCTTGTTGTCCTCATACGGGCAATCGACTATAAAGTGGTTATACTCACCACAATTATAGCACGCCCGCCTCATCTTTGGATTCGTCCTTTCCTTGTACTTTCCTTCACTTGATTTTGTTCCTTGTCTCTTCTTCATTATTCTCTTGAACTTTTTCATGAACAAAATCATATCCTCTTCATCTAGCTCACTACTCTCGTCATCACTATCCTCCTCTAGTTGTGCTTCTCTTGCTTCTTTGGATAGAGGCTTGAGAGTAGATTTTAGGGCAACTCCTTTCTTCTTGGCCGAGGTGAGGTCGGCAATTTCTTTGACGTGCTTGGCTTGTTTCTCCATCATTTCAAAGTTGATAATTTTACCAAGCAATTCATCCGGAGTCATCCTTTTGTAATCGGGGCTTTCTCTGATCATTGAGCATAGCGTGACATTGCGAGGCATAAAAGCTCTAAGGATGAGCTTTACCACCTCGTGGTCATTCCACTTCTTGCTCCCATATGATCGAACCTTGTTGACAAGTGTCTTCAATCGATTGTACATATCCTGGGGTGACTCGTCTTCCTCAATTGCGAATCTTCCTAGTTCCCCTTCGATCATTTCAATTTTTGCCTCATGCACATGCCGGTCACCTTCATGTGCTGTTTGTAGTGTATCCCATATCTCCTTAGCAATTTCGAGTCCATCCACCTTGGTGAACTCGTCTCGACTGAGAGAGGAGGTGATTACGGTTGCGGCTTGAGCATTTCTATGGATGGCCTGCTCTTGACTTGGGGTGAGCTCTTCGTTGTCATCCGAAATATCTATCCCTGTACATACAACATGCCATAAACTTGGGTTGAGGGAAATCAAATGCATCTTCATATTCTGCCTCCACATGGAGTAATCACTCCCGTCGAAGTGTGGGGCTTTTCCAAGTGGGATAGATAAGTAGTGATTGTTATTGGAATTTAGACGATCATAATTAAAAGGATATCAGGAGTAGTCAGTGTGACTACTCCCCTTCTTCTTCTCTTCAACTTTCGCTTTCCCTTTTGAAAGTGCCTTCTTTCTGAGGAGCGCCTTTAGCTCCAGCGTCTCCTCATCGTCGTCCTCGAAGTCTTGAATGGCTTCGAGGTACTTCTCCAGTTTTTGGGTCTTGTCGTTGTTGACTTCCTCTTGGTTGTTGATTTTGTGGATGTCCTTCATGTCCGACATGATCTCTTCTAGTGGTTAAACTCTTTCTTGAAGAACCCGCTTTGATACCAATTGAATGTAGGCCTAGAAGGAGGGTGAATAGGCCTTTTGAATTTTTGTCGGATCCTGTAGCACTCAACAACAAGTTCAATACTAGAGAAATCGGACTAGTCCGGTAAAGTGCAGACTAGTCCGGTGTTCACGGACTAAGTTGATTAAGATTAATCGATTAGGTTGATTCTTTAATGTATGCAACAGAAATATAGAGTCAAACAACAGTTTAACAGTTATATATTGGATTGTATCAAAATTAAGTCTTGTGTTCAACAATTTAATGTAAATTGAACAATGAGTATCAAACCCTAGAGTAAGTAGATCAATTTGAGTGATGAACACAAAAAGGACAAGACACACGATTTATCCCGTGGTTCGGCTACCACGAAGGCAACCTACATCCACGTTGAGGAGCCCACAAAAGGACCGGGTCCTCTCCAACCTTACCCTCATCGGATCGCCACGAAGGCCAACTCTCTTCCACTAATCACAAAGGGGTGAATAACCAAATTCAAGGGGCGTTGTCACACGTTGAGAGCTCCCTTAGATTACAAATCACAATGCCATGAAAAACACACTTAGAAATTACAATTGAAAAGCAGGAGTGTGTTAGAGATTCAAACCAAAAGCTCAGTGATGTGTGACAAGTGTCTCTCCAATGATCTAGAAGTGATCCTCAAAGGATTGATCGATTTTGCACTTAATTTCATGGAGAGAGGTGGTTTCTGAGTCTCTTGGGAGGTGTGACGGCGCTAGGGTTCGAGAGATTGTAAAAGTGGGCCGTGCACCTCTATTTATATGGGGTTTCTAAAGGTGACCGTTAGGGTTCAGAAAGATCAGACTAGTCCGTGGTGGTCACCCGACAAGTCCATTGTGCTGTGTGTAGCAAACCCTAAGTGTCCCGAAATATCGGACTAGTCCGGTCGAAAACGGACTTGTCCGATTTCACTACTGGAAATCTTCGGACTAGTCCGATAGCCATCGGACTTGTCCGGACATATGAAACCCTAAGTGTGTTGGATGACAAGTCTGCACTTGGAGGACTTGTCCGATTTAGATCAGTGGGTATTTTGGACTAGTCCGTGTAAACATCGGACTTGTCCGAAGTGGATCATAATGAATATCGGACTAGTCCGGTTAACAACGGACTTGTCCGATTTGTGTGACTTGTGAAGTGTGTTGAGGACTAGTCCGCCCTGGGGAGGACTAGTCCGACTCAAGTCAGAAAGATATCGGACTAGTCCGACAGATATCGGACTTGTCCGATCTGGTGCAGAAAGGATATCGGACTAGTCCGGTTGATATCGGACTAGTCCGGTCCGTGTAACTTTGTGCAATATGTGTGTGTTCTTAAATATGATTGAGCTCTTGGGTGTGTTTCCTTAACACACTCCATACACAATAATCTACTATTTCTTTTCCTTGAGCTCAAGTTCACTTTGCTCCTCATTATCCCTTCTTTTTGGTATTTTGCTCATTTTTCATTATTGGCCTGCATTCATCTTAACAAAAAGGTTAGGATCCCAATTGCTTGTCATAAATCATCCAAAACCCACAAGGGAGTCCTAGATGCACTTTCAAGAATACATGCGCTTCGAGATGCAACCCGGTGAGTCTATTGATGACCTTTTTGCTCGCTTTAATAAGATTCTCAGCAACTTGCGTAGTGTCAATTTTAATTTTTCAGATGCTGAAAATGCTAGGCAATTGCTAAGTGCATAAGATATGTCAATTTGGGAGATGAAAGTCACATCTATTCGTGAATCTACTGTCATGAGTTCACTTACTTTAGATGTGCTATATTCCAAGTTAAAAACTCATGAAATTGACATAATCTCACGTAAGAACCCCAATAAGTCTATTGCATTTATTTCACAATGTGATATGTCCAGCTCTGACCAATCATCATCGTGCAATACTCTTGCTTTGTTGTCCTCACTAACCGTGGAGCAGATCGAAGAATTTCCAGAAGAGGAGTTGGCACTCATCTCTACTAGATTCTCAAAAGCATTGCAAAATGTGAGAACTAGAAGGAGAGGAAGCTCTGGACCTCAACGCTGTTTCGAATGTGATAAAACAGGACACTTTCGTACAGAATGCCCTAACCTTTCAGGTCCGACCACCCGGGAAGAAAAACAAAGCAAGGTTCGGACCTCCTCTGGAAATTTCAACAAGAAGAAGAAATGTACCATAGAACGCAAGATGATCAACAGTTTCATCACCGCGCTTCAAGAGTTCAGTTCAAGCGACGTGGACATTGGAAGTAATGAAGATGAAGATGATTTGGCCAACTTATGCTTCATGGCGGGCCAAACAAGATCAATATCAAGTCAGGAGGATGCAGAACACAACAGTGAAGACGATGAGGTATGTTCTACCTGCAATGAAATGTGTGATGTTATTTCTCGTGCAACTATTATTGTCAAGAAAAAGGACAAAAAGCTTAGGGATAATGCTGCTAAAATTGAATCACTAGAATCTGAAATTAACCGTTTAAAAACTTTGATTCCTAGTGATGATGCATGTCCCTCATGTGACTTAATCTATGAACAATTGTCCACATTAAGAAGTGCACACTCCTCCACTCTAGATAGACTTGATGAAGAAATTGAAAAGAACAGAGAGCTTGCTGAACTTAATGATAAAAACTTGAAAGATGCTAGCTGTTCTACAATTGATTTGCATTGTTCTACTTGTGATGATCTTGATAAAAAACTATAGGATGCTATGAATGAAATTTCTATATTGAACAATGCTTTACATTCTCATGAAGTTAAATTTTGTTCCAATTGCAAACTAAAAGGAAATACTTCATGTGAAAATTGCCTTGATCTGTCCAATAAACTTGATGACATGCATAGGACATTAGATCGGTTTTGTAATGGGAATAAGAACCTAAACTTACTGCTGAATTCTTCCAAGTCTTGCAATGATAAAATTGGTTTAGGTTTTGATTCTCATGCTCATGCTAAGGCACATCCACCTAAAATTGTAAAGTCATTAGGAAGTTGTTTGATTCAAACAGTTCCTAAACAAAAAGAAGTGGTTTTCAAATCTGCAGGAGTGTTGCCTCATTCGGTTTCAAATAAAAATATTACTTGCTCATCTAGACATGAACCCAAAGTTAAATTTCATTGTACCTTCTGTGGTAGAGGTGGTCATGTCATAGATTTTTGTTATAGACTAGCTAAACAACATAAAAGGGAAAGAATGGTTGCTAGATCTCATAACTTTCATGCAAAATTTTCTGCACACATTGAACCGAATGTACAACCTGCTGTTTTAAGTCAAAAACATTCAAAGTTTACCTCCGGACCTTCTGTTTTTGCCTCCGGAGCTACTGATTTTTGTGCTACACAAGTAACACCTTATAGGTCAGTAGTCAAGAATAAAAAATCTCAAACATTGACTCATAAACCTGCTGTTTTGTCTCAGCTTTCACGTGTTTTTCCTGCTGCACGTCGCGTGACTCAGTACTGGATTCCTAAATGACTTTTGACTAACCCCAGTATTGAGTCATTGACGTATTGTGCTTCTATGTAGGTTACACGTTTGAGGAAGGAGAACATTTGGATTGTGGATTCAGGTTGCTCACGCAACATGACCGGCAACAAAGATTGGTTCTCCTCCCTCTCTTTTGTGTCACGTGTAGAGAATGTTACTTTTGCCGATAATTCCTCAACTCCTATAATTGCTAAGGGTTCAGTTAGAGTAAATAATCACTACACTTTGAAGGATGTGGCACTTGTCAAAAATTTGAAATACAACTTGCTTTCTGTTGCTCAATTGCTAGATGAAAATCTAGAAATTATTTTCAATAAAAACCGCTGCAAAGTTGTAGGTTCAAATAGTGAGCTTATTTTTAACATATCTCGGTTTGGAAGAGTTTTTAAAGCTGATTTTGATATGTATTCCTCTAAGCATAGGTGTCTAGTTGCTAATGATTCAAAGGACTTATATTTTTGGCATCGTAGACTTGGTCACGTAGGCTTTGATCACCTAACACGTGTTAGTGCTCTTGATCGCATACGTGGGCTGCCTAAGCTTAAAGGGGACAAAGAAATTATGTGCTCTTCTTGTAGACATGCTAAGATGGTTGTAGGTTCACATACTCCTCTCACAATGATCATGACAACTGGACCATGTCAACTTTTGCATCTTGACACCGTAGGACCTTCACGTGTTCAATCCTTCGGAGGTAAATGGTACGTTCTTGTTATCGTTGATGATTATTCTAGATACTCTTGGGTTTACTTTATGACGTCTAAGAATGAAGTTTTTAGTCACTTTAGAACTTTATTTCTTAAATTATCAATTGATCACCTAGGATCATTAAAAGCAATTAGAAGTGATAATGGAACTGAATTTAAAAATCAATCTTTTGATCACTTTTGTGCTGAAAATAGAATAGATCATCAATTCTCTTCACCATATGTACCTCAACAAAACGGTGTTGTAGATAGAAAGAACAGAACCTTAGTTTTGATGGCTAGGACTATGCTTGATGAATGTCAAACTCCTAGGAAATTTTGGGCTGATGCGTTAGCAACCGCTTGTTATGTCTCAAATCGTGTTTTCTTGCGTGCTAAGCTAGGTAAAACACCATATGAGCTCCGGTTTGGACATAGGCCTAGTGTTATACACTTTCGGGTCTTTGGTTGCAAATGCTTTGTTAAGAAACATGGCAACCTTGATAAATATGAACCTAGATCCATTGATGGCATGTTTCTTGGTTATCCATCTCATACTAGAGGCTACCGTGTGCTTTTATTTGACATTAACAAAATTGTGGATACTTGTGAAGTGTCTTTTGATGAAGCTAGCCCAGGTACTAGCTCCGGTGTTGCAGGACCAGATCCGTATCCTCAGGGGGAGGGTATTTTTGAAGATGAAGAAGAGCCGGTGATACTGCCTGGTAGTTCCGAAGTTGACACGTGTCCAGCTCCGGACATTGAACAATCTTCGGCTATCACCTATGCTGGTACTGATCATCCACAAGTCACAAGCTCATCAATCTACGATGAACCTAATGAAGAAGAAGCTTGTGAGACATATGTTCCCCTACGGTTTTACAAAGATCATCCCCCACGATAGATGATTGGAAGCTTGCACGAACGAGTGACACGGTCCAGGTTTTGTGATCCAAACTCTCATGCTCATTCTGTTTTTGTTGCTTCTTTTGAACCCAAAGATATATCACACGCACTCACTAATGAATCTTGGATTATCACCATGCAAGAAGAGTTAGAAAATTTTGAAAGAAATAATGTTTGGAAACTTGTACCTCCACCTCAAGGTCACACTTTAATTGGAACTAAATGGGTATTTAAAATAAACAAAGTGAGGATGGGGTTGTGGTTAGAATAAGGCTAGGTTGGTTGCTCAAGGTTTCACTCAAGTTGAAGGTCTAGATTTTGATGAAACTTTTGCTCCTGTCGCTAGATTAGAAGCCATAAGAATTTTGTTAGCTTTTGCAACATCTAAAGGTTTTAAGCTATATCAAATGGATGTTAAAAGTGCTTTTCTTAATGGCTACATAGATGAGGAGGTTTATGTCAAACAACCACCGGGTTTTGAAAATCCAGATTTTCCTAATCATGTTTACAAACTGTCCAAAGCCTTATACGGTCTCAAACAAGCCCCTAGAGCATGGTATGATAGGTTAAAAACATTCTTACTTGAAAAGGGGTTTACCATGGGCAAGGTTGCTAAAGTCTTTTTGTGCTTAAGCATGTCAATGACTCATTATTCGTTCGAGTGTATGTGGATAATATTATCTTTGGTTGTACTTCTTATGATCTTGTGTCCATGTTTTCAGCAATGATGAGTTCCGAATTTGAAATGAGTATGATGGGTGAACTCACTTACTTTATGGGGCTGCAAATCAAGCAAACCAAGGAGGGTACCTTTGTGCATCAAACGAAGTATACCAAAGACCTCCTAAGGCGCTTCAACATGGACAAAAGCAAGCCTCTTCAGACACAAATGGGAACAGCAACAACACTTGAACTTGATGAAGATGGTGAATCTGTGAATCAAAAAGAATATAGAAGCATGATTGGATCACTTTTGTGCCTCACGACATCAAGTTCGGACATACAATTCAGCGTATGTTTTTGTGCACGGTTTCAAGCTTCCCCACGTGTTTCACATCGTCAAGCCGTCAAAAGGATTCTCAGGTACTTACATGGAACTCAAGAATTTGGCATTTTTCTTCCTTCTTCCTCAACCGTTACTTTGAAAGCTTTTTTGGATGCTGATTTTGGGGGTTGTAGGATTGATAGGAAAAGTACTTCCGGTGATTGTCATTTTCTTGGTAATTCTCTTGTTGCTTGGTCATCTAGAAAACAAAATTTAGTTGCACAATCCACAGCCAAATCTGAATATGTAGCTGCTGCTAGTGCTTGCTCACAAACTCTTTGGATTGTTCAAACACTTAAGGACTATGGGGTTGATCTAGATAGTGTTCCACTGTTTTGTGATAACACTAGTGCTATTTGCATTGCCAAAAACCCCGCGCAACATTCTAGAACTAAGCACATTGATATTAAGTATCACTTTCTCCGAGATAATGTTGAAAAAGGAAACATTGTACTTCACCATGTAGATACAGAATAACAATTGGCTGACATTTTTACAAAACCTTTGGATTTCACTCGTTTTTGTTTCATTCGTAGTGAAATAGGGGTTATGCATCCTCATGGCTTAAATTGAGGGGGAGTTTTTTAAACTTGGGAAGTCTATGTGTGAATCTGAAATTAAAATAATATGAGCATAGTATTTCATACATATATGACTTTGTGATTCCTTTTACATGCTGAAAGTTCTTACTACATTACTCGTGTTATACATTTTGTAATTTTTGCCATGTCTAGTAATTGGAATAATTACTTACACTAAAACTGGTCGTGGTCGAACTTTCTTGCTGTTTTGAACTTGTTACATGTTCACAAGTGCTTTTAATCATAAAGAATTAATCAAGTAATCAACTCTCATGTTGAGTTTTTATGAACAAATATAAATTGAGAAAAGATCAAGAGAATATGCATGCATCGCTCTTCTTCTTTTGAGATGGCTTATCATTGCACTTAGATATGAACTTGGAAGAAATTGTGTATGACTAAAACCATGTCCTTAAGCTTCTGATTGTCAAATGACATAGGCTTGGCTTGGTTGGTTAGAATAAGGCAGGTGCGCATATAATCTCTTGCAAATATCATATGATCTAAATTTATGCTTTGAAAAATAATAAAATGCAGCAACTAGTGTCATGCTTTCAAGTTATGAAATAGTTAAGTTTGTGAGATCATGACTTGCTTAAATTGAAAATTACATATAATCTCTAGCATGGCTTACACTACTTTATGTATTTCATTGATGTGATAATGTAAAGTACTTGATAGTATGACTTGGATGAGCTTTGTTTATATGAATATGTTATAATATGCTCATAACAACTAAAGAGGGAGAGATAATTTGTTTACATGCTCATGACTTGCTGAATACATTGTCAAAGGGGGAGAGATAAGCATGAAGAGAAAGAGAATATGTGCATAAGGAGAGATAATAAAGGGGGAGAGATAATATGGGATAATTTTTTCTTCTCATTTTACTTTTGATTTACAAAGGGGGAGAAATTTTCTTCAAAACTTTTAATGAGAATAAGCCAATGTTCGGATTTTAAATGGTGTTGCCAATGCATTCATCAAGGGGGAGATTGTAAGACCTATATGTGCTGAATACATTGGCTTGTAGTGAATACACTTGGCTTTGATGATAAAAGTTTTGAATATCACCAAAACACCTTTTTATCAAGGTCCGACTCTAGCTCTGAGCTACAGCAAGGTCCGACGGTAGGTGCGGCTTGGTTTGGGTAGCTCCGGTTACGTTAGATGCTAGGTCCGACTTCTTGGTAAGGTCCGACTAGCTTTGGTTAGCTCCGGTGAGCTTTATCTTTAGCTCCAGCCCGACTTTGTTAGCTCCGGCATGTCTTTGTTAGCTCCAACATATATTTTATAGCTCCGGCATGCTTTTGCTAAACTCCGACGTACTCTGTCTAGCTCCGGTTTTGGGTTGACTAGTTTTGACTTGTTTTTGGTAAGCTCCAGTGCTAGGATCTACTAGTTTTGGTAAGCTCCGGCAGGTGCTTCATTGCACTAGTTTTGGTAAGCTCCGACGCTAGGTTCTACTAGCTTTTGTTAGCTACGGCTCAAGGTCCGGGTTGCTCTGGCAAGGTCCGGAACTTGATCGCAGTGCTTCTGCTTTTCATTTGCAATGTTTCGCACTTGCTTTACATTGTTGGAAAGATTGCTTAATATTCATTTGCTAAGTTTTTGGTGCGTTTTGGATGATATGGATGATATCGTGTTACTATGTTTTTGCAACATGCTTATGTGAGGCTCTCACGTAAGGTGTTGTGTTCGGAACTAACTTGAGTCAAGTCAAGGACTTGGGCTCGTATGGATTGGTTGTTTGTTCATGTGCAGGTGTTGCTTGAGTTCAAGACATGGCTGGTGACAGGATCCATTGGACTAGTCTCAGGGAGGAGATGAGGTTCCAACAACCATGTTCGGGAGGAATTGTGGTTGAGCTGATCAGGAGGTTGCGCAGCATGATTGAATCAAGAACAATGCATATGAAGGTATTGTGGACGTCGATGGAAGATGTTTGCACATGTGCAAGGAGTGCATGGACGTGGCTACATGGTTCCGAGACGTGATGAAGAGATGTGGATGTAAAGAATTGGTCGGAAAGGTCCAACCGACTAGGTTATGGACTCAGGCTGCGGCTGAGTTGGGTTTGACTCAAATATGGAAAGATTTGAGTTGGTTATGATAAGATTTCGTGTGGGTCACAATTTGAGTTGTTTAGGAATGTGGGATACGTTCCTAAGGTGTTTGGAAGTCTTAAGATTGCTTCTATCTGCGTATAGTAGAATCTTGAGCAGTTATGGAAAGTTACGATTCGTGATCTGAGTAGGATTGGAGTCCTAGTTGATATTGGGTTGACCTAAGGGCTGGTTATATAAGCAAGGGAGCCCAGTGCTCGTGGTGGACGACTTTGGGGCTGTTCCTCTTGTGTTCTATTGAATAAAATTCGTAGTTTGAAGGAACTTTTGTGCCTTGTTCGTCCGACTTGTTCCAGACAAGTTTTACTCGTCGAGTTTCTGGACAGCACTACCTTTCGTTGGTGGTTTTATCATAACTCGAGTTTTACAGATCCAATTGACGTGATTCTTTTTGGGTTGTCTTCACAACTTGATTGTCTATCATCTGTCAAAATTTCACGGTCATTGGATTTGTGGTTTCTGATCTACATGAGTTTCTTTGCAGCATTCCAGAACTGTTTTTTCTCGGGTAGAGCAGATTGACCTTGTTTGATCTTTCGATCATAGCTTGAGTTTTTCTCGACGGATTTGAGTGATTCCTTTTGTGTTGTCTTCGTGACTTGATTCTCTCTGATATCCATCACTTTTTTCATGGTGAAACACATTTAGATTAGTCTCACACATGATTTCTTTAAGAGATCGTTTTTCTGTCGAAGGGGTTGGGGTTTAATTGTTTCTGCTGCATAAGATTTTTAAATCTACCATTCACCCCCCCTCTAGTAGCTTTTCACGTGCTCTTCGATCCTACAGGTCTCTAGACTAGTCCATTTTCACACGGAACAAAAGGTTCTGTGTGAGATCGGACTAGTCCAGTGTGGACCGGACTAGTCCGTTATGAAGTGACCGTTTGAATATGAAGTTTGGCGGGTAGCGTGACGATTGACGCGCAATGCGACAGTTGTCAGGGACGTCAGTGGTCTCAAAGGCCGGACTAGTCTGTTTGGAGTTGATTAGATTTACTTTTAGAATCAATTCAACACAATTTAGTCAGCAAAATCGGACTAGTCTGGAGAAGGTCAGACTAGTCCGCACTTCGCAGAACTAGCGAACTAGGGTTTTCTAGATCGACGTAAATTTGGAGATTAGGGGTTGAATTCACGTAAGGAAAAGGAAGTAGAAGGTATACCAGGTGTTTAGGACTCCAATGAATCATGAAACTTGGAGGTAACACTTGGATCTTGATGATCTAGGGTTGATGATGAACTTGGAGATGAATTGCTGATGAAGGACAAAACTTGATGGAGATCTTGATCCTCCTTCGTTTCCTCCTCATCTTCTTCTTGCTTGGGATCTCCTCCTCTCTCCTTGATGGTGGATCTCCACGAACTAGGGTTTGGGTGGGGTGGAAAAGTGGCAAATAGATGTCAAGCCAAGAGGTGGGGTTGTTTATATAGAGGTGGAGGCTAGGGTTAGATGGATTTCAAGTTTGAGAGGAGTAGAGGCCAGTTTAGAGTCCCCCATGGGCTCTAAAAGAGTTAGGCACGACGTACCTAGGCCCACTTAACATGAAACCAAAGAAACAAGTCGTAAAACAAAAGATCAACTCGGAGTCGCGAAATATCAGACAAGTCCGGACAGTACTGGACTAGTCCGAAGTTGTCTAGAGAGAAAATCGGACAAGTCTAGCCTAAAATCGGACAAGTCCGATTTTAGTCAGAGAGGAAAACGGACAAGTCTGCTGCAACACTGAACTAGTCCAGAAAAGTCCAGGGACTTAGCAAATTTTCAAGGATTCTTGGAATATCGGACTAGTCCGCACAAAATCGGACAAGTCCGAAAGTTTCCAGAGAAAACATCGGACTAGTCCGCAACAAATACGGACAAGTACGTTTTTAGTGAGAGAGAAATCGGATTAGTCCTCAAGAAAATCGGACTAGTCCGCACTTTCCTGCATTTTAAGTGCAGTTTTGTTCTAAATCAATTTTAAATGCTCCAAATCAATTTAAAACTTGTTCCTCTTTATGTGGGTTAATGTTAAACATGTATATGAATGTATGCAAGGAATGATACATGAAAATGAGGGTGTTACAAACCTACCCCCCCTTAAAATGAATATCGCCCTCGAGATTCGACGCGGAAGGGAAGAGATAGGGAAATTCCTTCTTGAGATCATCTTCCAATTCCCACGTTGCTTCTTTTTCTGTGTGGTGCTTTCATTGAATTTTACACCATCGAATCACCTTGTTCCTTGTGACTCTCTCCTTGGTTTCCAAGATCTTAACCGGTTGCTCGACATAAGTCAAATCTTCCTCTAGTTCAAATTCTTTAATTGGCACTTGTTCTTCCGGTATTCTCAAACACTTCTTGAGCTGGGAAACATGAAAGACATCATGGACTTCCGAAAGATGAGCTGGCATCTCCAACTTATATGCTACTTCTCCTCTTTTGTCCAAAATCTTGAATGGTCCAATATAACGAGGTGCGAGCTTGCCTCTTATGTTAAACCTCTTATGACCTCTCATCGGTGACACCTTGAGGTAAACAAAATATCCCACTTCAAAGGTTAATTTCCTTCTCCTATTGTCCGCATAGCCCTTTTGTCTTCATTGGGCAGCCCTCAAGTTTTCATGAATAATTTAACTTGCTTTTCAGCTTCTTGCAACACATCCGGACCAAATACTTGAGTTTCTCCTGCCTCATTCCAGAATAAAGGTGTCCTACACTTCCTCCCATAAAGCACTTCACATGGTGACATCTTCAAACTTGCTTGGTAGCTATTGTTGTATGAAAATTCTGCATATGGCAAGCTCTTGTCCCAACTTTTCCCATGCTTTAAAGCATAATCTCTTAACATGTCTTCTAAAATCTGATTGGTCCTCTTGGTTTGTCCATCCGTTTGAGGGTGATACGCTGAACTAAAATTCAACCTCATTCCCAAAGCTTCATGCAATTTCCGCCAAAATATAGAAGTAAATTGAGAACCTCTATCCGAGACTATCTTCATAGGGACTCCATGCAAATATACTATTCTTCCCATATACATTTTCGCCAATTTCTCTCCATTATAGATGGTCTTGACGGGAATAAAGTTAGCTGACTTAGTTAACCGATCCACAATTACCCAAATTGAGTCGTAACCGGATTGAGTACGTGGTAAACCAACTATGAAGTCCATACCGATCTCTTCCCACTTCTATTCCGGGACCTTCAATGGCTGCAATAATCCAGCTGGCCTTTGATGTTCCGCCTTGACTCGTTGGCACACATCACACAATGCTACTTATTCAGCTATGTCCTTCTTCATGCTAGCCCACCAATAGCAAGTCTTTAAGTCTTTGTACATCTTCGTACAACCGGGCTGAATTGAGTAAGATGAGTCATGTGCCTCTTTTAATATTGTCTCCCGAATATGCTTCACATTAGGCACAACAATTCTCTTTCCAAGCCATAAGGTACCATGTTCGTCTTCATCAAATCTGAATTCTCTCTCTTCCTCGGTCCTTTCCTTGATTTCCTTGATCTCCTCATCCGTGGTTTGTGCTTCTCGAATCTCTTGCTCCAAGGTTGGATTTAACTCCATCATCTCCATCTCATTTACAAATCCGAGGTTCAACCTTTCAAATTCCTTACATAGCTCGGATGGTAACTCTCGAACTGTGAGTTGATTACTTACTCCTTTTCGGCTCAAGGCATCGGCCACTACATTGGCCTTTCCTGGATGATAGTTGATTCCGATGTCATAATCCTTGATGAGCTCCAACCATCTCCGTCGCCTCAAATTCAGATCCGTTTGTGTGAAAATATACTTCAAACACTTATGGTCCGTATAAATTTCACACCTATGTCCAAGAATATAGTGTCTCCAAATCTTCAATGCATGTACCACGGCTCCGAGTTCCAAATCACGCGTTGGGTAATTCTGCTCATGTTTCTTCAATTATCTCGATGCATAGGCGACCACTTGACCTTCTTGCATCAATACACATCCAAGTCCTTGTCTCGATGCGTCGCAATAAATATCAAAACTCTTGCTGACATCCGACAGTACCAAAACTGGGGTTGTTGTCAATCTCTTCTTCAACTCCTCAAAACTATTTTGACAAGCTTGAGTCCATTGGAAAGCCTATCCCTTCATTAGCAATTCTGTCATTGGCTTGGCTATCTTGGAAAAGTCCTTGATGAATCGACAGTAATATCCAACCATTCCAAGAAAACTCCTTATTTCCTTTACATTTTGCGGGGGTTCCCATTTCAATACGTCTCTCACTTTTCCTGGATCAACCGAAACTCCTCCTCCTGAGATGATATGACCCAAAAACGACACCTCTCAACCAAAACTGACACTTATTGAACTTGGCATACAATTGATGCTGCCTCAATTTCTGCAACATAAGCCTCAAGTGTTCCTCATGTTCCTTCTCATCCTTCGAGTAGATCATAATATCATCAATAAACACCACAACAAACTTACCCAAGTACTCCATGAAGACCTTATTCATGAGGTACATAAAGTAGGCAGGCACATTTGTCAATCCAAAAGACATCACGGTGTACTCATAAGATTCATATTGTGTCCTAAAAGCTGTCTTGGGTATGTCCGACGGTCTAATCTTCATTTGAAAGTAACCTGACCTCAAATCAATCTTGGAAAACGCACAAGCACCTTTCATCTGATCAAACAAATCCTCTATACAGGGAAAGGTGTACTTCTTCTTGATGGTCACCTCGTTGAGAGCTCGGTAATCCACACACATCCTTTGCGTTCCGTCCTTCTTGTCCACAAATAGAACGGGCGCTCCCCAAGGTGAAGAGATCGGGCGAATAAAACCCTTCTCTAATTGCTCTTGAATCTGCTTCTTGAGCTCCTCTAATTCCACAGGAGGCATCCTATACGGTCTCTTAGCTATAGGTGCAGTTCCAGATATTAAACTAATAACAAACTCAATGTCTCGATCAGGTGGCATACCTGGCTACTCATCCAGAAAAACATCTGAAAATTCACACACCACCAGAATCTCTTCAATTGTGGCACCATCCATATGATTCAGCTCCAATTGCTTCTGTGCGGTTTGAGATGCTTCAAATTCTACGTTTATCCCTTCTTCATTGGTCAACTTCACCGTCTTTGTGGCACATTCGATAACTCCATGTTGCTTCCTCAACCAGTCCATACCAAGTATAATGTCCAATCCTTGGGAATCCAAGACTATAAGGTTGGCAAAGAAGTCTACCCCCTTATTCTAAGGCTTGCTTTTGGACATACTATATTTGTCCTCATCTCTCCTCCAGGAGACTTAACCAATAGAGTAAACTTCATGTGAGAGATAGGCAAACTATACTTGGAAACATACCTCGATGCAATGAATGAATGTGATGCTCCAGAATCAAATAACATAGTCGCCGGGTTGGAGTTCGCGAGAAACATACCAATGAACACGTCATCCGCTTGTTGAGCATACTCCGTAGAGACATGGTTCACGCTGCCACGAGCAAAATTTTGTTGTCCACGATTCCCTTGTGGCTGTCCTCCATTGGGTCTTGGGTTTTTCCTCGGTGCATTGCTTCCTTGACCAAGGCCTGACTTAGAACATTGATGCGTGAAGTGTCCAGCTTCTCCACAAGTATAGCACTTCTTAACTCCCCCAGAGTTATTGGGACGAGCTTGGTTTTGAGCATTGGCACCAGGATAGTTGGCACAAGGCGCATAAGGCATTGGAGGCCTAGGTGTTTGCATAACAGGGTGCTGCTGAACAAACTGAGTTGAGCGCGGTGCAAATCCAGGGCAATGAGCAGGAATAGAAGAGCTGTAATAAGACGCATTGGGTGGTGCAAGGTGAGGGCGCACATTACTCACTTGTTGCTGTCCTTGATATGGCGCCTTCCTCTTATTGTCTTGCTCCATCTCACGGATCTTGTTCTCCACCACAATTGCTTTGTCCACAAGCTTCTGAAAATTTGCATAGTCACAATTGAGCAATTGCACCTGAATTTCATTGTTGAGGCCTCCCATGAACAAGTATTGCTTCCGGCTGTCTGGACTAACATCTTCAGGGGCATACCTTGAGAGTTGAGTGAATTTGCTGAGATATTCACTCACACTTGATCTTCCTTGCCTTAAGTTCTCAAATTCCTGCCTCTTCAAGATCATAACACCCTCAGGCACATAGTGAGAACGGAAACTCTCCTGGAATTCGGCCCAAGTAATCCTCACTTGGTTCTCATGAGCATTGCAATAAGAATCCCACCAATCCGCAGCTGCTCCAACGAGTTGATGAGAAGCAAATAGGACCTTTTCTCGGTCACTGCATTGGACAATAGCTAGCTTCTTCTCCACAGACTTGAGCCAATCGTCCGCATCCATAGGGTCAGCGGCTTGAGCAAAGGTTGGTGGCATAGTCCTCTTAAACTCTCCCAACCGGTTATGAGGAGGCGGGGGTGGCGGTGGAGGCATGTGGGGCTGATTGTTGATGTTGCCAACCTGCAGTTGTCCCATAGTTTGTATCATGGTCTGCATGAGCTGATTTTGCATAGCCAGTAGCTGCTCAATATTGATAGCTCCATGAGCAGGTCCTTGTCCATCGTTGTTCTGAGGTACTCCATGGTTCTCCTCCTCATCATTGTTATCCCTCTAGTTGCGAGTCCTCACCATCTGAAGAAAAGCAATAGGTAAGAATTAGAAGATGTCCCCAACTATATGCATCAAGGAATATGAAAATAACCAACTAGCTACACTAGCCTAGGTGGACATGGCAATGCTAAAGCACCCCAAAATCCTCTATTAAGCACACAAGCAAGCAATATATAGCAACAACACACCAAACAAAACACATCGGTTCCTGAGGCTCCTATGTGCTCTAAAGTGTCCATTCTATCTAGGTTGTGTCCTACGGTTAACCTGTGGCTCTGATACCAATCTGTGACACCCGGTTCCGAAAATGAACCAAGTGAACGCATATGTGTGCCCAAGACGTTCAACACAAGCTCTAATGAATATTAATGACAAGTTCAACTAATGCAGCAGAAATACTCCAATTAAGCAAACTAAACAGCTAGGCAGCATAAGCAATAGGGTATAGCGCAGCTCCAATCAACACCACAGGCAAGCTGACAGTAGACACGACCTAGAACTCCGCATTATCACTATTAAACTCCCAAACCTGACCTGCAACTGTTGGGGGGGATTGCAAGAGTGAGTACATGTCGTACTCAACAAGTGTGGAAAGCATGACATGTGGCTGATTCAAATGATGAATATAATAATGATTGAGTGCTGAAAAGTACATTAAAACATTTGGAAAGCAATATATTATGTGTATGTGAAATAAACCCATCATAAACATAAGTAATATCATAATACCAATCTGAATTCATTACCATCATCTATAATTTCAAATTTCACCATTGCCAATAATCATTTCCTATACCAAAAATTAATCCATAATGAGCCATAACCATTACCAAACCATAACCATCCCAATACCAAGTTTCCTCTAATCATGTGAGGGTCCAGGCTGCTCATAACCGGGAGCACGGCGATCATGATAGTTTTCGACACACTCTGCAGAGGTTGTACCGCTTTACCCACGTGTTTGTGATTTCATCACCTTTCGATGACTAGAACCTCTATTATGCCATCTCACACTTATGTCGGTTTGTGGCCAAGAGATCACAAAATAGCCTTTACAAAGCGATTACTAGCCTATTTAGACCCCACTGAGGTTTCACCGGTGGCGATGTCTCCAACTGAGCACATCTTCAACCAAGGGCCCCCTGTTGAGCCATTCGGATCCCAGGGTAGTCCCACCAATCATCAACAAACCCAATCCGACTACCCCTTCCCCGAGCATCCATAATGGTCCAAACAGCATTGGCAAAACCCTAATTAATCAGCTACGCCACACCCATACTTGGCCTCGTGGTGGCACTATAAATCCTGGATGGTCGCTCCACGAACTGGTCCTTTGATCTAAAGCAAGAAAAACCAACATAACATCCAACCCATCCATATACCAGGCTTGCTTAGATCACCTATTACCATATCATATTAACCAGATCATGTTAACCATAATCTCATAAATGCATAATTATGTTGAGTTGTATAGTTCTTCTTCCATCCCAGTTGATTAAGCGAAGCAAAAAGGTAAGAAGCCCTTTCTGACTCTCTATCATATATTCCAGGTGACAAGGGTGGTCAAACAATGCTAGTAAACTTCCTACCATAGGATTTCCCATCAAGTTGACAGAAGCATGCAATTTTCAAACAAAACATTTATTTTAAAATAGGATCAATATGCTTCAAGGACACTTGCCTTGCTCTTGCGGTTGATTAGGGTCAAAGCCTTCAAACTCTTGGTGCTGAAGATCCTCCATGACACTCTCTAGCCCAAATCCGTCTAATCCACACGATAAACATACAAGACAAGAAACACAATCAAAGAGTGCACAAATGTTACTCAATATGACATGACATGCATGATTGATGCAAATGCAAGGTAGAACATGTTAATAGATTGTTTTTAATGATCATTAACTAGTTCTAATAGCTTTTACAAGTTTATACAGGTTTGGAGTTGATTAGATTTACTTTTAGAATCAATTCAACACAATTTAGTTAGCAAAATCAGACTAGTCTGCAGAAGGTCGGACTAGTCCGCACTTCGCAGAACTAGCAAACTAGGGTTTTCTAGATCGACGTAAATTTGGAGATTAGGGGTTGAATTCACGTAAGGAAAAGGAAATAGAAGGTATACCAGGTGTTTAGGACTCCAATGAATCAAGAAACTTGGAGGTAACACTTGGATCTTGATGATCTAGGGTTGATGATGAACTTGGAGATGAACTGGTGATGAAGGACGAAACTTGATGGAGATCTTGATCCCCCTTCGTTTCGTCCTCTTCTTCTTCTTGCTTGGGATCTCCTCCTCCCTCCTTGATGGTGGCTCTCCACGAACTAGGGTTTGGGTGGAGTGGAAAAGTGGAAAATAGATGTCAAGCCAAGGGGTGGGGTTGTTTATATAGAGGTGGAGGCTAGGGTTAGATGGATTTCGGGTTTGAGAGGAGTAGAGGCCGGTTTAGAGTACCCCATGGGCTCTAAAAGAGTTAGGCACGACGTCCCTAGGCCCACTTAACGTGAAACCCAAGAAATAAGTCGTAAAACAAAAGATCAACTCGGAGTCGCGAAATATCGGACAAGTTCGGACAGTACCGGACTAGTCCGAAGTTGTCCAGAGAGAAAATCGGACAAGTCAGGCCTAAAATCGGACAAGTCCAACTTTAGTCAGAGAGGAAAATGGACAAGTCCGCTGGAACACCGGACTAGTCCGGAAAAGTCCAGGGACTTAGCAAATTTTCAAGGATTCTTGGAATATCGGACTAGTCCGCACAAAATCGGACAAGTCCAAAAGTTTCCAGAGGCAAAATCAGACTAGTCCGCAGCAACAACGGACAAGTCCGTTTTTAGTCAGAGAGAAATCAGACTAGTCCTTAGTAAAATCGGACTAGTCCGCACTTTCCTGCATTTTAAGTGCAGTTTTGTTCTGAATCAATTTTAAATGCTCCAAATCAATTTTAAACTTGTTCCTCTTTATATGGGTTAATGTTAAACATGTATATGAATGTATGCAAGGCATGATGCATTAAAATGAGGGTGTTACAGAAATATGTATACAAAACATTTCAACACATACCTTTGTTCAAGAACCTTTGATATGTGGCTACCACATCATCTTGGGTGTTTGAGAGATGGAACGGCTTGAATGCATTGAATGCAGTTCACCTGGACTCCTCCTACTAAAATAAACTTGGAAATTGCTATATTTTCTCAAGTCAAAAAGATATTGCCACGCTCCTAAAAAAATGCTCTCGTCTCTCATTGTGTTTAGTCCTAACCTTGGCATGAGTTGCCACTTCTTTTCCTACAGCTAAATATGGGTTTTTGTGGAGCTTGGTAAGGATGAGTGTGACTCACTTGCAATTCATATATTACTAAGTCAAAAACGAGATCCTCATGAGAAGACCATGCAACAAAAACCAATGACTAAAGAAATTCTTGTGCACTTACTATGGATGGTGGATGATGAATGGCGATGAGGACTCCCAATTGACCACTCTCTTTTTTTTTTGTGAAAGGATGAAACATGGCTACTTATTGGCTCTCTCTCTCTCTCTCTCTTTTCTTTTTTTGAATTCTCTCTTTTTTTTGAGAGAGATCTCTTATAGCCATGTCTTCTACTCCTTTTTGTGCATCTTTTTATTCAGAGAGGATTTTTGCAGAATTGGCATGGAGTATCTTTTGATGGTGGATGTGTGAAAATCAAGGAATACGGTGGAGTGCACAAGAAATTCCTAATCAAAGATTTCATGCAAGTCACTCAAAAGGGCCAAGAGATTGACAAAGTTCAATGAAAATTGAAAGTGCATTTAGGATCCCCGTGGGTTTTGGATGATTTATGACGACAATTATGTAACTAATGAGCTCAGTGATCTTAAGCACATGTGTGGACTCAAGTGGAAACACAAACCCTCACAAAGGAAAATGATGAAAACGGCGGTGTCGACTCGAAAAAAAGAAACTAGGATTTTTAGCGTGTCGAGTTTAGACTAGCCATACATGTATGAGGATGTGCGCGTAAAGTGCATTGAGATCAAGTTGGGAGCTCAAAGCGGTTTAGAGATCAAAACCTACTGAGAGAAGAGTGATCTGGCAGGAGAGGTCGGACTAGTCCGTGCTAGTGGCTGGACTAGTCCACTCCTGGCCAGACTAGTCCATTTTTAGGTGGACCAGAAGGGTCTGACTGACTTCGGGCTAGTCCATAGTGGGATGGACTAGTCCGGGGTAGTCATGGAGTGGCTTTTCGGGACTAAGTCTCAAAACCACGGACTTGTCCGTTTTGGTCCAGACCAAGAGGTCTGACTAAGATCAGACTAGTCTGCCCTGGGGGCCAGACTAGTCTGGATTGGTGAGAGTTAGGTGCTTCAGTGACTAAGTCTGGGAGACCGAACTAGTCCGCCCTAGGGGCCGGACTAGTCTGTGGTCTCCAAACTAGTTTGTTTTCACACAGAACAAAAGGTTCTGTGTGAGATCGGACTAGTCTAGTGTGGACCGGACTACTCCTTTATGAAGTGACCGTTTGAGTTTGAAGTTTGGTGGGTAGCGTGACGATTGCCACATAGTGCGACAGTTGTCAGGGACGCCAGTGGTCCCAAAGGTCGGACTAGTCCGGACCGTAGGCCGGACTAGTCTGTGGACCCCTAGGTTCATTTGAAAAAACTCTTGATAACTTTGAAACCCTAGTGCCGCCAAATCAAACTTTGAGCCTCCAAAAGCCTCCTTCTTGCCTACCTTCCCTCTAAATCTAATTCTTGCGTGGATTAGGGTTTGGTGAGGTGAAGAAGAGGAAGAACACCGCTCTAGGCTCTCGGTTTGATCTCTTGCACTTGTTGAATCTTTGTGATTTGTGGCTTCAGTTGTTCTTTGTGATTTGTAATCATATTTGTGGTGGGAGCCTCAGATTGTGAGAAGCCCCAATGAATCTTGTATTCACCCTTGTGATAGTGGAGAACCAAGTTAGGCCCTTGTGGTAAACTTGGTGAGGGAAGGGTTGTTGAACCCGATCCTTCGTGGGCTCCTCAATGGGGACGTATATTCCTGTGTGGGATCGAACATCGGGATAAAATCCTTGTGTCCCTTGTGTACTCCGCTTTCATTTATCGCACATTGATTCTAGGGTTAGCTTTACCATTTTTGTTCATCACTCTTGTTTCATTGTGATCCTTAGCCTCATACTTGCTCCATAACTTGTTAAGGTTCACTAAGTCATTCTAACATACTTTGCATCACAAGAATCGAACTAAAACTTGTTAGCAACCCTTTTTAGGTTTTCCCTGCAGGTGGACCAGACTAATCCGCCTCTGGACCGGACTAGTCCACCCCTAGACCGGACTAGTCCGCCCCCTGAGTACTGATTTCGTTTTATTAAGTCATTTCAGGTCGATTAACCTATTCACCCCCCTCTAGGAAACTTTCAATTGGTATCTGAGCAAGGGCTCTTCCAAAGAGTCTAACAACTCGGAGAGAAGATGGCTGGAGTGGGGTATGATGAAGTCTCGACCAATGAGATCCAAGCAACCCAAGAGGAGATGTCTGTCTAACAAGACAAACCGACGAATGACGAAGAGACTCGCCAGCTCAAGGCAAAACTTCAAGAGAAGTTGAAGACTCCAAAGGTTGACACTTCAACCTCTACAACGGGTTGCACGACCAACTACAACCAACAATGTTACAACTATGAACGCCTTGTCTCCAACAACCACTACCTTTCCATCCCATTGGGGAAGCCTCCCCAATTCGATGGAACCGACAACGGGATGTGGAAGCACAACATGAAGATCCATCTCATGTCACTCAACCCTTCCTTGTGGCAAATTGTGTTGACCGGGGTGCATATCGCGAAGAATGAAGAAGACATCACTCCGGAGCAAGCCGTGCTCCTTCACCGCAATGCCCAAGTAGTCGGAGTGATCATCTCGTCTCTCTCAAGAGATGAGTTCAATCGAGTAGATGGACTTGAGGTGGCCAAGGATATTTGGGACACCCTCAAGACGGCTCATGAAGGCAACCGAGTCGTGAAGGAAGCCAAGATTGAGCTCATTGAAGGAGAGCTCGGGAGTTTTGCCATTATGGATGGTGAATCTCCCCAGGAGATGTACAACCACCTAAAGCTGCTCGTCAACAAGAGTAGATCTTATGGCTGCACCAAGTGGACGGACCACGAGGTGGTGAAGAGGATGATTTGGGCATTCATGCCTAGAAACATCTCTCTTTGCTCCATGATACGAGAAAGCCCGAGGTTTGCTCAAACGACCCGGGAGGAGGTCCTAGGAAGGTGTAACACCCTCATTTTCATGCATCATGCCCTACATGCACTCATATACATGTTTAACATTAACCCATAACAAGAGGAACAAGTTTAAAATTGATTTGGAACAAAACCGCACTTAAAAATGTAGGAAAGTGCGGACTAGTCTGGTTTTGCTGAGGACTAGTCTGATTTCTCTCTGTCTAAAAACGGACTTGTCCGTTTTTGCTGCGGATTAGTCCGATGTTTGCCTCTGGACAACTTCGGACTTGTCCGATCTTGTGCGGACTAGTCCGATGTTCCATGAATCCTTGAAAATTTGCTAAGTCCCTGGACTTTTCCGGACTAGTCCGGTGTCCCAGCGGACTTGTCCGTTTTCCTTTCTGACTAAGATCGGACTTGTCCGATTTTTGGCCACACTTGTCCGATTTTCTCTCTGGACGACTTCGGACTAGTCCGGTCCTGTCCGGACTTGTCCGATATTTCATGACTCCGAGATTGACCTTTTGTTGTACGACTTGTTTCTTGGGTTTCACGTCAAGTGGGCCTAGGGATGTCGTGCCCAACTCTTTAAGAGCCCATGTGGGACTCTAAACCGGCCTCTACTCATCCCAAAACTCGAAATCCATCTAACTCTAGCCTCCACCCCTATATAAACAACCCCACCCCATGGTTTGACATCTATTTGCCACTTTTCCACCCACCCAAACCCTAGTTCGTGGGGAGCCACCATCAAGGAGGGAGGAGAAGATCCCAAACAAGAAGAAGAAGAGGAGGAAACGAAGGAGGATCAAGATCTCCACCAAGTTTCGTCCTTCACCACCAATTCATCTCCAAGTTCATCACCAACCCTAGATCATCAAGATCCAAGTGTTACCTCCAAGTTTCTTGGTTCATCGGAGTTCTAAACACCTGGTATACCTTCTATTCTCTTTTCCTTATGTGAATTCAACCCCTAATCTCCAAATTCACATCGATATAGAAAACCCTAATCTGCTGATCTCGTCAAGTGCGGACTTGTCCGGTCCCTAGCGGACTAGTCCGATCTTTCTGGTTAAATTGCGTTGAATTGACTCTAAAATTTGATCTAATCAACTCCAAACCTGTATAAACTTGTTAGAAGCTATTAGAACTAGTTAGTGATCATCAAAAGCAATCAAGTAACAAGTTCTACCTTGCATTGCATCAATCATGCATGTCATGTCATATTGAGTAATATTTGTGCACTCTTTGATTGTGTTTCTTGTTTTGTATGTTTATTGTGTGGATTAGACGGATTTGCGCTAGAGAGTGCCACGGAGGATCTACAACATCAAGAGTTTGAAGGCTTTGACCCTGATCAACAGCAAGAGCAAGGCAAGTGTCCTTGAAGCATATTGATCCTGTTTTTAAAATAAATGTATTGTTTGCAAAACTGCATGCTTGTGTCAAATTGATGGGAAATCCTATGGTAGGAAGTTTACTAGTTTTGTTTAACCACCCTTGTCACCTGGAATTTATGGTAGAAAGTCGGGAAGGGTTTTCACCTTTTTGCTTCGCTTAATCAACTGGGATGGGAAACAACTATATCACTCAATTTAATTATGCATAGATGGGATTATGGTTAACATGAACTGGTTAAACATGGTATGGTAATGGATGATCTAAGCAAGCCTGGTATGTGGATGGGTTGGATGTTATGGTGGTTTGCTTGCTTTAGATCTAAGGACCGGTTCATGCGAGAATAAGCCAGGACTACAGTGCCACCACGAGGCCAAATATGGGTGCGGCGTAGCTGATTAATTAGGGCTTTGCTAGTGCTGTTTGGACCATTGTCGATGCTCGGGGAAGGGGTAGTCGGATTGGGTTTGTTGATGATTGGTGGGACTACCCTGGGATCCGAATGGCTCAAGAGGGGGCCCTTGGTTGAAGATGTGCTCTGCGGGAGACATCGCCACCGGTGAAACCTCAGTGGGGTCTAAATAGGCTAGTAATCCTTTTGTAAAGGCTATTTTGTGATCTCTTGGCCACACACCAACGGAAGTGTGTAATGTGACCGACGGGTCATGGGCATAAGGGAGGTTCTTAGTCGCCGAAGGGTGATGAAATCACGAACACGTGGGTAAAGAGGTACAAACTCTGCAGAGTTAACTAAAACTATCATGATAGCCGTGCTCCCGGTTATGAGCACCTGGACAACTTCCATGATTAGAGGGAAATTGGGATATGATGATGGTTATGGTTGATATTATGGTTATGGTTATGGTAATGGTCATGGATTTAATTTCTGGTATTGAATATGGTGATTGGCAATTGTGAAATCTAGACTTATTGATGATGGTAATGAATTCAGATTTAGTATCACGGTATTACTTATGATTATGATGGGTTTACTTCACATACTTATACTATATTGCTTTTCAAATGTTTTAATGTACTTTTCAGCACTTTGCCATTATTATTGTCGTCATTTGAATCAGCCACATGTCATACTTTCCACACTTGCTGAGTACGACATGTATCACTCTTGCAATCCCCCCCCAACAGTTGCAGGTCAGGATTGGGAGTTTAATGGCGATAATGCGGAGTTCTAGGCCGTTTCTACCGTCAGCTTTGCCTGTGGTGTTGATTGGAGCTGCGCTATACCCTATTGCTTATGCTGCTTAGTTCGCTTAATTAGTTTTTTCCGCTGCATTAGTTGAACTTGTCATTAATATTTATTAGAGCTTGTATTCGAGGATAATATAGTTGTGTAATAAAATTTGATAATTAATCTTGTTCTGTGGTAATTTTCTGTATACTCTTTTGTGATTGCACTCGTGTATGTGTGATGAACATCCTGGGCACACATATGCATTAGCTTGGTTCAGTTTTCGGAACCGGGCGTCATTTTAAGGGGGCTAGGTTTGTAACACCCTCATTTTCATGCATCATGCCTTGCATGCACTCATATACATGTTTAACATTAACCCATAACAAGAGGAACAAGTTAAAATTGATTTGGAGCAAAACCGCACTTAAAAATGTAGGAAAGTGCGGACTAGTCCGATTTTGCTGAGGACTAGTCCGATTCCTCTCTGTCTAAAAACGGACTTGTCCGTTTTTGCTGCGGATTAGTCCGATTTTTGCCTCTGGACCACTTCGGACTTGTCCGATTTTGTGCGGACTAGTCCGATGTTCCATGAATCCTTGGAAATTTGCTAAGTCCCTGGACTTTTCCGGACTAGTCCGGTGTTCCAGCGGACTTGTCCGTTTTCCTTTCTGACTAAGATCGGACTTGTCCGATTTTTGGCCAGACTTGTCCGATTTTCTCTCTGGACGACTTCGGACTAGTCCGGTCCTGTCCGGACTTGTCCGATATTTCGTGACTCCGAGATTGACCTTTTGATTTACGACTTGTTTCTTGGGTTTCTCGTCAAGTGGGCCTAGGGACGTCGTGCCCAACTCTTTTAGAGCCCATGTGGGACTCTAAACCGGCCTCTACTTATCCTAAACTCGAAATCCATCTAACCCTAGCCTCCACATCTATATAAACAACCCCACCCCTTGGTTTGACATCTATTTGCCACTTTTCCACCCACCCAAACCCTAGTTCGTGGGGAGCCACCACCAAGGAGGGAGGAGAAGATCCCAAGCAAGGAGAAGAAGAGGAGGAAACGAAGGAGGATCAAGATCTCCACCAAGTTTCATCCTTCACCACCAATTCATCTCCAAATTCATCACCAACCCTAGATCATCGAGATCCAAGTGTTACCTCCAAGTTTCTTGGTTCATTGGAGTTCTAAACACCTGGTATACCTTCTATTCTCTTTTCCTTACGTGAATTCAACCCCTAATCTCCAAATTCACGTCGATCTAGAAAACCCTAATCTGTTGATCTCGTACAGTGCGGACTTGTCGGGTCCCTAGCGGACTAGTCCGATCTTTCTGGTTAAATTGTGTTATATTGATTCTAAAATTTGATCTAATCGAATCCAAACCTGCATAAACTTGTTAAAAGCTATTAGAACTAGTTAGTTATCATTAAAAGCAACCAATTAACAGGTTCTACCTTGCATTTGCATTAATCATGCATGTCATGTCATATTGAGTAATATTTGTGCACTCTTTGATTGTGTTTCTTGTTTTGTATGTTTATTGTGTGGATTAGACGGATTTGCGCTAGAGGGTGCCACGGAGGATCTACAACATCAAGAGTTTGAAGGCTTTGACCCTAATCAACAGCAAGAGCAAGGCAAGTGTCCTTGAAGCATATTGATCCTATTTTTAAAATAAATGTTTTGTTTGCAAAACTGCATGCTTGTGTCAAATTGATGGGAAATCCTATGGTAGGAAGTTTACTAGATTTTCTAAACCACCCTTGTCACCTGGAATTTATGGTAGAGAGAGTCGGGAAGGGTTTTTACCTTTTTGCTTCACTTAATCAACTGGGATGGGAAACAACTATATCACTCAATTTAATTATGCATGGATGAGATTATGGTTAACATGAACTGGTTAATATGGTATTGTAATGGATGATCTAAGCAAGCCTGGTATGTGGATGGGTTGGATGTTATGGTGGTTTGCTTGCTTTAGATCTAAGGACCGGTTCATGCGAGAATAAGCTAGGACTACAGTGCCACCACGAGGCCAAGTATGGGTGCGGCGTAGCTGATTAATTAGGGCATTGCTAGTGCTGTTTGGACCATTGTGGATGCTCGGGGAAGGGGTAGTCGGATTGGGTTTGTTGATGATTGGTGGGACTACCCTGGGATCCGAATGGCTCAAGAGGGGGCCCTTGGTTGAAGCTGTGCTCAGTTGGAGGCATCGCCACCGGTGAAACCTCAGTGGGGTCTAAATAGGCTAGTAATCCCTTTGTAAAGGCTATTTTGTGATCTCTTGGCCACACACCAACGGAAGTGTGTAATGTGACCAACGGGTCATGGGCATAAGGGAGGTTCTTAGTCGCCGAAGGGTGATGAAATCACGAACACGTGGGTAAAGAGGTTCAAACTTTGCAGAGTGTTAATTAAAACTATCATGATAGCCGTGCTCCCGGTTATGAGCACCTGGACAACTTCCATGATTAGAGGGAAAATTGGAATTTGGGATGGTTATGGTTTGGTAATGGTTATGGATGGTTATGGATTAATTTCTGGTATTGAGTATGGTTATTGGCAATGGTGAAATCTGGACTTATTGATGATGGTAATGAACTCAGTTTGGTATTATGGTATTACTCGTGATTATGTTGGGATTACTTCACATACTTATACTATATTGCTTTTCAAATGTTTTAATGTACTTTTTAGCACTTTACCATTATTATTGTCGTCATTTGAATCAGCCACATGTCATACTTTCCACACTTGCTGAGTACGACATGTACTCACTCTTGCAATCCCCCACCCCAATAGTTGCAGGTCAGGATTGGGAGTTTAATGGCGATAATGCGGAGTTCTAGGCCGTGTCTACCGTCAGCTTTGCCTGTGGTGTTGATTGGAGCTGCGCATACATACCCTGTCGCTTATGTTGCATAGTTGCTTAGTTGCTTAATTAGTTTATTTCTGCTGCATTAGTGGAACTTGTCATTAATATTCATTAGAGCTTGTATTCGAGGATAATATGGTCTGTGTAATAAATCTGATAATTCATCTTGTTCTGTGGTAATTTTCTGTATACTATTTTGTGATTGCACTCGTGTATGTGTGATGAACATCCTGGGCACACATATGCGTTAGCTTGGTTCATTTTCGGAACCGGACGTCACAGATTGGTATCAGAGCCACAGGTTGACCGTAGGATGCAGCCTAGATAGAATGGACACTTTAGAGCACATAGGAGCACTCAGGAATCGATGTGTTCCCGCTTGAAGTGCTGTTTGCTATATATATATTGCTTGCTTGTGTGCTTAATAGAGGATTTTGGGATGCTTTAGCATTGCCATGTCCACCTAGGCTAGTGTAGCTAGTTGTTTAGTTTCATATCCCTTGATGCATATAGTTGGGGACGTTTTCTAATTCTTACCTATTGCTTTTCTTCAGATGGTGAGGACTCGCAACCAGAGGGATGGCAATGATGAGGAGGAGAACAATGGAGTGCCTCAGAACAACAATGGGCAAGGACCTGCTCATGAAGCTATCAACATCGAGTAGTTATTGGCCATGCAAAACCAGCTCATGCAGACCATGATACAGACTATGGGACAGCTGCAGGCTGGCAATATCAACAATCAGCCCCACATGCCTCCACCGCCACCCCCACCTCCTCATAACCGATTGGGAGAGTTTATGAGGACTAGGCCGCCGACCTTTGCTCATGCTGCTGAACCTATGGGTGCGGACGATTGGCTCAAGTCCGTGGAGAAGAAGCTGGCCATTGTCCAATGCAGTGACCGGGAGAAGGTCTTGTTTGCTTCTCATCAACTAGTTGGAGCAGCTGCAGATTGGTGGGATTCTTATTGCAATGCTCATGAGAACCAAGAGAGAATTACCTGGGCGGAATTCAAGGAGAGTTTCCGTTCTCATTATGTGTCGGAAGGTGTTATGATCTTGAAGAGGCAAGAATTTGAGAACTTGAGACAAGGAAAATCAAGCGTGAGTGAATATCTCAATAAGTTCACTCAACTCTCAAGATATGCGCCTGAGGATGTTAGCCGGGACAGCCGGAAGCAATACTTGTTCATGAGGGGATTGAACAATACGATCCAAGTACAATTGCTCAACTGTGATTATGTCAATTTCCAGAAGCTCGTAGACAAGGCAATTGTGGTTGAGAACAAGATCCGTGAGATGGAGCAAGAAATCAAGAGGAAGGCGCCATATCAAGGACAGCAACAATGGAGTAATGTGCGCCCTCGCTTTGCGCCGCCCAATGCGCCTCATTACAGCTCCTCTACTCCTGCTCAGCGCCCTGGTTATGCACCACGCCCAACTCAGTTTGTGCAGCAGCGCCCTGTTATGCAAGCACCTAGGTCTCCGACGTCTTACGCACCTCGTGCTGAATTTCCTGGAGCCAATGTTCAAAACCAAGCTCGTCCCAATAATTCTGGTGGAGTTAAGAAGTGCTATACTTGTGGAGAAGCTGGACACTTTGCACATCAATGTCCTAAGTCGGGCCTTGGTCAAGGAAGCACTGCATCGAGGCAAAACCCAAGACCTAATGGAGGACAGCCACAAGGAAGCCGTGGACAGCAGAACTTTGCTCGTGGCAACGTGAACCATGTCTCTACGGAGGATGCTCAACAAGCGGATGACGTGGTCATTGGTATGTTTCTCGCCAACTCCAACCCCGCGACTATGTTATTTGATTCTGGAGCATCGCATTCATTCATTGCATCGAAGTATGTTGCCAAGTATAGTTTGCCTATCTCTCATATGAAGTTTACTCTGTTGGTTAAGTCTCCTGGAGGAGAGATGAGGACAAATATAGTATGTCCAAAAGTAAGCCTTAGAATAAGGGGGGTATACTTCTCCGCCAACCTCATTGTTTTAGATTCTCAAGGGTTGGACATTATACTTGGTATGGACTGGTTAAGGAAGCACAATGGAGTTATTGAGTGTGCCACGAAGACGGTGAAGTTGACCAATGAGGAAGGGATCACTGTAGAATTTGAAGCATCTCAAACCGCACCGAAGCAATTGGAATTCAATTATATGGACGGTGCCGCAATTGAGGAGATTCCGGTTGTATGTGAATTTTTGGATGTGTTTCCGGATGAGTTGCCAGGTATGCCACCCGATCGAGACATTGAGTTTGTTATTGATTTAATACCTGGAACTGCACCTATAGCTAAGAGGCCATATAGGATGCCTCCTAAGGAATTAGCAGAGCTCAAGAAGCAAATTCAAGAGCAATTAGAGAAGGGTTTTATTCGCCCTAGCTCTTCACCTTGGGGAGCGCCCGTTCTATTTGTGGACAAGAAGGATGGATCCCAAAGGATGTGCGTGGATTACCGAGCTCTCAACGAGGTAACAATCAAGAACAAGTACACCTTGCCCCGCATAGAGGATTTGTTTGATCAGATGAAAGGCGCATGTGTGTTTTCCAAGATTGATTTGAGGTCGGGATACTTTCAAATGAAGATTAGACCGTCGGACATACCCAAGACAGCTTTCAGGACACGGTATGGATCTTATGAGTACACCGTGATGTCTTTTGGATTGACAAATGCGCCTGCCTACTTTATGTACCTCATGAATAAAGTCTTCATGGAGTACTTGGACAAGTTCGTTGTGGTGTTTATTGATGATATTATGATCTACTCGAAGGATGAGAAGGAACATGAGGAACACTTGAGGCTTACGTTGCAGAAATTGAGGGAGCATCAATTGTATGCCAAGTTCAACAAGTGCCAGTTTTGGTTGAAAGAGGTGCCATTTTTGGGTCATATAATCTCAGGAGGAGGAGTATCGGTTCACCCTGGTAAAGTGAGGGATGTGTTGAAGTGGGAACCACCGCAAAATGTCAAGGAAATAAGGAGTTTTCTTGGGATGGCTGGATATTACCGTAGATTCATCAAGGATTTTTCCAAGATAGCCAAGCCTATGACGGAGTTGCTAATGAAGGGAAAGGCATTCCAATGGACTCAAGCTTGTCAAGAGAGTTTTGAGGAGTTGAAGAAGCGGTTGACAACAGCCCCAGTTTTGGTATTGCCGTATGTAAGCAAGAGTTTTGACATTTATTGCGATGCATCAAGACAAGGGCTTGGATGTGTATTGATGCAAGAAGGTCAAGTGGTTGCCTATGCGTCAAGACAATTGAAGAAACATGAGCAGAATTACCCCACGCATGATCTTGAACTAGCAGCCGTGGTACATGCATTGAAGATTTGGAGACACTATATTCTTGGACATAGGTGTGAAATTTACACGGATCATAAGAGTTTGAAGTATATTTTCACACAAACGGATCTGAACTTGAGGCAACGAAGATGGTTGGAGCTCATCAAAGATTATGATTTGGGGATCAACTATCATCCAGGAAAAGCCAATGTAGTGGCCGATGCTTTGAGTAGAAAGGGAGTAAGCCATCAACTTACAGTTCGAGAGTTACCGTCTGAGTTATGCAAGGAGTTTGAACGGTTGAACCTTGGGTTTGTAAACGAGATGGAGATGATGGAGTTAAATCCAACCTTGGAGCAAGAAATTCGAGAAGCACAGACCACAGATGAGGAGATCAAGGAAATCAAGGAAAGAATCGAAGAAGGGAGAGAATTCAGATTTGACAAGGATGAACATGGTACCTTATGGCTTGGAAAGAGGATCGTTGTGCCTAATGTAAAGCACATTCGGGAGACAATATTAAAGGAGGCACATGACTCGCCTTACTCGATTCACCCCGGTTGTACGAAGATGTACAAGGACTTGAAGGCTTGCTATTGGTGGGATAGCATGAAAAGGGACATAGCTGAATACGTAGCACTGTGTGATGTGTGCCAACGAGTCAAGGCGGAACATCAAAGGCCAGCCGGATTATTGCAACCGTTGAAGATTCCGGAATGGAAGTGGGAAGAAATTGGTATGGACTTCATAGTTGGGTTACCACGTACTCAGTCTGGGCATGACTCAATTTGGGTAATTGTGGATCGCTTAACCAAGTCCGCTCATTTTGTCCCTGTGAAGACCAAGTATACAGCTGCACGATTGGCCGAAATATACATGGAGCATATTGTGTGTCGACATGGAGTCCCTAAGAAGATAGTCTCGGATAGAGGTTCTCAATTTACCTCCAGATTTTGGCAAAAATTGCATGAAGCTTTGGGAACGAGGTTGAATTTTAGTTCAGCATATCATCCTCAAACGGATGGACAAACCGAGAGGACCAATCAGATTTTGGAGGACATGTTAAGAGCTTGTGCTTTAAAGCATGGGAAAAGTTGGGACAAAAGCTTGCCATACGCAGAATTTTCATACAACAATAGTTACCAAGCAAGCTTGAAAATGTCACCATATGAAGCGCTTTATGGGAGGAAGTGTAGGACACCTTTATTCTGGAATGAGGCAGGAGAAACTCAAGTATTTGGTCCGGACGTGTTGCAAGAAGCCGAAAAGCAAGTCAAAATAATTCGTGGAAACTTGAGGGCTGCCCAATCAAGGCAAAAAGGCTATGCGGATAATAGGAGAAGGAAATTAGCCTTTGAAATAGGAGATTTTGTTTACCTCAAGGTGTCACCAATGAGAGGTCATAAGAGGTTTAACATAAGAGGCAAGCTCACACCTCGTTATATTGGACCATTCAAGATTTTGGACAAAAGAGGAGAAGTAGCCTATAAGTTGGAGATGCCAGCCCATCTTTCAGACGTACATGATGTGTTTCATGTTTCCCAGCTCAAGAAGTGTTTGGGAGTGCTGGAAGAACAAGTACCAATGGAAAAATTGGAACTAGAGGAAGATTTGACGTATGCCGAGCAACCGATCAAAATCTTGGAAACCAAGGAGAGGGTCACAAGGAACAAGGTGATTCGATGGTGTAAAGTCCAATGGAAGCACCATACCGAAAAAGAAGCAACTTGGGAGCTAGAGGATGATCTCAAGAAGGAATTTCCCTATCTCTTCTCTTCCGCGTCAAATCTCGAGGGCGAGATTCATTTTAAGGGGGGTAGGTTTGTAACACCCTCATTTTCATGCATCATGCCTTGCATGCACTCATATACATGTTTAACATTAACCCATAACAAGAGGAACAAGTTAAAATTGATTTGGAGCAAAACCGCACTTAAAAATGTAGGAAAGTGCGGACTAGTCCGGTTTTGCTGAGGACTAGTCCGATTCCTCTCTGTCTAAAAACGGACTTGTCCGTTTTTGCTGCGGATTAGTCTGATTTTTGCCTCTGGACCACTTCGGACTTGTCCGATTTTGTGCGGACTAGTCCGATGTTCCATGAATCCTTGGAAATTTGCTAAGTCCCTGGACTTTTCCGGACTAGTCCGGTGTTCCAGCGGACTTGTCCGTTTTCCTTTCTGACTAAGATCGGACTTGTCCGATTTTTGGCCAGACTTGTCCGATTTTCTCTCTGGACGACTTCGGACTAGTCCGGTCCTGTCCGGACTTGTCCGATATTTCGTGACTCTGAGATTGACCTTTTGATTTACGACTTGTTTCTTGGGTTTCACGTCAAGTGGGCCTAGGGACGTCGTGCCCAACTCTTTTAGAGCCCATGTGGGACTCTAAACCGGCCTCTACTTATCCTAAACTCGAAATCCATCTAACCCTAGCCTCCACATCTATATAAACAACCCCACCCCTTGGTTTGACATCTATTTGCCACTTTTCCACCCACCCAAACCCTAGTTCGTGGGGAGCCACCACCAAGGAGGGAGGAGAAGATCCCAAGCAAGGAGAAGAAGAGGAGGAAACGAAGGAGGATCAAGATCTCCACCAAGTTTCGTCCTTCACCACCAATTCATCTCCAAGTTCATCACCAACCCTAGATCATCGAGATCCAAGTGTTACCTCCAAGTTTCTTGGTTCATTGGAGTTCTAAACACCTGGTACACCTTCTATTCTCTTTTCCTTATGTGAATTCAACCCCTAATCTCCAAATTCACGTCGATCTAGAAAACCCTAATCTGTTGATCTCGTCAAGTGCGGTCTTGTTCGGTCCCTAGTGGACTAGTTCGATCTTTCTGGTTAAATTGTGTTATATTGATTCTAAAATTTGATCTAATCGAATCCAAACCTGCATAAACTTGTTAAAAGCAATTAGAACTAGTTAGTTATCATTAAAAGCAACCAATTAACAGGTTCTACCTTGCATTTGCATTAATCATGCATGTCATGTCATATTGAGTAATATTTGTGCACTCTTTGATTGTGTTTCTTGTTTTGTATGTTTATTGTGTGGATTAGACGGATTTGCGCTAGAGGGTGCCACGGAGGATCTACAACATCAAGAGTTTGAAGGCTTTGACCCTAATCAACAGCAAGAGCAAGGCAAGTGTCCTTGAAGCATATTGATCCTGTTTTTAAAATAAACGTTTTGTTTGCAAAACTGCATGCTTGTGTCAAATTGATGGGAAATCCTATGGTAGGAAGTTTACTAGATTTTCTAAACCACCCTTGTCACCTGGAATTTATGGTAGAGAGAGTCGGGAAGGGTTTTTACCTTTTTGCTTCGCTTAATCAACTGGGATGGGAAACAACTATATCACTCAATTTAATTATGCATGGATGAGATTATGGTTAACATGAACTGGTTAATATGGTATTGTAATGGATGATCTAAGCAAGCCTGGTATGTGGATGGGTTGGATGTTATGGTGGTTTGCTTGCTTTAGATCTAAGGACCGGTTCATGCGAGAATAAGCCAGGACTACAGTGCCACCACGAGGCCAAGTATGGGTGCGGCGTAGCTGATTAATTAGGGCTTTGCTAGTGCTGTTTGGACCATTGTGGATGCTCGGGGAAGGGGTAGTAGGATTGGGTTTGTTGATGATTGGTGGGACTACCCTGGGATCCGAATGGCTCAAGAGGGGGCCCTTGGTTGAAGCTGTGCTCAGTTGGAGGCATCGCCACCGGTGAAACCTCAGTGGGGTCTAAATAGGCTAGTAATCCCTTTGTAAAGGCTATTTTGTGATCTCTTGGCCACACACCAACGGAAGTGTGTAATGTGACCGACGGGTCATGGGCATAAGGGAGGTTCTTAGTCGCCGAAGGGTGATGAAATCACGAACACGTGGGTAAAGAGGTACAAACTCTGCAGAGTGTTAATTAAAACTATCATGATAGCCGTGCTCCCGGTTATGAGCACCTGGACAACTTCCATGATTAGAGGGAAAATTGGAATCTGGGATGGTTATGGTTTGGTAATGGTTATGGATGGTTATGGATTAATTTCTGGTATTGAGTATGGTTATTGGCAATGGTGAAATCTGGACTTATTGATGATGGTAATGAATTCAGTTTGGTATTATGGTATTACTCGTGATTATGTTGGGATTACTTCACATACTTATACTATATTGCTTTTCAAATGTTTTAATGTACTTTTTAGTACTTTACCATTATTATTGTCGTCATTTGAATCAGCCACATGTCATACTTTCCACACTTGCTGAGTACGACATGTACTCACTCTTGCAATCCCCCACCCCAACAGTTGCAGGTCAGATTGGGAGTTTAATGGCGATAATGCGGAGTTCTAGGCCGTGTCTACCGTCAGCTTTGCCTGTGGTGTTGATTGGAGCTGCGCATACATACCCTGTCGCTTATGTTGCATAGTTGCTTAGTTGCTTAATTAGTTTATTTCTGCTGCATTAGTTGAACTTGTCATTAATATTCATTAGAGCTTGTATTCGAGGATAATATGGTCTGTGTAATAAATCTGATAATTAATCTTGTATTGTGGTAATGTTCTCTATACTCTTTTGTGATTGCACTCGTGTATGTGTGATGAACATCCTAGGCACACATATGCGTTAGCTTGGTTCATTTTCGGAACCGGGCGTCACATACCCCCCTTAAAATGAATCTCGCCCTCAAGATTCGACGCGGAAGAGAAGAGATAGGGAAATTCCTTCTTGAGATCATCCTCTAATTCCCACGTCGCTTCTTTTTCTGTGTGGTGCTTCCATTGAACTTTACACCATCTAATGACCTTGTTCCTTGTGACCCTCTCCTTAGTTTCCAAGACTTTGACCGGTTGCTCGGCATACGTCAAATCTTCCTCTAGTTCCAATTCTTCCATTGGCACTTGTTCTTCCGGTACTCTCAAACACTTCTTGAGCTGGGAAACATGAAACACATTATGTACGTCTGAAAGATGGGCTGGCATCTCCAACTTATAGGCTACTTCTCCTCTTTTGTCCAAAATCTTGAATGGTCTAATATAACGAGGTGCGAGCTTGCCTCTTATGTTAAACCTCTTATGACCTCTCATAGGTGACACCTTGAGGTAAACAAAATCTCCTATTTCAAAGGCTAATTTCCTTCTCCTATTGTCCGCATAGCCTTTTTGCCTTGATTGGGCAGCCCTCAAGTTTCCACGAATTATTTGGACTTGCTTTTCGGCTTCTTGCAACACGTCCGGACCAAATACTTGAGTTTCTCCTGCCTCATTCCAGAATAAAGGTGTCCTACACTTTCTCCCATAAAGCGCTTCATATGGTGACATTTTCAAGCTTGCTTAGTAACTATTGTTGTATGAAAATTCTGCGTATGGCAAGCTTTTGTCCCAACTTTTCCCATGCTTTAAAGCACAAGCTCTTAACATGTCCTCCAAAATCTGATTGGTCCTCTCGGTTTGTCCATCCGTTTGAGGATGATATGTTGGACTAAAATTCAACCTCGTTCCCAAAGCTTCATGCAATTTTTGCCAAAATCTGGAGGTAAATTGAGAACCTCTATCCGAGACTATCTTCTTAGGGACTCCATGTCGACACACAATATGCTCCATGTATATTTCGGCCAATCGTGCAGCTGTATACTTGGTCTTCACAGGGACAAAATGAGCTGACTTGGTTAAGCGGTCCACAATTACCCAAATTGAGTGATACCCGGACTGAGTACGCGGTAACCCAACTATGAAGTCCATACCAATTTCTTCCCACTTCCATTCCGGAATCTTCAACGGTTGCAATAATCCGGCTGGCCTTTGATGTTCCGCCTTGACTCGTTGGCACACATCACATAATGCTACATATTCAGCTATGTCCTTTTTCATGCTATCCCACCAATAGCAAGCCTTCAAGTCCTTGTACATCTTCGTACATCCGGGGTGAATCGAGTAAGGCGAGTCATGTGCCTCCTTTAATATTGTCTCCCGAATATGTTTTACATTAGGCACAACGATCCTCTTTCCAAGCCATAGGGTACCATGTTCATCCTTGTCAAATCTGAATTCTCTCCCTTCTTCGGTTCTTTCCTTGATTTCCTTGATCTCCTCAGCTGTGGTTTGTGCCTCTCGAATTTCTTGCTCCAAGGTTGGGTTTAACTCCATCATCTCCATCTCGTTTACAAACCCAAGGTTCAACCGTTCAAACTCCTTGCATAACTCGGACGGTAACTCTCGAACTGTAAGTTGATGGCTTACTCCCTTTCTACTCAAAGCATCGGCCACTACATTGGCTTTTCCCGGATGATAGTTGATCCCCAAATCATAATCTTTGATGAGTTCCAACCATCTTCGTTGCCTCAAGTTCAGATCCGTTTGTGTGAAAATATACTTCAAACTCTTATGATCCGTATAAATTTCACACCTATGTCCAAGAATATAGTGTCTCCAAATCTCCAATGCATGTACCACGGCTGCTAGTTCAAGATCATGCGTGGGGTAATTCTGCTCATGTTTCTTCAATTGTCTCGACGCATAGGCGACCACTTGACCTTCTTGCATCAATACACATCCAAGCCCTTGTCTTGATGCATCGCAATAATTGTCAAAACTCTTGCTTACATCCGGCAATACCAAAACCGGGGCTGTTGTCAACCTCTTCTTCAACTCCTCAAAACTATTCTGACAAGCTTCAGTCCATTGGAACGCCTTTCCCTTCGTTAGCAACTCCGTCATAGGCTTGGCTATCTTGAAAAAATCTTTAATAAACCGACGGTAATATCCAGCCATCCCAAGAAAACTCCTTATTTCCTTGACGTTTTGCGGTGGTTCCCACTTCAACACATCCCTCACTTTATCGGGGTCAACCGACACTCCTCCTCCGGAAATAATATGGCCTAAGAAGGAAACTTCCCGTAACCAGAATTGACATTTACTGAACTTGGCGTACAATTGATGCTCCCTCAATTTCTGCAGCGTAAGCCTCAAGTGTTCCTCATGTTCCCTCTCATCCTTCGAGTAGATCATAATATCATCAATAAACACCACAACAAACTTATCTAAGTACTCCATGAAGACTTTATTCATGAGGTACATAAAGTAGGCAGGCGCATTTGTCAATCCAAAAGACATCACAGTGTACTCATAAGATCCATACCGTGTCCTAAAAGCTGTCTTGGGTATGTCCGATGTTCTAATCTTCATTTGAAAGTAACCTGACCTCAAATCAATCTTGGAAAACACACAGGCACCTTTCATCTGATCAAACAAATCCTCTATACGGGGCAAGGTATACTTGTTCTCGATTGTTACCTCGTTGAGAGCTCGGTAATCCACACACATCCTTTGGGATCCATCCTTCTTGTCCACGAATAGAACGGGCGCTCCCCAAGGTGAAGAGCTAGGGCGAATAAAACCCTTCTCTAATTGCTCTTGAATTTGTTTCTTGAGCTCCGCTAATTCCATAGGAGGCATGCTATACGGCCTCTTAGCTATAGGTGCAGTTCCAGGTATTAAATCAATAACAAACTCAATGTCTCGATCGGGTGGCATACCTGGCAACTCATCCGGAAACACATCCAAAAATTCACATACAACCGGAATCTCCTCAATTGCGGCGCCGTCCATATGATTCAATTCCAATTGCTTCAGTGCGGTTTGAGATGCTTCAAATTCTACGGTGATCCCTTCCTCATTGGTCAACTTCACCGTCTTTGTGGCACATTCAATAACTCCATTGTGCTTCCTCAACCAGTCCATACCAAGTATAATATCCAACCCTTGAGAATCTAAAACAATGAGGTTGGCAGAGAAGTCTACCCCCCTTATTCTAAGGCTTACTTTTGGACATACTATATTTGTCCTCATCTCTCCTCCAGGAGACTTAACCAACAGAGTAAACTTCATATGAGAGATAGGCAAACTATACTTGGCAACATACTTCGATGCAATGAATGAATGCGATGCTCCAGAATCAAATAACATAGTCGCGGGGTTGGAGTTGGCGAGAAACATACCAATGACCACGTCATCCGCTTGTTGAGCATCCTCCGTAGAGACATGGTTCACGTTACCACGAGCAAAGTTCTGCTGTCCACGACTTCCTTGTGGCTGTCCTCCATTAGGTCTTGGGTTTTGCCTCGATGCATTGCTTCTTTGACCAAGGCCTGACTTAGGACATTGATGTGCAAAGTGTCCAGCTTCTCCACAAGTATAGCACTTCTTAACCCCACCAGAATTGTTGGGACGAGCTTGGTTTTGAGCATTTGCAGCGGGAAAATTAGCACGAGGCTCATAAGGCATTGGAGGCCTAGGTGCTTGCATAACAGGGCGCTGCTGCACAAACTGAGTTGGGCGCGGTGCATAACCAGGGCGCTGAGCAGGAATAGAGGAGCTGTAATGAGGTGCATTGGGCGGCGCAAAGCGAGGGCGCACATTACTTCCTTGCTGCTGTCCTTGATATGGCGCCTTCCTCTTGATTTCTTGCTCCATCTCACGGATCTTGTTCTCAACCACAATTGCTTTGTCCACAAGCTTCTGGAAATTGACATAATCACAGTTGAGCAATTGCACTTGGATCGTATTGTTCAATCCCCTCATGAACAAGTATTGCTTCCGGCTGTCCCGGCTAACATCCTCAGGTGCATATCTTGAGAGTTGAGTGAACTTATTGAGATATTCACTCACGCTTGATTTTCCTTGTCTCAAGTTCTCAAATTCTTGCCTCTTCAAGATCATAACACCTTCTGACACATAATGAGAACGGAAACTCTCCTTGAATTCCGCCCAGGTAATTCTCTCTTGGTTCTCATGAGCATTGCAATAAGAATCCCACCAATCTGCAGCTGCTCCAACTAGTTGATGAGAAGCAAACAAGACCTTCTCCCGGTCACTGCATTGGACAATAGCCAGCTTCTTCTCCACGGACTTGAGCCAATCGTCCGCATCCATAGGGTCAGCAGCATGAGCAAAGGTCGGCGGCCTAGTCCTCATAAACTCTCCCAATCGGTTATGAGGAGGTGGGGGTGGCGGTGGAGGCATGTGGGGCTGATTGTTGATATTGCCAGCCTGCAGCTGTCCCATTGTTTGTATCATGGTCTGCATGAGCTGGTTTGCATAGCCAATAGCTGCTCAATGTTGATAGCTCCCTGAGTAGTTCCTTGTCCGATGTTGTTCTGAGGCACTCCATTGTTCTCCTCTTCATCATTGCCATCCCTCTGGTTGCGAGTCCTCACCATCTGAAGAAAAGCAGTAGGTAAGAATTAGAAAACGCCCCAACTATATGCATCAAGGGATATGAAACTAAACAACTAGCTACACTAGCCTAGGTGGACATGGCAATGCTAAAGCATCCCAAAATCCTCTATTAAGCACACAAGCAAGCAATATATACAGCAAACAGCACACCAAGCAAACACATCGATTCCTGAGTGCTCCTTTGTGCTCTAAAGTGTCCATTCTATCTAGGTTGCGTCCTACGGTCAACCTGTGGCTCTGATACCAATCTGTGATGCCCGGTTCCGAAAACTGAACCAAGCTAACGCATATGTGTGCCCAGGATGTTCATCACACATACACGAGTGCAATCACAAAAGAGTATACAGAAAATTACCACAGAACAAGATTAATTATCAAATTTTATTACACAACTATATTATCCTCGAATACAAGCTCTAATAAATATTAATGACAAGTTCAACTAATGCAGCGGAAATAAACTAATTAAGCAAACTAAGCAGCATAAGCAATAGGGTATAGCGCAGCTCCAATCAACACCACAGGCAAAGCTGACGGTAGACACGGCCTAGAACTCCGCATTATCGCCATTAAACTCCCAATCCTGACCTGCAACTGTTGGGGGGGATTGCAATAGTGAGCTCATGTCGTACTCAGCATGTGTGGAAAGTATGACATGTGGCTGATTCAAATGACGACAATAATAATGGCAAAGTGCTGAAAAGTACATTAAAACATTTGAAAAGCAATATAGTATAAGTATGTGAAGTAAACCCATCATAATCATAAGTAATACCGTGATACTAAATCTGAATTCATTACCATCATCAATAAGTCCAGATTTCACCATTGCCAATCACCATATTCAATACCAGAAATTAAATCCATGACCATTACCATAACCATAACCATAATATCAACCATAACCATAATCATATCCCAATTTCCCTCTAATCATGGAAGTTGTCCAGGTGCTCATAACCGGGAGCACAGCTATCATGATAGTTTTAGTTAACTCTGCAGAGTTTGTACCTCTTTACCCACGTGTTCGTGATTTCATCACCCTTCGGCGACTAAGAACCTCCCTTATGCCCATGACCCGTCGGTCACATTACACACTTCCGTTGGTGTGTGGCCAAGAGATCACAAAATAGCCTTTACAAAAGGATTACTAGCCTATTTAGACCCCACTGAGGTTTCACCGGTGGCAATGTCTCCCGCAGAGCACATCTTCAACCAAGGGCCCCTTCGTGAGCCATTCGGATCCCAGGGTAGTCCCACCAATCATCAACAAACCCAATCCGACTACCCCTTCCCCGAGCATCCACAATGGTCCAAACAGCACTAGCAAAGCCCTAATTAATCAGCTACGCCGCACCCATACTTGGCCTCGTGGTGGCACTGTAGTCCTGGCTTATTCTCGCATGAACCGGTCCTTAGATCTAAAGCAAGCAAACCACCATAACATCCAACCCATCCACATACCAGGCTTGCTTAGATCATCCATTACCATACCATGTTTAACCAGTTCATGTTAACCATAATCCCATCCATGCATAATTAAATTGAGTGATATAGTTGTTTCCCATCCCAGTTGATTAAGCGAAGCAAAAAGGTGAAAACCCTTCCCGACTTTCTACCATAAATTCCAGGTGACAAGGGTGGTTAAACAAAACTAGTAAACTTCCTACCATAGGATTTCCCATCAATTTGACACAAGCATGCAGTTTTGCAAACAAAACATTTATTTTAAAAACAGGATCAATATGCTTCAAGGACACTTGCCTTGCTCTTGCTGTTGATTAGGGTCAAAGCCTTCAAACTCTTGATGTTGTAGATCCTCCGTGGCACTCTCTAACGCAAATCCGTCTAATCCACACAATAAACATACAAAACAAGAAACACAATCAAAGAGTGCACAAATATTACTCAATATGACATGACATGCATGATTGATGCAATGCAAGGTAGAACTTGTTACTTGATTGCTTTTGATGATCACTAACTAGTTCTAATAGCTTCTAACAAGTTTATACAGGTTTGGAGTTGATTAGATCAAATTTTAGAGTCAATTCAACACAATTTAACCAGAAAGATCGGACTAGTCCGCTAGGGACCGGACAAGTCCGCACTTGACGAGATCAGCAGATTAGGGTTTTCTAGATCGACGTGAATTTGGAGATTAGGGGTTGAATTCACATAAGGAAAAGAGAATAGAAGGTATACCAGGTGTTTAGAACTCCGATGAACCATGAAACTTGGAGGTAACACTTGGATCTTGATGATCTAGGGTTGGTGATGAAGTTGGAGATGAATTGGTGGTGAAGGACGAAACTTGGTGGAGATCTTGATCCTCCTTCGTTTCCTCCTCTTCTTCTTCTTGTTTGGGATCTTCTCCTCCCTCCTTGATGGTGGCTCCCCACGAACTAGGGTTTGGGTGGGTGGAAAAGTGGCAAATAGATGTCAAACCAAGGGGTGGGGTTGTTTATATAGGGATGGAGGCTAGGGTTAGATGGATTTCGAGTTTTGGGATGAGTAGAGGCCGGTTTAGAGTCCCACATGGGCTCTCAAAGAGTTGGGCACGACGTCCCTAGGCCCACTTGACGTGAAACCCAAGAAACAAGTCGTACAACAAAAGGTCAATCTCGGAGTCACGAAATATCGGACAAGTCCGGACAGGACCGGACTAGTCCGAAGTCGTCCAGAGAGAAAATCGGACAAGTCTGGCCAAAAATCGGACAAGTCCGATCTTAGTCAGAAAGGAAAACGGACAAGTCCGCTGGGACACCGGACTAGTCCGGAAAAGTCCAGGGACTTAGCAAATTTTCAAGGATTCATGGAACATCGGACTAGTCCGCACAAGATCGGACAAGTCCGAAGTTGTCCAGAGGCAAACATCGGACTAATCCGCAGCAAAAATGGACAAGTCCGTTTTTAGACAGAGAGAAATCAGACTAGTCCTCAGCAAAACCGGACTAGTCCGCACTTTCCTACATTTTTAAGTGCGGTTTTGTTCCAAATCAATTTTAAACTTGTTCCTCTTGTTATGGGTTAATGTTAAACATGTATATGAGTGCATGTAGGGCATGATGCATGAAAATGAGGGTGTTACAGAAGGATCATCAACCACAAGATCATGGAGAAGGAGGCACTCTTCTACAATGACCTCCAAAGGTTCACCGCCTCGAAGATGAAGAATGTTGCACTCAAAGCGACATCCTCCTCTAAAGAGCAAAAAGAAGATGAGGAATGTCTCGACACCGATGAGGAAGAGGCCCTCTTCATCAACAAGTTCAAGAGGATGATGAGGAGAAGGAAAGGAGGATACAACCACGAGAGCAAGGGCAAGGAAAAAGCGAAGCCCAAAACAAAGAGAGCTTGCTACAATTGTGGCAAGTACGGGCACTTCATTGTGGATTGCCCACGTGAAGAGGGCAAGAAGACGAAGGAGGGCAAGCCTCAAGAAAAGAAATACTTCAAGAAGAAGAGGCCCTCCGGTCATGCTCACTTAGGTAAGGAATGGGACTCTAACGATGAGTCCTCCTCCGAAGACGAGGAGAAGGTGGCAACCATAGCCATAGGGAGGAGCTCCAAGGGAAGCAAGCTTTCCCCCCCTCAATGACCACAAGCCAACTTGCCTCATGGCGAAAGAAGGAAGGAGAAAGGTTATTTCTCGCTCATCCTCCTCCATATCCTCTCATGATGAATTTGATAGTGCTAGTGAAAATGAACACTTGTTTAAGGATATAAGTAAAAGCACTTTGCATAGAATGAAATTGCTTCCGGATGAAATTTTTGAGAAGGAGGAGCTCATACATAGGCAAGAGGACATGCTTATCCATGAAAAGGAGAGATGTCAAGAGCTTATTGAGCTCCTTGAGCTTGAGAGAGAGAAGATCAAGGCATTAGAGCATGAACTTGCTCTAAGAAAGAAAACATGCTCAAGTCCTGAGGAGACAACCATTTAGCTCAAGGATGAACTTGGCAACTTGTCAAAAATTAACAAGATCCTTGAAACTCAAGTTGAGTCCCTCAAGACTAATGTAGCCTCTTCATCCAAAAGCTCACCCTCCTCAAAGGTTGCATCCAAAACAATCTCTACTTGCAAATGTTATAACTTGATTCTTAAAGTAAAGGATGAGCTTAAGTTGACTCAAGACAAACAAGCACCTAAGGGTGGCATCTTTGACAAAGAGAAAGTGGCATATGCACGAGGTGCATATACCAACACAAGATCTCCCTATGTCAAAGATGGTCTTGGTTATACTAAAGGTGGAAAGAAAAATGCTAAAACCTCCAAGTATGGCAAAGACTTGATTGTCTTTGTCAAGGGAAGCACATCCCCAACCAAAATTGGGAAGAACATTTTAACAAGCAAAGATATTAAAACTGAACCACATCCTCTATTTCATGATTTTGATGCATCTTATGTTCTAGTGAGGAAAAAGTATGGAAAAGTCTTTGCTAAGTATGTTGGGTCACTCCGTAAGAGCCCCAAGCCTTGTGTGTGGGTGCCCAAGTGCCTCACTACTAACTTCAAAGGACCCAACTCCGTTTGGGTAACTAAAAGGAAGGCATAATCTTGTTTCATAGGCATACTCCTCCAGTGGATCCAAATGGGTGCTCGATAGTGGATGCACCAACCACATGAGCGGAGAGAGAAATATGTTCGTGGAGTATGAAGAAAACGATGATCCAAGTGAAGGGAACTTTTTTGGGGACAATAGCCAAGGGAAAATCCTTGGCTCCGGTAAAATTGCTATTTCACCCCAACATACTCTTTCTCACGTTTTGCATGTTGATTCTTTAGATTATAACCTATTTTCCATATCACAACTATGTGACAAAGGTTATAATTGTGTTTTTACTAATGAGGGTTTGAGCGTCCTTAGGAGAAGTGATGACTCAATCGCCTTTAAGGGTGTGCTCAAAGGATAGCTTTATCTTGTGGATTTTACCGCGGATAAAGCCCAACTTGACACGGTTAATTGCAAAAACCAACATGGGATGTCTTTGGCATAGAAGGCTAGCCCATGTTGGGATGAGGAACTTACAAAAGCTTCTTAAGGGCGAGCACATCTATGGCTTGAAAGATGTCGTGTTTGAAAAAGATAGGCCATGTAGCGCTCGCCAAGCAGGGAAGCAAGTGGGAGCTCAACACCCCTCCAAGAACATCATGACAACAACAAGACCTTTAGAACTGCTACACATGGACCTTTTCGGACCAATAACCTACATTAGCATAGGCGGTAACAAATATGGTCTTGTTATTGTTGATGATTTTTCTCATATCACTTGGGTATTTTTCTTACATGATAAGGGTGAGACTCACAGTGTCCTCAAAAGGTTCTTGAGGAGAGCTCAAAATGAGTTCGCCTCAAGAATCAAGGCTATTAGAAGCGACAACAGCACCAAGTTCAAGAACACTCAAGTGGAAGACTTCTTGAATGAGGAGGGCATCAAGCATGAATTTTTAGCCCACTACTCCCCTCAACAAAATGGGGTGGCGGAACGAAAGAGTAGGACACTCATTGAGATGTCAAGGACGATGCTTGATGAGTACAAGACATCGGACCGGTTTTGGGCAGAGGCGGTTAACACCGCTTGCCACGCCGTCAACCGGTTGTACCTCCATCGCCTCCTCAAGAAGACCCCCTACGAGCTTCTAGTTGCTAAGAAACCCAATGTCTCTTATTTTCGTGTGTTTGGAAGCAAATTATATATTCTCAACAAGAAGCCTAGGACTTCGAAGTTTGCTTCAAAGTCTGATGAAGGTTTCTTGCTTGGTTATGATTCAAATACCCACGCCTACTGTGTTTTCAACAAATCCTCCGGGATTGTTGAAATAGCACGAGACGTGGTGTTTGATGAAACTAATGGCTCCCAAGTGGAGCAAGTTGATCAAAGTGTGTTAGATGAAGAAGACTCTCCACAAGAAGCTCTTAGAAGGATGGCACTTGGAGATATTCGTCCACAAGAACAACCTCAAAACTCAAGTGATCAACCACAAGATGATGCAAGTCATCCACCACGTGATCAAGTTGAAGATGGACAAGTGGCACCTCAACATGATCAAGAAGACAAAAGCCAAGAGGGAAGCATACATCAAGGGAGAGACCAAGAAGAAGAAGTGGATGATGATGACTCAAAAGGTCAACCTCCACATCCTTGTGTGCATCAAAGTGTTCAACGAGATCACCCCGTTGACAACATTCTAGGAGACATTACAAAAGGGGTAACCACTCGTTCTCGTGTTGCTAACTTTTGTGAACATTACTCCTTTGTCTCTTCTTTGGAGCCTCATAAGGTTGAAGACACATTGAGAGACCCGGATTGGGTGGTGGCCATGCAAGAGGAGCTCAACAACTTTGAGAGGAACAAAGTTTGGGAGCTTGTCAAGCGTCCACAAGCAAATGTTGTGGGCACCAATGGGTGTTCCGCAACAAGCAAGATGAGCATGGTGTGGTGACAAGGAACAAGGCCCAACTTGTGGCCAAGGGGTACTCACAAGTCGAAGGTTTAGATTTTGATGAAACCTTTGCTCCCGTAGCTAGGCTAGAGTCAATTCGTATATTACTTGCCTTTGGTACTCACCATGATTTTAAGCTTTACCAAATGGACGTCAAGAGTGCGTTCCTAAATGGTCCAATCAAGGAGGAAGTCTATGTGGAGCAACCACCGGGTTTTGAAGATCAAGACTTCCCAAACCATGTCCTCAAATTGCGTAAGGCTCTCTATGGCCTCAAACAAGCTCCTAGAGCATGGTATGAGTGCCTTAGAGACTTTTTGATTTAAAATGGTTTTAAGATAGGAAAAGCTGACTATACTCTCTTCCCAATGCACTTTAATGACGATCTCTTTGTGTGCCAAATATATGTCGATGACATCATATTTGGTTCTACTAACAAAGTGTTTTGTGATGAGTTTTCTAAGATAACGACAGAGATATATGAGATGTCCATGATGGGGGAGTTGAAGTTCTTTTTAGGTTTCCAAGTCAAGCAACTCCAAGAAGGCACGTTCATAAGTCAAACAAAGTACACTCAAGATATATTAAATAAGTTTGACATGGACAAGGCCAAACCCATAAAGACTCCAATGGCGACTAATGGACATCTAGACTGTCGGAGTGTTGTTCCGGCAATTCTCCCGGTACTACTGTTGGTAGCCCGCGGAGTTTGTAGTTTGGTATTGGGCGCGCAGAGATTCAGAACACGGTAGCAAATAGGCACAAGGATTTACATGGTTCGGGCCGCCTGAGCTTAATACCCTACTCCACAGGGTATGTTGTTGTTATATTAAGCTTCTAAGAGTCGAGAGTTTCCAATGAGCGAGAGGCCAGAGAAGAGAGCCCCTATGTATAGTCGACCAATCCTTTTATAGTACAAGGACTGGTCGTTACACCATTAGCCTGGCCCGACATGTGGCCTTGGCATTTACTGATGCTTAATACACAATTAATGAGGTTAATTACCCTTAATAGTGTGGTAACGGGCCTTGACAATGCCATTACTGCTATCAAGGGCCTTCCGATCGTGTGTCATTAATATGGTATTAATGACACTTAATGGGGTCTTGAAGTATTTGATTTCCCTTGAAGGTCCGAGCTGTTGGGGGTCCACCAGTCTGATTGTTGAGGCTGAAGGTTCGGCGGTTAGACACGTGGTAGCTTCGGAGATTTCCGTCTGGGACGGGTAGGTCCGGTGTAGATGTACACGTGTTGGTACCAGAGCTTCCCTCTATCAGGGGTTAGGTCCGGGGGTGCCGCACAGGAGTTTAGCCCGGATCTATCCCATGCGTGGGATGTAGGTCCAGTTGCAGTATACACGTGGCAGCATCGGGACTAACTATAGATGGGAGGCAGGTCCGGTCCCACATGACACGTGGGGCCTTCACAGGTCTTCAACTCAGACTGGTGAAGTTCCTCTGGTCTTTTTGTAGTACCAAGGGGTGTACGGTACGCAGGGTACCGACAGTGGCCCCCTGGGCCCACCTCTCGAAGAGACCTTTTGGATGAAGTCATTCTGCCGAAGGTGGGTCCATCCTTCGGTTTTTGAGCCGTGTCCTCAAGGGTCTTTGGATGTGCCATTAGCGGTAGTCTGCAGTTAAACCCACGCCGCGTGGCATATCCAGGATGCGGCAGGTGAGATCTGAGCGTGCGGATCTTACGCAATTGAAGGTCGCCGATTCCCGATACGAAAACCGTATTGGTTCTGCACGCCCTATCAGGCCGCCGCCCTCGGGCTTCCCGCCTTTCATGATGGCAACCATTCGCCTGGGGTAAGGACCTCGACTTGATCTTCGGGGTGGCCATGGGCCCTCTTGTCATTGGCAGGGTGAACGTTTTGAACTGTATCATCGACTCCTTTGCGGTTTCCATCCAAGCGTTGTGGGGGCTTACTTAAGAAGGAAAGCGCACACCGTTTGGGGATTCATTACACCTTAATTCGAACTTGCGCTCAAATCCTCCAAACTTTAGCCTGCTTTTCATCTATCGCCCTTCTGTCCTGCGATGGAGGTGGGTCTCCGCAAGAGCCGACTTAATACCAATAGTGATTTGAAGAAGGTCCGGGCCCTCATGGGGTGGTCCAGTGACTTATTCAACCACCAGGTCTGCGCCGGCAAGCTTCCATTCGAGAAGGAGCACGCCAGCGACATGGTGTACTTCTCCGCATACGCCATGGTGGGACTGATCCCACCCTTCTCCACTTTTCTCTTGATGCTGCTAGACTTCTATGGTCTGCAGCTGTACCACCTTGGCCCCCACTCCATTCTTCTGGTGTTGATCTTTGTCCACTTCTGCGAGATGTGGGTGGGCATTCCCCCCTGCGTCGAGCTCTTCCGCACCTTCTTCACGATCCACACCACCGGCAAGAGTGACGAGTACCTTGGCTTCTATTATTTTTTGAAACGTAAGAAGTGCCCGTACAAGTACTTGCGGTCGTTCCCTTCTGGAAAGTGGGACGACTGGAAGAAGGATTGGATTGTCATCAGGGTGGAAGAGCATGAGAAGCTGGAGCTGCCCGAAGGCCTCCCCAACGTCGACACTGAAGCTTGGAGCAAAGTTCCGGTGTTATCGGATGCCTTCAACACTGCTCTAACCAGGATCCGCCAATGTGTGGAGGGAGGGGTGACTCCCCAGGCAGTATTCTGCAACTTCCTGGTCAACAGGTGGGCTCCGCTGAAGAAGAGGGAGAAGCTTGCCTGGGCCCTCAACAGTGTGATGGAAGACGACCGGATCGAGACCGGTTTGAAGTCCAACATGGAAGGTGCAACTTTGGAGTTTTACCTCAAGAAGTTCCAGCACGGCATCGACGTTGAGGGTGACGACTTAACTCCGCCGGCGGCTTTCCTCCCTCTGAACATGGAGGCAGAGTTTAGTAGGGAGCTCCGGCGGAAGATGCTAGTGCTTGACGACCTCGGTGAAGTTGAGAGGCGTTCGACCACCGGGTTGGTGATCTCCGGAGATTCCGAGGGTGGTCCCCCTTCTGCCCCGAGACAAAGAGTTGAAGTCGTGGGCAAGGGCAAAGAATTGTGTAAGACCTATGTGTGCTGAATACATTGGCTTGTAGTGAATACACTTGGCTTTGATGATAAAAGTTTTAAATATCACCAAAACACCTTTTTATCAAGGTCCGACTCTAGCTTCGAGCTATAGCAAGATCCGACCATAGGTCCGACTTGTTTTGGGTAGCTCCGGCTATGTTCGAAGCTAGGTCCGACTTCTTGGTAAGGTCCGACTAGCTTTGGTTAGCTCCGGTGAGCTTTATCTTTAGCTCCGGCATGTCTTTGATAGTTCCGGCATATATTTGATAGCTCCGGAATGCTTTGCTAAGCTCCGACGTACTTTGTCTAGCTCCGGTTTTTGGTTGACTAGTTTTGACTAGTTTTTGGTAAGCTCCGGTGCTAGGATCTACTAGTTTTGGTAAGCTCCGACAGGTGCTTCATTGTACTAGTTTTGGTAAGCTCCGGCGCTAGGTTCTACTAGCTTTAGTTAGCTCCGGCTCAAGGTCCGGGTTGCTCTGGCAAGGTCCGGAACTTGACTGTAGTGCTTATGTTTTTCATATGCAATGTTTCGTACTTGCTTTACATAATTAGAAAGATTGCTTAGTATTCATTTGCTAAGTTTTTGGTGCGTTTTGGTTGATATGGATGATATCGTGTTACTGTGGTTTTGCAACATGCTTATGTGAGGTTCTCACGTAAGGTGTTGTGTTCGGAACTAACTTGAGTCAAGTCGAGGACTTGGGCTCGTATGGATTGGTTGTTTATTCATGTGCAGGTGTTGCTTGAGTTCAAGTCATGGCTGGTGACGGGATCCATTGGACTAGTCTCAGGGAGGAGATGAGGTTCCAACAACCAAGTTCGGGAGGAACTGTGGTTAAGCTGATCAGGAGGTCGCGCAGGATGATTGAATCAAGGGCGGTGCATATGAAGGTTACTGGACGTCGAAGGAAGATGTTTGCACATATGCATGCGTTGAATGACGTGACAACATGGTTCCGAAGATGGGATAAGGAAGGAAAGATCTGGTTGGAAGGATCGATCGTACCGGTTGATGACTTTGGCTGCGGCGGAGTCGGTTATGGCCCGGTATGGAAAGTATCGAGTTGGTTATGGTAGGATTTCGTGTGGGTCACGAATTTGAGTTGTTTAGGAATGTGGGATACGTTCCTAAGGTGTTTGGAAGTCTTAATATTGCTTCTATCTGCGTATAGAAGAATCTTTAGCAGTTATGGAAAGTTACGATTCGTGATCTGAGAAGGATTGGAGTCCTAGTTGATATTGGGTTGGCCTAAGGGATGGTTATATAAGCAAGAGAGCCCAGAGCTCGGTGTGCACGACTTTTGGGCTGTTCCTATTGTGTTCTATTGAATAAAATTCGTAGTTTGAAGGAACTTTTGTGCCTTATTCGTCCGACTTGTTCCAGACAAGTTTTACTCGTCGAGTTTCTGGACAGCACTACCTTTCATCGGTGGTTTTATCATAACTCTAGTTTTACTGATCCAATTGACGTGATTCTTTTTGGGTTGTCTTCACAACTTGATTGTCTATCATATGTAAAAATTTCACAGTCATTGGATTTGTGGTTTATGATCTACACGAGTTTCTTTGCAGCATTCTAGAACTGTTTTTCCTCGGGTAGGGCAGTTTAACCTGTGTTTGATCTTTCGATCATAACTTGAGTTTTTCTCGACGGATTTGAGTGATTCTTTTTATGTTGTCTTCGTGACTTGATTCTCTCTGATATCTATCACTTTTTTCACGGTGAAACACGTTTAGATTAGTCTCACACACGATTTATTTAAGAGATCGTTTTTCTGCCGAAGGAGTTGGGGTTTTAATTGTTTCCGCTGCGTAAGATTTTTAAATCTACCATTCACCCCCCCTCTGGTAGCTCTTCACGTGCTCTTCGATCCTACAATTGGTATCAGAGCCACGGTGCCCTAATATTTATGATTTGCGCGTGTTTTTTGACTAAACATCATGGAGAAGTACTTCGCCAAACCTTGTGTGTTCGCTGGTATTGATTTTCAGGTTTGGAAGGCATGCATGGAGGCTTTCATCCAGGCACAAGGCTTTGCAATATGGGAGAAGGTATACAAGCCTTACGAAGTGCCATCAAATGATCAAGTTATAGCTACAAATCTGAGAGATGTCGACAACAACAACAAGGCTCGGAACTTGATCATACAAGGATTAACACAAAGCGACTTCGACCGTGTTGCACACCTCCAATCTGCATACGATGTGTGGAAAGCACTTTGTGACTACCACGAAGGATCCAACACGATCAAGGAGGTAAGGCAAGACATGTTCAATAAAGAATACATGCGCTTCGAGATGCAACCCGGTGAGTCAATTGAGGATCTCTTTGCTCGCTTTAATAAAATTCTCAGCAACTTGTGTAGTGTCAATGTTAATTTTTCAGATGCTGAAAATGCTAGGCAATTATTAAGTGCATTAGACATGTCAATTTGGGAGATGAAAGTTACATCTATTCGTGAATCTACTGTCATGAGTACACTCACTTTAGATGTGATATATTCCAAGCTAAAAACTCATGAAATTGATATAATATCACGTAAGAACCCCAACAAGTCTATTGCTTTTGTTTCTCAATGTGATATGCCTAGCTCCGGCCAATCTTCATCTTGTAGTACACTTGCTTTGTTGTCCTCTCTAACCCTTGAACAGATTGAGGAGTTTCCAGAGGAGGAGCTAGCACTTCTCTCTACGAGGTTCTCAAAAGCATTGCAAAATATGAGAACTAGAAGGAGAGGAAGCTCCGAACCTCAACGGTGCTTCGAATGTGGTAAGACAGGACATTTTTGTTCAGATTGCCCTAACCTTTCAGGTCCTACTTCCCGGGATGAAAAGAAAACAAGAACGAAGCACTCCTTTGCAAAAGATACGAAGAAAAGGAAGGGTACCATAGGACGCAAGATGATTAGCAGCTTCATCACCGCACTTCAAGAACTTAGTTCAAGTGATGTAGACTTTGAAAGTGATGAAGATTATGACGATCTGGCCAACTTATGATTCATGGCGGGCAAAACAAGATCAAGATCAAGTCAGGAGGATGCAGAACACAACAGTGAAGACGATGAGGTATGTTCTACCTGCAATGAAATGTGTGATGATATTTCTCGTGCAACTATTATTGTCAAGAAAAAGGACAAAAAGCTTAGGGATAATGCTGCTAAAATTGAATCACTAGAATCTGAAATTAACCGTTTAAAAACTTTGATTCCTAGTGATGATGCATGTCCCTCATGTGACTTAATCTATGAACAATTATCCACATTAAAAAGTGCACACTCCTCCACTCTAGATAGACTTGATGAAGAAATTGAAAAGAACAAAGAGATTGATGCACTTAATGATAAAAACTTGAAAGATGCTAGCTGTTCTACAATTGATTTGCATTGTTCTACTTGTGAGGATCTTGATAAGAAACTACAGGATGCTATGAATGAAATTTCTATATTAAACAATGCTTTACATTCTCATGAAGTTAAATTTTGTTCAAATTGCAAGCTAAAAGGAAAAACTTCATGTGAAAATTGCCTTGATCTGTCCAATAAACTTGATGACATGCATAGGACATTAGATCAGTTTTGTAATGGGAATAAGAACCTAAACTTGCTGCTGAATTCTTCCAAGTCTTGCAATAATAAAACTGGTATAGGTTTTGATTCTCATGCTCATGCTAAGGCAAATCCACCTAAAATTGTAAAGTCATTAGGAAGTGGTTTGATTCAAACAGTTCCTAAAGAAAAAGGAGTGGTTTTCAAATCTGCAGGAGTGTTGCCTCATTCAGTTTCAAATAAAAATATTGCTTGCTCATCTAGACATGAACACAAAGTTAAATTTCATTGTACCTTCTGTGGTAGAGATGGTCATGTCATAGATTTTTGTTATAGACTAGCTAAAGAACAGAAAAGGGAAAGAATGGTTGCTAGATCTCATAACTTTCATGCAAAATTTGCTGCACACATTAAACCGAATGTACAACCTACTGTTTTGAGTCAAAAACATTCAAAGTTTACCTCTGGACCTTCTGTTTTTGCCTCCGAAGCTACTGATTTTTGTGCTACACAAGTAACACCTTGTAGGTCAGTAGTCAAGAATAAAAAGTCTCAAACTTTGACTCATAAACCTGCTGTTTTGTCTTAGCTTTCGCGTGTTTTTCCTGCTGCACGTCGCATGACTCAGTACTGGATTCCTAAATGCCTTTTGACTAACCCCAGTATTGAGTCATCGACGTATTGTGCTTTTATGTAGGTTACACGTTTGAGGAAGGGGAACATTTGGATTGTGGATTCAGGTTGCTCACGCCACATGACCGGTAACAAAGATTGGTTCTCCTCCCTCTCTTTTGTGTCACGTGTAGAGAATATTACTTTTGCCGATAATTCTTCAACTCCTATAATTGCTAAGGGTTCGGTTAGAGTAAATGATCACTACACTTTGAAGGATGTGGCACTTGTCAAAAATTTGAAATACAACTTGCTTTCTGTTGCAGAATTGCTAGATGAAAATCTAGAAATTATTTTCAATAAAAATTGCTGCAAAGTTGTAGGTTCAAATAGTGAGCTTATTTTTAACATGTCTCAGTTTAGAAGAGTTTTTAAAGCTGATTTTGATATGTCTTCCTCTGAGCATAGGTGTCTAGTTGCTAATGATTCAAAGGACTTATATTTTTGGCATCGTAGACTCGGTCACGTAGGCTTTGATCTCCTAACGCGAGTTAGTGCTCTTGATCGCATACGTGGGCTGCCTAAGCTTAAAGGGGACAAAGAAATTGTGTGCTCTTCTTGTAGACATGCTAAGATGGTTGCAGGTTCACATACTCCTCTCACAATGATCATGACAACTGAACCATGTCAACTTTTGCATCTTGACACCATAGGACCTTCACGTGTTCAATCCTTCGGAGGTAAATGGTATGTTCTTGTTATTGTTGATGATTATTCTAGATACTCTTGGATTTACTTTAGGGCGTCTAAGAATGAAGTTTTTAGTCACTTTAGAACTTTATTTCTTAGATTATCAATTGATCACCCAGGATCATTAAAAGCAATTAGAAGTGATAATGGAACTGAATTTAAAAATCAATCTTTTGATCACTTTTGTGCTGAAAATAGAATAGATCATCAATTCTCTTCACCATATGTACCTCAACAAAACGGTGTTGTAGAAAGAAAGAACAGAACCTTAGTTGAGATGGCTAGGACTATGCTTGATGAATATCAAACTCCTAGGAAATTTTGGGCTGATGCGTTAGCAACCGCTTGTTATGTCTCAAATCGTGTTTTCTTGCGTGCTAAGCTAGGTAAAACACCATATGAGCTTCGGTTTGGACATAGGCCTAGTGTTACACACTTTCGGGTCTTTGGTTGCAAATGCTTTGTTAAGAAACATGGTAACCTTGATAAATTTGAACCTAGATCCATTGATGGCATGTTTCTTGGTTATCCATCTCATACTAGAGGCTATCGTGTGCTTTTACTTGACACTAACAAAATTTTGGAGACTTGTGAAGTGTCTTTTGATGAAGCTAGCCCAGGTACTAGCTCCGGTGTTGCAGGACCAGATTTGTATCCTCAGGGGGAGGGTATTTTCGAAGATGAAGAAGAGCCGGTGATACTGCCTGGTAGTTCCGAAGTTGACATGTGTCCAGCTCCGGACATTGAACAAGCTCCGGTTATCACCTACGCTGGTCCTGATCGTCCACAAGTCACAAGCTCATCAATCTACGATGAACCTAATGAAGAAGAAGCTTGTGAGACATCTGTTCCCCTATGTTTTTACAAAGATCATCCCCCACAACAGATGATTGGAAGCTTGCACGAACGAGTCACACGGTCCAGGTTTTGCTATCCAAACTCTCATGCTCATTCTGCTTTTGTTGCTTCTTCTGAACCCAATGATATATCACACGAACTCACTAATGAATCTTGGATTATTGCCATGCAAGAAGAGTTAGAAAATTTTGAAAGAAATAATGTTTGGAAACTTGTACCTCCACCTCAAGGTCACACTTTAATTGGAACTAAATGGGTATTTAAAAATAAACAAAGTGAGGATGGGGTTGTGGTTAGGAATAAGGCTAGTTTGGTTGCTCAAGGTTTCACTCAAGTTGAAGGTCTAGATTTTGATGAAACTTTTGCTCCTGTCGCTAGATTAGAAGCCATAAGAATTTTGTTAGCTTTTGCAGCATCTAAAGGTTTTAAGATATTTCAAATGGATGTTAAAAGTGCTTTTCTTAATGGCTAGATAGATGAGGAGGTTTATGTCAAACAACCACCGGGTTTTGAAAATCCAGATTTTCCTAATCATGTTTACAAACTGTCCAAAGCCTTATACGGTCTCAAACAAGCCCCTAGAGCATGGTATGATAGGTTAAAAACATTCTTACTTGAAAAGGGGTTTACCATGGGCAAGGTTGATAAACCTCTTTTTGTGCTTAAGCATGGCAATGACTCATTATTCGTTCAAGTGTATGTGGATGATATTATCTTTGGTTGTGCTTCTCATGATCTTGTGTCCAAGTTTTCAGCAATGATGAGTTCCGAATTTGAAATGAGTATAATGGGTGAACTCACTTACTTTTTGGGGCTGCAAATCAAGCAAACCAAGGAGGGTACCTTTGTGCATCAAACGAAATATACCAAAGACCTCCTAAGGCACTTCAACATGGACAAAAGCAAGCCTCTTCGGACACCAATGGGAACAGCAACAACACTTGAACTTGATGAAGATGGTGAACCCGTGAATCAAAAAGAATATAGAAGCATGATCGGATCACTTTTGTACCTCACGGCATCAAGACCGGACATACAATTCAGCGTATGTCTTTGTGCACGGTTTCAAGCTTCCCCACGTGCTTCACATCGTCAACCCGTCAAAAGGATTCTCAGGTACTTACATGGAACCCAAGAATTTGGCATTTTTCTTCCTTCTTCCTCAACCGTTACTTTGAAAGCTTTTTCGGATGCTGATTTTGGGGGTTGTAGGATTGATAGGAAAAGTACTTCTGGTGCTTGTCATTTTCTTGGTAATTCTCTTGTTGCTTGGTCCTCTAGAAAACAAAATTCAGTTGCACAATCCACAGCCGAATCTGAATACGTAGCTGCTGCTAGTGCTTGCTCACAAATTCTTTGGATTGTTCAAACACTTAAGGACTATGGGGTTGATCTAGATAGTGTTCCACTGTTTTGTGATAACACTAGTGCCATTTGCATTGCTAAAAACCCCGTGCAACATTCTAGAACTAAGCACATTGACATTAGGTATCACTTTCTCTGAGATAATGTTGAAAAAGAAAACATTGTGCTTCACCATGTAGATACCGAACAACAATTGGCTGACATTTTTACAAAACCTTTGGATTTCACTCGTTTTTGTTACATTCGTAGTGAAATAGGGGTTATGCATCCTCATGGCTTAAATTGAGGGGGAGTTTTGAAACTTGGGAAGTCTATGTGTGAATCTAAAATTAAAATAATATGAGCATAGTATTTCATACATATATGACTTTGTGATTCCTTTTACATGCTGAAAGTTCTTACTACATTATTCGTGTTATACATTTTGTAGTTTTTTTGCCATGTCTAGTAATTGGAATAATTACTTACACTAAAACTGGTCATGGTCGAACTTTCTTGCTGTTTTGAACTTGTTACATGTTCACAAGTGCTTTTAATCATAAAGAATTAATCAAATAATCAACTCACATGTTGAGTCTTTATGAACAAATATAAATTGAGAAAAGATCAAGAGAATATGCATGCATCGCACTTCTTCTTTTGAGATGGCTTATCATTGCACTTAGATATGAACTTGGAAGAAGTTGTGTATGACTAAAACCATGTCCTTAAGCTTCTGATTGTCAAATGACATAGGCTTGGCTTGGTTGGTTAGAATAAGGC